>CM018051.1:36414176-36791676 GCA_008638375.1 Nyssa sinensis | reverse complement strand
GTGCAATCTAACGGTATGGTAAATATATCTGCGAGTTGGTGTTCAGTACGAACATATTGCATAGATATGATATTCTCTTCTACTAGCTTACGAATGAAATGATGACTGAATATCAATATGTTTCATTTGTGAGTGCTGAACTAAATGTTGATAGCACTTGAGTTGTCACAAAACACTATCATTGTGCCAATCTCAATTCTATAATCTCTTAGCATTTGTTTTATCCACAAAAGCTGAGCACAACAACTGCCGCAATATATTCAGCTTCAACCTGTGGATAAATGTGAAATTTTGCTTCTTACTATGCCAAGAAACTAAGACATTGCCAAAATTGAAGCATTCATTAGAATTACTTTTCCAGTCATCAACATTACTGGCCCAATCTGCATTTGAATATGTAGTTAAGGTAACATTGGTATCAAATGGATACTGTTGCCCAAATATTTACCTTAGAGGGGGGTGAATAAGGATATTTTGCAAATATTGGCTACTTTTACAAACTTTAAATATAAATGCTGAAAATGCACAAGTAAGAGTAGAGAGAGAGAGAGAGAGAGAGCAAACACATCGATTTACGAGGTTTGAAAAACTTCCTACATCCTTCGACTCAAGCATCCCTACTTGAGCTTTTCAATTATCTTGATCACCTTGCAGGTGCAGGTCAAATTTTTACAAGAGCTCCTCGCTCTTTTTCTCAGCAAAATATACCCTTTTGCTTCATCGGGATAGCACTTACCCGCAAATCTCACTGCAATGAGAAGATACAAAGAATTTTACCGAAAAATGCCCTCTTAAGAGTTGAATGCTACAATGTAAGTTCACTCTCTAAAGATTGATCAATAAATGCTTGAGTGTTTAAAAGCTGAGAGAACTTTGAAATTTAGATTTGAAAATAATTGAGATCTCAAGTCACTAGAAACATTTGAAAGTGAGAGCAAGTTTATGAATGTTAAGGATAGCGATAAATGCTTCCAACAACCTCTATTTATATGTTTTTAAAAAATATAGCCATTTGAATTTGAATCTAACCGTTTTCCCCATTTAGATATTGAAATCAAGAAAGAAAAATAATTCTCTATATTATTACATTCAAAATATACAAGTGTATTTATACACAAATTGAGAGACTAAACTAGGAAAGTAGACTAATTAGAATCCTTATAATTGAGCCTATACAGTCAACCCTACAGCCTGTATATTCTAGAATAATCCTATGTATATTCTGTAACACTCCCCCTTAAGCTGGAGCATAGATATTAATCAGGCCCAGCTTGTTGCAAATATAATCGACTCGAGCCCCATTGAGAGCCTTTGTGAAGATATCTCCTAACTGTTCTCCAGTTTTCACGTATCCGGTAGAGATCAAATTTTGCTTCAACTTTTCACGAACAAAGTGACAGTTAATCTCAATATGCTTAGTCCGTTCATGAAACACGGGATTGGAAGCAATATGGAGAACCGTTTGGTTATCACACCACAATTTTGCTGGTATTGAAGCTTTAAGACCAACCTCAATCAAGAGTTGATATATCCACATTATCTCACATACAGATTGTGCCATAGCTCTATATTCTGATTCTGCGCTGGATCGGGACACAACATTTGTTTCTTAATCTTCCATGAAATCAAATTTCCTCCAACAAAAACACAGTATCCGGTAGTGGATCTGCGGTCAATCTTGGAACCTGCCCAATCTGCATCTGAAAAACATTCGATGTGAGTATGTCCATGATTCTTGTACAGTAACCCTCGTCCAAGAGCTCCCTTTAAGTAACACAAGATCTGTTCTAACGCTGCCCAATGGTGAACTGTTGGGGGGGACATGAATTGATTGACAATACTAACAGAGTATGCAATATCAGGACGTGTCACTGTAAGATAGTTCAACTTTCCAACCAGTCTCTTGTATTTTTCAGGATCTTCAAATAAGTCTCCATCTTTCGTGAGTTGTAGGTTGGGAAGCATTGGAGCGCTGCACAGCTTAGCCCCCAACTTTCCAGTCTCAGTTAATAGGTCAAGCACATATTTCCTCTGGGATAGGACAATGTCTTTCTTGCTTCTCTTCACCTCAATTCCCAAGAAATACTTCAACATCCCTAAATCTTTCGTGTGAAACTAGCTATGAAGAAAGGACTTCAAAGATGAAATTCCCACAGTATCACTTCCAGTAATGACAATATCATCCACATACACAACAAGGAGAATGAGGCCAGATGTAGAATGCTTATAAAAAACTAAGTGGTCAGACTTACTCTTATTCATTCCAAACTTCTCCATTGCCTGACTAAATTTTCCAAACCAAGCACGGGGACTCTGTTTCAAATCATATAAGGACTTACGAAGATGACAAACTCGCCCACACTCCCCCTGAGCAACAAATCCAAGTGGTTGCTCCATATACACTTCCTCCTGGAGATCACCATGTAAGAACGCATTTTTGATGTCTAACTGATGTAAAGGCCAATCATTAGTAGCTGCCAGAGAAATAAATAATCGAACTGAGGTCAACTTAGCAACGGGGGAGAAAGTATCAGAATAATCCACACCATAAGTCTGAGCATAGCCTTTAGTCACAAGTCGGGCTTTAAGGCGAGCCACGGAACCATCGGAATTGAATTTGACAGCAAACACCCATTTACAGCCAATAGCTTTCTTTCCTGCAGGTAAAGGCACTAAATCCCAAGTATCATTAGCATCTAAAGCATTCATCTCTTCGATCATAGCATTACGCCATCCGAGATGGGACAAGGCATCATGGACAGTTTTGGGAAGAGACACAGAATCAAGGGAAGCAACAAAAGAACACGAATAAGAAGACAAGTTAGCATAAGAAACAAACGAGGAAATAGGATAAGTGCACTGACGCGTACCTTTGCGAAGGGCAATGGGAAGATCAAGATCACCAGCCACAGGATCCGATGGCGAAGAAGAAACCGGTGCGGGACATGGAGTAGATGGGTCTCGTCGTCGGGAATAGACATAGCGAATAGAAGGTAGTGGGGATGGTGGGGTAACAGGGGAAGGAGCTACAGTGGGGGGCGGAGAGGTGATAGTATAAACCAACAGATCATCATCCTCCCCCTGACTTGAAGGAGTAGAAGCAGCAGGGAAAAAAGGAAGATGTTCGAGAAAGGTAACATCAGCGGACACAAGATACTTGTGAAGGTCTAGGACAGTAGCACCGATACCCCTTTTGTAGACGAGAGTAACCCAGAAAAACACATTTTAAAGACTTGAGATCTAATTTAGTGACCTGGGGATGAACATCACGAGCAAAACAAGTACTACCAAATATCCGGGGTGCAATAGGAAACAAGGGTTTAGTAGGAAAAAGGACATTGTAAGGGATCTCACCATTAAGAACAGAGGAAGGCATGCGATTAATCAAAAAACAGGCTGTGGAAACTGCATCAGCCCAAAATTGTTTAGGAACATGCATTTGGAATAAGAGGGCCCTGGCTGTTTCAAGAAGATGCCTATTTTTCCGTTCGGCCACACCGTTCTGAGATGGTGTGTCAACATAAGAGGATTGGTGAAGAATGCCATTTTGAATCATATAGGCCTGAAAGGAATCGGAAAAATATTCTTTGGCATTATCACTCCGTAATGTATGCACAGAAACTTTAAACTGTGTTTTAATTTTAGCACAAAAGGCACTAAAATGGGAAAATAATTCAGAACGATTTTTCATTAAGTAAAGTCCAAGTCACACGAGAAAAATCATCAACAAAAGAAACAAAATATCAAAATCCAGTAGTGGACACAACAGGACACGGACCCCAAACATCTGAATGGACTATCTCAAAGGGAAAACTAGCCCGTTTATTGACTCGAGGGACTGACGGCAAACGATGATGTTTTGCAAACTGACACGACTCACAATCTAAGGAAGATACATGATGAAACTGAGGACATAATTTCTTCAACAGAGGCAAAGAAGGATGTCCCAACCGACAATATGCTTCAAATGGGGTTACGACACTGGAGCATGCAATGGGCCTAGGCACCTGGGTATCCAGAATGTAGAGACCACTAGATTCATATCCTTTACCAATAATCTTCTTCGTCATAACATCCTGAAAAAGACAATGATCAGGAAAAAATGAGATGCAACAATTCAGGGTACGAGTAAGTTTACTGACAGACTTTAAATTAAAAGAAAATTGTGGTAGACTCAAGACAGAAGACATCGAAATCAATGGAGTTGGATTAACAGTACCAGACCCAAGCACAGAAGATGTGGAACTATCTGCTAAAGTAACATTAGAAGGAGATGTGTGGGACTGAAAAGTGGAGAAAAGACTAGAATTACCTGTCATATGATCTGTAGCACCAGAATCAATGACCCATTGTGAGGAAGAGGAAAGAAGACACGTATTTGGTTTACCTAACTCGACAATGGCAGTGACAGGTGGAGATGAATGCTGCAATGCTGCTTGATACTGAGTGAATTTAGCGAATGCATCTGCAAGACTGTAATGGTCGGCTCAGATGTGCTAGGTGTAGGAGTAACCGCAACATGGGCTGAATGAGACTTCTGAGACTTATTTTGCAATTTCTTACACGTGCGTTTGGTATGGCTTGGCTCATGACAATAATAACATACAACTCCCCCTACATCCTGACTACCTGTACCTCCTCCTCTGGTCTTAGGATAAGACCGTCCAGTGTCAGATCCACCATGATGACTGACAAGAGCACTAGAAGCATGAACAGATGGAGCAACAGATGTACTAGTAGCTGTGCGAAGTACCCTAGTAAAGACCTCATGGAGAGAGGAAATCTTAGCACTAGAGAGAATCTGAGATTTAGCAATCTCAAACTGAGAATTAAGGCCAGCTAAGAAACTCATTGCTGTCATTTGCTCCCGTTGAGCTTGCTGGACTTTGACATCAAGACTGAAAGCTAACAAGACATTCAATTCTTCATAGATTCCTTTGAAATTCATAAAATAGGCCTGAAGAGAGTGATCTTGTTGTTCAGCCCGGTAAAAGCCCTTACAAACCTCATAGATACGTGACAGATTGCCCTTTCCAGAATACAGAAATTCTAAATAGTCCATCAGTTCTTTAACATACTCACAGTGATTAATCAGGCTAACAACCTCAGTGTCAATAGAGTTTTTGATTTGCAAGAACAAGCGAGCATCATCTCTCAACCACTCCTGGCGAGTATTATTCGTGGGGGGATCAGCCGTGAGATGATTGTCCTTAGAAATGCTCCGCAGATAAATCCTGACAGTCTTACACCAATCGAAATAATTGGGACCAGTTAACTTGTGTTCTGTGATTCTGGACATCATGGGAATAACATCTGTCACAACCAAACTCTTCTGTTCATCAACCATAGAGATAGAACACAGAAGAAATACAGAGACCACCCAAGGAATTACACAGAAAAGAAATTCACGAACAGCCGTGAAGCAAACAAGGCAACCAGAGTGCCCAAACGAATTGCTACCAAGCAACCAACTACACAGAAGTTCCGGAGAGAGAGAGACGACTCCAGGAAGGGTGATCGGAAGTCGAGGCGCAGTCACACGCGCCTCCACGCGCCAGCGCATGAGATCAGTGACGAGCCTGAAATCTTCTGGTGGCGCGTGAGTCTCACGCGCGTGGTTTCTGTTGATCAGACTTTGGGAACCGACCGATTGGCAGGTGGCGATGCTCTCCTGGCTGGCGGTGAGACAAAATGGTCACTCAAACAAGGCGACCTAAGTGTTTCCCTAATTCTGCTCACTGTGGGCAGAGTGGCCGGAAACCAGAGAAGAAGAAAAGAAAAAAAGGCCAAAGGAAAATTTTCTAACCCTGCCTCTGATACCATGAAATCAAGAAAGAAAAATAATTCTCTATATTATTACATTCAAAATATACAAGTGTATTTATACACAAATTGAGAGACTAAACTAGGAAAGTAGACTAATTAGAATCCCTATGATTGAGCCCATACAGTCAACTCTACAGCCTGTATATTCTAGAATAATCTTATGTATATTCTGTAACAGATATGTTTAAAATTTGAATTTGAAAATGCCAGATCGATACAATCAGGTGACTGAATTTGTCATCCAATCGACCGAATCACAATTCAATTGACTAAAGGACTCGACTGATTTGTCCAAAGGGTTGAGGTTGATCTTTTGTAAAAATCCATTCAGTCGACTGATTCTTCCAATAAGATTTTGTTAACAAAAAGACTTAAGTTATTCAGTCGGCTGAATCAACAATTTGGTCGATTGCATTTGATAGTGTGTTGGGGCTTTGTGAACAAAATGCTTGTTCACTCAATTGAGTCTTGGGTCCAGTTGATTGAATCTTCTAGAGACCAAATAGGCATGATTTATGAACATGATTCAGTCGACTGAATTAAGAACTTAGCTGACTGAATCCAACAGTTTAGCTTAAATGTTTGTTTTATTTAGTGTTCTCTTTTTCAAAAGTCTTGATTTTTCAAAGCTTAGTTTTCATCATTGTTATGGTTTTGAAAAATCATTTTGTTGATTGATTTTAGTTTCAAAAGTCTTGATTTTTCAAAGCTTAGTTTCTATCATTGTTATGCTTTTGAAAGATCATTTTGCTAATTGATTTTAGTTGAACACTTAAATACTTTAAGCATTTTTTTCTTGATCACTCAATCCTAGATCACTCAGGCACCCAACATAAAAAATAAAAATAAAAGTCTTCACTTGATTCATTGGACATGAGTACTTTTCTTGAGTTTTGACTTGATATTTGATCTTGTGAGCATGTTTTCATAGTGTTGATCTTTTTCATCTTTAGTCAAGCCTTGGTCAACCATCCCTTGAGTTCATTTACCTATTTGTGCTAACACTGAGGGTAAATCGTTAGCCCACATCATCAATGCCTTGTTATCATCAAAATTATAAGAATGCCCTTGGTTGAAAACCTTAAGGGCTAACAAATACCAAATATCATATCCTTGAGTTGCACTCACATATTCCACGATACGCTTCACAGCAAGGTGATGTGACTCTTTTGGATTTGCTTGAAAGCAAACACATGATTGTTAGTGCTCATGGGAGTCCTTGCATGCATATTGCAGAATCAAGACCAAATTTCTTTATTAAATCCAAAGCATACTTTGATTGAGATATAAAAATCTCATCATTCAACTACTTTTCCTGGAGTCTAAAAAGAATTGAGTTCCCCAACTATACTCATTTCAAAGCCAACATGCATTTCTTCAGCAAATGCTTGGATATGTTTAGTGCTAGTTGAACCAAAGACTATGTCATCGACATAGACTTGTGCTATCACAAAATCCTTACCTTCTCTCCTAAAATTGCAAAAAAAAAAGGGTTACCTTTTTGTGATTGAAGTTGAGGGTTGGTCTTTTGAAAGTGGAGCAATGGTCTCATGAAAGAAAATATTAGAGGTAATAGGAATTTATTAATTTAGAAGTCTAAAGCTTTGTATAGCCCTCATGGATTGGAGGATAAGAATAGGAATTCCCTTTCCTAATAGAAGTTGGAGTGTCCTACGAATGTAGGAAGTGACAAAAAAAAGGGGATGAATAGTAATGCATCAACGAATAACACGTGAACAGTACTGGGATTTAAAGAACTGCAGCAGTAAGAAAAACTGAGAGCTGTGAAAAAAAGTACCTGAGCAGGACTGCGGCTGAAGAGGAAAATTTGCGGGAAAGATCTGCAGGAAGTCTCTGATCTCAGGGAATAAAGATGGTTGAAGAAAAAAGGGTGCTACAGACATTTTCAAAACAAAAAGGGATACTGTGCACGTGAACATTAGCGTGAATAGTAAATGGATTGAAAAAAATTGCAGAAAAAAACACGTGATCAAAACTATGACTTGAGGCAAAAGAAAGTGCTGGCCATGAGTTTATGAAAGAGAAGTGATAGAAATTTATGTCTACAAAGCTTAAGTTTGGATAACTCCTATGGGTTGGTTTAGTTTAGATTCAACATTTTATCCTAGCATTTCTAAGTGTGAATCACAAGACATTTATCCTAGCATTTCTAACCTAAATTTTCCTAACCCTCTTAGGTTGGTTTGGTTTAGATTCAACATTTTTAGCTTTAGTCTTGTTTCTGTTAGTTCCAATGTTAGAGTTGTATTGAGGTTTTGAAGCATTGGACATTTTCATGACCTTTTCAGCTACACTCTTAGATTTTTGAACTAAAGTGTTCAACTATTGTTTCATGATTGACAATTGAGATTTTGGCTTGTTAGGCACATGGTGACTTTTATCCTTCCTAGCTTCTCTACAAAAATTCCTAGAATGACCATTGACCTAACAATAGGTACAAAACAATGTTTTAGGTTGAGGTACCTCCTTAGGTTTTTGTGTTGGAGGGACAAACTTAACAGACTTGAAAGCAGTTTGTCCTGTTTGATTGGTCATAGTGGGCTTTTTGGGGATCATTGAATGTATCATAGCTAGACCAACCTTGCCATTCTTGAATTGGACAATATTAAGCATCTTTCCCAATTTATTTGATCTGTCCTCAAGAGTGACTTTTGACTTCCTTAGCTTTCTTTAACTCAAGCTCAAGATGTTGAACTTTCGTATGGAAGTTCTTCTTTTTAACATCGTTAGAGTCTAGACTTTTTTTAAGATTCTCAACCTCCACAACTAAGGAATTGTACTCTTTCTCCACAACTTTGAGCCTCTCCAGTAGAGTTGCTCTATGAGTCTTGAGTTGACTAATGAGTGCCTTATTCTCCTCATTTGCACTCTTCTTTTTCTTCACATAATTTGAGTTTAACAGCTAACCTCAAATTTGCTTTCTTGACCTTGAGTGATTCATTATACAACTAATCATACGCAATATATATATCACCATCATCTTCATCATTCTCACTCTTGCTCCTTGAGGAATTCTCACCATCAAATACTTGTTCACATTCATCAGGGGTTTGTGAACTCTCAGCAATATCTGTGGCGGGAGTGAAGGCCAAGAATTGATGTTCTTCTTCTCCTTCTTCTTCATCACCTTTACTCTCCTCCTCCTCCTCACCTTCTTTATCAGTAAGGTAGATTTTATTGCCCTAGAACTTCTATTTTTCTTCTTGTTAGGACAATCAGCAGCTATGTGACCAAAGTCATGGCAATGATAGCATTCAATGGAGGATTGACTTGTTGACTGATTAGAGGACCTTTTCCAGTCACTACTTGAGGAAGATTTAGTGACTTTTCTCTTTGAATTGCTAGACTAGATGTGAGCCTTTTAGATGAGCTTCCTTGATTTGAAGAATTTGATCTTTTATTCTTCCAAAATTTATTAAACCTTTAACAAACATAGTAAGCTCATTATCATTAAGAGGTGTTGACTCAATGTCAGAACTCTTTTCATCTTTCTCTTAGACTGATTTTAGAGCTAGACTCTTCTATTTTCTAAATTGCCTACATGTTAACTCGTAGGTTTGAAGAGACCCCACCAACTCATCAACTTTAAAAGAGTCGACATCCTTACTCTCTTCAAGTAGTAATTCTGGGTTGGAACCTCTCAGGTATAGATCTCAAAATTTCCCTTACAATTTTTGGTTCTTCTATCTTTTTTCCAAGATTAAATAAAGAATTAACCACATCACTTGGCTTCACATAAAATTCTGAGAATGTTTCAGATTCTTTCATCCTAAATGATTCAAACTTGGAGGTCAACATTTGGAGTTTGGACTTCTTGATAATAGTTGTACCCGCATGGGTGGTCCGCAAAATATTACAAGCTTCCTTGGATGTTTCACACATCATGCTATGTCAAAACTCCTCAGTTGTGATAGCATTGAAGATGGAATTCAACCCCTTAGTATTATAGCCGCTCATCTTAAGTTTAGTTTCATCCCAACTAGTAGTAGGTTTTGAGGTTAAGGGTGTTTCAGTGGTAGCTTTGGTGACAAGAGTCCAACCATTCTCTACAACCAACGAAACACGCTCATCTATTGACCTAAGAAAGGTTTTTATTCTACCTTTCCAATAAGCGTAACTAGAGTTGCCAAATAGTGGAGGTTAGGTTACAAAACTGCCTTCACAAAAATTATCCATCAAGGCAAAAATTAGGATCAATCTAATGCATAAGATTTTTGCTATGATACTACTTTGAAATACCCTATTTGTATCTAGATGGTATAAAATAGTCCTAGAGGGGGGAGGGTGAATAGGATTTATATGACAAATTAAAATTATCTTGCTTCAATGGGATTGAGATTATCACTTTGATTATGTGAGAATTATGTTCTAGTCTGTGCAATCAAATACGGTGACATGTGACAATAAATTATAGTAATAATAATAAAGCAATAGTAAAGAGATATATAGACAGTGCACCCAATTTGTTGACAAGGAAACTGCCACAGATCAATTGAATTTGCTTTGGAAAATCCCGAGGCGCTAACCCATATACATAATCTACTAGAGTAGATTTGATGATTATAGACTCCATAGACACAACGACTTAATCCCTCAAGCCTTGTTCACGATCTGTATCTTCTCAAACTCAAATCCTCAAGCACTTTCCAATTGAATCCACAGTTTCGAAGTCTACGAATGACAAATTCCAATCACAATTGCGAATCTCCACGCAATCTCGAACTCTGCTGATTGCACAAACTTGAATTCCACAAGCTTGCCCTCCAACGGTGTAGTAAAAGATGAAATTCATGTTCTTATGCAAAAGATTTGGTCTATATGTGCATCATGAACATGGAGAAAACCTTTTGAAAAAGTTTAGAAACACTCTATGATAGCAATCAAAAAAGAGATCAATGCCTTATATATGAAAGGTTTAGGAAACCCAATTGTGCTGTTTGAATCGAATTTGGAAACTGCTTTGCGCAACATTCGTTCGAATGAATTCAACTTCGTTCAAATGAATTCAAGTTTGATTGAACGAATTCAAATGAGTATCTAACTGGAATATTCGTTCAAACTAATGATCAAACGAGCTCGAACAAACACTCTCTGGAATGTTCGTTTGAACGAGTGATCACACAAACTGAAACGAAATGGTTCTGGAATTTTTGTTCTAATGAACATAAGGTTTGTTCGAACGAATCCTGAACACTGAGTCACTTGGATCTAATTGAAATATACTAGTCCCATTGATATTCAAAACCTTTGCACCTTATAAAAACTTGAAGCCATTATTATTCAATTACACCCACTCACACTTGAAGAAAAAATTGTTTAAGAAAACTCTTTAATGCATGAAGTGTGTGTGCGAGCCAAATCCAATGCATCCAATCCCTTTACCTTTGCTTACCATTGTGATACAACATATAGATGAATCTGATTATGATACCGGAATGCTCGAGTGAACACAAGGCTCGAGAACACTAATAAAATGAACTTGGACACATAACAACTCAATATAGTTTTGTCAACAATTAGCCAACACAAACTTAAACTAAAAGTCCTAACAAATTGGTTTGAATGTTGGAAGAACAATGCTTTTGCAGCTTGGTTTTATTTATGTTGCCGTTTTCACCCTTTTCCTATGTTGTTTTGAATAACGGAGTTTGTTTCTGAAATTGTGATTTCAAATACAAAATGTAGTATAATACTTCCAGAATTTTGATAATCCTGCTCTTTAGGCTTTGCAGATTATTAATATATAGTATTTATTTTAACTAAATGATCATTATTCTCAGCTTGGCGATAACTATATTTTCTTTTGGTGGTCGATCATATAGCTTGACATTGCTAATGTTGTTGAAATAAGTGATTCTTCCTTATCATGGATTCCCAAGTGCAGCTCAAGCATAATTGCATGGTCTAGATGAACTAGGTTGTTCTACTGGATGAAATTTGTAGTAAAAAGTTTCATTTTTTCTAGGTTACTTCAGAATGAATTTTTTTTATTCTGTTATTGCATTTCTTTTGTTATTTCCTAGATGTATTAATTACCTGGCACTTGTATCTTTTCAGGATATGGAATTATGAAAAGGCCAGCCTGATCAACAGCTTTGATAATCATGATTATCTTGAGAAAGGAATATCACAGCTCTGTCTTGTGAATGAGCTCGATGATAGCTTGCTTCTTGTTGCTTCAAGTAAATTTCTGTGCTGCCGTATTTAATCAATTGCATGGTGGTATTGGAGATCTGTTGTTGGCATCTTAGTTTTTTTATTGCATCTGACTTATGTTGGTTATTTGATGTAGATGATGGAAATATTCGGATCTGGAAGGATTACACTCTAAAGGGTAAACAGAAACTTGTAACTGCTTTCTCTTCAATCCATGGTCATAAACCCGGTATGCGATGTGTGGATGCTGTTGTGGATTGGCAGCAAGAATCTGGTTATCTGGTATATACTTTAGAATATAAATGTATAGATTTCTTCTAGCATAAGTTTTTCATATACATTTATTCGATGCTGCTATATCCAGTATGCTTCTGGTGAACTTTCTTCCATTATGGTGTGGGATCTGGAAAAGGAGCACCTTGTCAATTCTATTCCTTCATTGTCAGCATGCAGCATCTCAACATTGGTGAGTTTTAACCTCATCGTCCTACCTGTTTGAATTATTTCATTCTGTTGCTGTATTACATTAATCTGTTTGACTTTATATTTATATATATATATATATATATATATATATATTTATATTTCTTGGATTCTTTCTTTGATTTGGTTTTAAGTCTATTTCTATTTTTATTTTTCGAATATATTTGCTCGTAATGTAAATAAATTTTCTGTTGATGAAGTTAAATATGTTTGGTGGTGGTAAAGTAGAGAAAAATGTGTCGAGTACAATTTTCCAAGGATATGTTGCTTATTATTTGTGTTGATTCATTCATTTTGGGTAACTACTACCTAGGTTTTGTTTTTGTATTCCTTTTTCTTTTGTTTATTTGTCTGTTTGGTTTAAGGAGCACAAGTTAATTGTTTGTCAAATGTTTTATTTTCTTTGAATGTTCCAAAATCAACCACATTTGGTTCCATTTTGGTATTTAGGAGGGATTATTGAAGAAAAATGTGACTAGAACTCTTTATTATTTATTTGAGATGCAAAGCAAATCTCATATTAGCTGTGTTACATGAGACCTCAAATAGTTGTCTTTCAATTTTTTTGTCATGGAAATTGTCAAAATTTTCAGCTTTGTTATGAAATATAGGTGAATTAATTCAAAGCATACTTATAGGAGAAAATTATTTATGATGGGGACTTTAATGGTCATATACAAAAAACAGATCGCGGAGCTTGTGAGATTGTGCATGATAGGTATGTTAATATGATTATTTAAAAGTGGATGAAATAGAAATCAAATTGAATTTTTCTAACTAGAGGAATAGTTAATATGTGCTCGTTTGGATGAGTGGTGAAAAAGTACGGTTTGAGTTAAGCTGCAAGTGTTTGAATGAATGTATTTGAAACGGGCTTAAATGCTATTGTAGTGTTTGGATGAGCTACTAAACGTGTTGAACGTGCTATATAGATAGAGAAAATGGGTGTTTCTAAAATGGAAGTTTGGAAAAAGCCCCTCATTGGCACTTTTCTGAAATGGGCATTTGGACTTGGAAATGCCCAAACGGGCATTTCAAAAATGTTGAAACAAACATTCAAATATAAAAAAAGTCCTATTTGGACTCCGAAACACCCGTTTCTGAAACGCCATTGCTCATCCAAACATGCCTATATGAAGATTATAAGATTATTTTGGAAAAGCTTGACCATTACAATATAGGATGATGGTTTTAAATATATATATATATATATATATATTAAAAAATAAATATGAAAGAGTAAAGAGATTAGGAAGTCAATAATTAGATGGTAGAATTTAAAAAGAGCGAAAGTAGAGCTATTTAAAAATAAGATGTTTGAAAAAAAAGATAGAGATCTTAGAAGATGAAATTAATAGAATGTGGATTAGGATGATTGAATTTATTAAAGAATATCATAAGAGGTTTTTGGATAGTTTAAAGGAATAGAGCCACTATCTAAAGGACATTTGGTGGTGTATTGAGGAAGTTCAAACAGTGGTAAAAGGAGTGCTGTAAAACTTAGTAAAAAATTAGAAAAAAAGAAAGGAATTATATAAAATTGTAAAAAAGAAAGTTAAGAAAATAGTAAGAGATGTTAAGCATACGGCATATAATGATCTTTATTTCAAATTGGTTCAGATGGGGAGAAAAATATCTACAGACTTGCCAAGTTAATGGATTTGAAAACTATAAATTTAATCATATTGAGTGTATAAAAGGTGAAAGATATGATAATGTGTGGAAATGCTCTTACATAGAATAGAATGGCGAGACAAGATTCATGTAACCGAGACTTTGTTGCTATGTTGAGTTGAGTTGAAGTGTGTAAAAGGTGAAGACTCAATGCTCTTGTTGAATGATGATGATATTAAAAACAAGTGGAGAAGTTATTGAAGGAAAATCATATAGAAAGTTTTTAAGTTTAGAGAACCTTGCGAAGATTAGAGAATATATATATACACACACACATTGTGAGACTAGGGTTTCTGAAATGAAAGAACACGGTGAGGAAGATGAAAACAAGTAGGACTTTAGGTTTAGATGATATTCTTGCTGAGGTTTGAAAGTGTTTAGGGGAAGAAAGCGTGTCTTTGCTAACAAAATTATTTTGGTAGAGATGGATAGTTTGAAAAAAGGTTTTGTTGGGCTGAGCATGTTATCACTTATCACTTTGTGAATGCATTTTGGGTATCAATATTGATTGGTTTAAGTTATGATTTACAACTGCTATTTAGTTCCAGATGGCATGTGGTGTTTTATTTGTTGTTCATATTCATTTAATATTAGTTGAGGTACTGCTTATGTGATGTGAAGGCTGGCTGCTGTGCTTTTTTATGTTTTCTTGCATTCTTTTGGGCAGAAATGAGTGTAACATTCCATACCATGGTTGATATGATGGATGATAATGCCTGAAATAAGCAATAGCGGAGCATTAGCCATCCAAGTAGAGTGGTCAACTTTTAAATTTTAACTCTCTTCCATGGCTTGATGCCATTGTGATCATAATTTATTTGACAATAAGATGTCAATTAAATTGTGTATTCATCATTGTCAGTTGCACAATTATAATTCTCCTTTGCTTTCAATGTTTTGCTTTTGGATTTTCACATTTTTCTTTTCTTTTCTTGTCGTTATTATTGGGGGCAATGTTCGTACTTGTATCATGGGTAATTTTATTCATGCCTTGTGTAGTCTGCTTCTCAAGTTCATGGGGGTCAATTTGCAGCTGGTTTTGTGGATGGTTATGTCAGACTATTTGACATCCGAACGCCTGAAATGTAAGCAGTTAATTGTGTATTCTGTATGAAATTATCGATGACATCATCTTTCCTTGCATTAATACTGCAATTCTTTTCTGCTTTGATTATAAATTTATCCTATTTCATTGTTCCAATCTCATTGTTGCAATTATAAATCTTCAAATTTATCATCCTTGGGGACAAGTAACACACATGCAAACATATCCTTACTGACACTTTGTCTGCACCTCTCCCTTTGGGAGTGCAGGAGATACACTCAAGCTAACAACTGATTTTATAAAATAAAGAACCGATCTTCTCAACCATAACTGAGCACTAAGCTCTCTCTTTAACTGTATGTATCTATTAATGTATTTATTTTATTTGTCAGGCTTGTTTGTGCAACACGGCCTCACAACCAGAGAGTAGAAAGAGTTGTTGGGATTGGCTTTCAACCTGGACTTAATGCCGTAACGGTAAAGAAAAGCACCTTATAATTACCTCTGTTTACGTGAAAATTTGGGTTCATTGTTATCCAGTTTTTCAGATGCTGCTGTGTAGTTTTGTTTTCCTCTTGAAAATCATTATTGAGGTAAACATTTAGGTTTGGGATAATTGAAGTTTATGATGTCGTGATTTATTTTTCTTTCCTTGTTTCTCCTCAGATTGTCAGTGCATCTCAGGCGGGTGACATTCAGTTCCTTGATATCAGACGCCACAAGGATGCCTACCACAGATTTGAAGCTCACACGGGCTCGCTTACGGCTTTAGCTGTTCATCGGCATGCGCCCATTATTGCCAGTGGCTCAGCCAAACAGCTCATCAACGTATTCAATTTGGAAGGTGAACTGTTAGGTGCCCAGAAGATAGGATCTGTAAGCTGCCTCGCTTTCCATCCCTATCAAGTACTGCTTGCTGCTGGTGCTGCAGATGGTTGCGTCTCTATTTATGCTGATGAAATCTCTGCTGCAAAATGATTCTCTGAAGGCTGTGTGAGTGTCACCAACGAAAATTGTGGGTGCAACTGGATAATCGCATTTGACTCACTCTGCTGCTCCAATTCCTCTTTGCCGTCAATTTTATTGGAAAGGCAGTTTGGTCCCATTGTGTCGAAATTGTATGCTATATATATTCTTTAGCCTCCAGTGTAAAGGGGAGCACAAGTTGGGAAGAAATCCAGCATATTCCTTGGAGGCTTTGGCTAATAATCTTATATTATAGGTAAAAATGGTGTAAATATTGTGTTAATTTTTTTTTTTCCCTTTCGGATTTTGTCTTCTTCCCATCCCTTTGTACAATATGTGAAAGTATGAAATCTGTCGTTGTAATTTAAGTGGTGTTGATTATGGTTTATTCTCAAAATATGAGGTGAAGTAACTTTGCCTGACAATTCAACCCTTCTTGTTTTGGTTTATTCTCAAAATATGAGGGGGTTAATTTTAGTGGTGTTGATTATGAATGAAGAAGCGCGCCCGGGTAGACTTCAAGAGCTCTTGCTCTGCGTATCCTCCTACTTATTGTTCTGGGGGTCATAGAAACATACTAACCGCCAACTCTTTAAAGCCCTACCATTATATTTAATAAAATGAAAGCTGCTTGCCCTTACTATTAAAAAAACAGCAATCCCTCCCCTTCTGTTACCTACTTTTACTCATATCTTCGGTATACCTCAATACAAGACAAGCACAGGAAAGGATATTCAATTAAAACTGGGCTATCGCCCTATCTAAGCAGGTTTCCCCTCTCCTTTACGGAAGTCATCTTTGAGTCTATTTCAGTTCCTGTGTCTATCGCTATCGCCCTTAACTCTTGTTGTTCTGGAATTAATATAGAAATAAATTTTTATTCAAGACCTACCTATTCAACTCTCCTTTTCTAGGTGATATTCACGTTTTGGGACCTTCAGTGATATCGAAGTGGTATCCTTCCGAAACAACAAGAGTTAGAAAAACCAAACATATCAGGGCACTTACACATATACTTAGGGTAGCGAATAGAAGCGGGGTCTACGCATATGCTTAGTGTAGCGAAAAGAAGCAGGGTCAACTTCAGCCGAACATGATTGTGAGTTAGACAATGGAAGTGAAGAAATTGGATCTATAAGAAATAAATGTATGCCTACGAGTGTAAGTACGAGTGATAAGAGGATGAATAATTAGTAAATTAAAGGAAAGAGGAATATTAGAAACAATTGTATATTGATTATAAGATTCAGAGGGAACATCACTAGGAAAATGGATTATGATAGATAAGATCAAAATGAGTGGAAGGAATAGAGAAAAAATGAATATGTTCCATAAAAACCACACGGCGAGAGACATAAAGTTTGTTGGTAATAGGATCATATCAACAATACATCTCTATCCTTCACTATAACTAAGAAAAACACTCGTTACTGAACAAGTTGAAAGTTTGGTACAAACTTTTTTAAAAAGAAGAATAAAAAGATTATAACAAAATATATGCAAAGAAAAATAGTTTGGAGGTTTATCACACAAACATTCAAAAGGAGAAATGTCGGAAGTAAAAATGGAAGGGATACCATTAATAAAGTGACCATAGTAAGAAGAGCCTCCCCCTCAAAAGATACTAGGAATGGTAGTAGACAATAAAAGAGAGCCTGTTGTCTCCATGATTTGTCGACGCTTATGCTCGGTCGCAGCATTCAACTCAAGAGTTTCTACACAAGAGGATTTGCTAATGTAAAGACCCAAAATATTTTTTTATTTACAAATTATAAAATAATAATAATGTAAAATTTTATTAAGGAATTAAATTTGTTAAATGAAATTACTAAAATGGGCTTGGAAATAAAAATGAGAAAAAGAAATAAGGAGGGGCAAAAAAGAAAAATAACCCTTGTCTTACTTTTGGCTTATAAAATCAAAATTCCTACACACCTAAAACACACACATATTCACGCGAAAGAAGAAGAGAAAGAGAGAAAAAGAGAAAGAGAAAAAGAGAAAGAAGGCTAGGGTTTGAAGATATTTAGTGGAGAGGAGTTTTTCTTGGGAGATTGAAGAAGCACAAAACCTCCTTATTTACAAATCTCAACCTAGAAGCAAGAAATTTGAAAAATGCATCAAGATTTAACAAGGGAAAAGTTAGGGTTTCTACCATAACTTGAAGAAATTGAGGTAAAGGATTTCTGAACCTAGGTATAGAACTTGTGTAGATAAGTTTACCATGCATCTATCTCTTATCTTGCTATAGAGTTATTAATTTTTGCATATTTGGGCATATGTTGCATGTATCTTGAAAATTTATGTATTGGTTGAATTCTTGCTATGAAATGAATTACTTTTACCCTATCTTGATGTTGACATAACTCTCGGTTGAATGCAAAAATGTTTGATTGGTGAAATCACAAAGGAGTTTTTATGTGTATTATGCTTAATATTGTAAATGGCATGCAAGGTGTTTGTGAAATTGCTTGAATGAATCCTTGATGTGAAATAATGAAAATTTGATGAAGTGACTTGAATACTTAACCTTTATGATGAATTATAAACACAAACATGAATGATAAGCCCTTGAAAGTATGAGAATGAACACTTGAAAAATGATGAACATAGGGCTAGGATTGGGCACGTCAATTGTATGATTTTGAGCGTTGTGAGATTGCACTTACCCGGGATTTTGATTAGTGTTCGAAATGGTGTCTCCCTTCAACTTGTGAGTTTGAAACCCATGTGGATGGTCGTATGTCTCCATTGGATTAGTAGTCCATAAAGCACACAAAGCTTACCAAGGGCCGACTAGGAATATACTCTTTGGGATTGAGACTTGAGAGAATGGAATGAAGATTTTGATAAGTCAAATGAAACTGAATAAATGAAGTCCTAAACTGTTTGTTCATGTATATTATTTCATTAGACAATGTTCGTCTTTCATGGTTATATACTTTGATATGTTAAGAACGTGGCTATCTCTTGAATTTCTTGCTTTATTGATAACGCATGCTTGGTGAACACTTGATTGCCACTACGCGTTCATAAGCATACACGTGCCACCACATTTTGTTACCCATGTTTAGATTTACTTCTACTGGGGTTATTGAACTAAACCCTACTAGATGCAGGAGTTGGCAAAGAGAAGGCTGCTAGTTGAAGAACACTCTTGAAATTGTTTTTGGGAAGACTACATTTTTGTTTGTACTTGGATGACCCCTCTTATGTGGAAGCTTGTAATGACTTTCATTTTTGAACAAAATTGAACATGTGTATACTTGTGATGGGTCATGTTTATAGGATAACACTTGAAGGACTATTGTAAGCTATTTTGGAAAAGATCACCATTTTTTGTATATTTGACTACCGTGAACTTTTTGGGAAGCTTGTTGATTGTATGTTCTTTTGGAATAGACCATGTGAATTGTATCTAGAATAGGTATGAACTCTAATGATTATGTTGATGTAATTATGATAGGGCACTTAACTATCTTTTAATCTCTTCTGGATTTATGGAACATGAAATTTGTATAAAACTTAGTATACTTCTTCTTGTTTTTAATACATGAAACCTCATGAAATTGATGCTAAAAATATGAAAAAATATTTAATATATATACTTGAAAACCATTAGAGTTGAAAAGGGAACCAAAATAGCTTGAAAAAGTCACAAGAAAACAAATAATGGGTCAGCCTAACCAGTCGACCAGTACTGTTCACCAATTGACCAATTATTTTGCACTTACAACACTTTGTTTTTTTGAATAGACCTATTGACCTGTTTTGTTCATCGGTTGGCCAGTTTGGCCACTTTTTTTTTTTTTCTTTTCTCCTTTCTTTTCAAGCTTCGTTGGGGTTGTTTTAAGGCACTTTTAGGACATTCTTTCAGGACTTTAAAATATGATATTGGAAGACTAAAATATGATGTTTTCACTAGAGTGTGACCATTAAAACACTCAACTTAAAAAATAAGGATCTCAGGTCACAATCGGGTTTTAGAAACCAGGTCGTGACAGAATGGTTAGGCTTCGAACACCTAGGACGACGGGAGAGGGTCAACCTTAAAACCGAATTATGTTACTCAAATATTGAAACTAATTAGGAACTTTTGATGTGGAATAAACATTAGTTGAATGTTTAGGGATGTAGTGTGCACTTAAATTGATTGTTGTTTGTTTGCATGAATTATCTTGTTTCGAATAAGTATTGACTTGCTTTTATGAATAATTGAACATGTTTGCTTTGTGGTTGCTTCACTTACATGATACATGTTGCATTCATTTAATTTCATTTTGCTTATATTGAAAAAGAGAGAGGATGATTCTGTGTTGAGGATAGGATTTTGTGGAAAAATAGAAAACCTTAATATGAGTTTTAAACCTAACTAGAGATTTTTATTTTCTCTTTTCTTTTCATATCTTTATAGGATGCCGCCCAAAGAAAGATGTAATACCCCGACCCAAATTGTAATCGAGCGAACCATGTAAACCTGAGCCGTTAAGGCTTTACATCATGACATCAAATAAAATGGACGATTTTGGAATCTCAATAGTTTGAATGTACAGACGATGTCCAAGCAAGCTATGAATGAATATCAAAATTAAAATAAATAAAATAAAAATAAAATCATTTTATATACATATATGGAATATGGATATATAAATATATATATAGATGATATATATATATATGGGATGTATGTTATATAAGTATATATATATATATATGTGGAATGTATATTATATATGTTAATTACAATTAAGAAAAAAGTAATAAGGGGAGGGGGTTACGGATACAAAAGGGTAACAGAAAAGGGGGAAAGAGAGAGAGAGAGAGAGAGAGAGAGAGGCAGAACTAAGGGGCGGCTCTAGGAGAGAGAAAGAGAAATCCTTTGGAAATTTTGTCTATCAATACAAAGGGCTGCGTGGGATGAAATAGGATGGAAATAGAAGGAGAGAAGAAGAGGAAGAAGGAAAAGAGAAGGGAGGAGAGGGGCTGTCACAGTAAGGTAAGTCCGAAATTTTGTTTTATGAACAATTTCTGGGCTTTTATAAATGTGTTTGAAGCTTAAAACTAATTGCATGGTTAAATTCTATGAGAAAAATGGAACACGTAGGAAAAAACTACGAGCAAAACAGTGAAGAAATGAGAGAGAAAAATGGATTTATTGGAAAATGTAAAATTTGAAAACATGAGATTTTAATGCGTTTTAGAGGCTTAGATTGATATATATATATATATATATAGGCCTTAAATCATGTTTTATGATCTTTAGAGGTGAGAATTGGCCTTAAAATCAAGAAAAAACAAAAAAAAATATATACATGTGAGTACAGTCTGGTCACTAGCACCGGAGAAGGTGGCCGGAAATACACTGTTCAAGTCACCAGAAAGGCGTAAGGGGGAAGAAGGAAAGGGCTCTGCCAAGCTGGGTCGGTCCTCGAGTCGGGTCGGGTCAGGACCCACCCAGATGCAGTGAAGGGCAAACCTAAACTACATCGTTTTGTTCTGCACCGTTTTGTTCTTGTTTCAATTTCAAACTTGAAATTGATTTTGGAAAAATGGGGGGGGGGGGGGCTAAAATGCAGTAACCGTGAGTCGAACCCCAGACCGCATGGCGTGTGGGCACTTATCCCCCACATGCCACCACTGTGCCACAAGGGCACTTGTGCATATTTATGAGAAATATATATATATATATATATATATATATAATTAGTTAGTGTAATTAATTAAATTAGTTAATTATTAAAATAGCTCCCGATGTTCAAAATTATCAAATGAATGGTCTAATTTTAGTATTTTGGACCTTCTGGACCCAATGGTAAGGTCCATTTCATGAGAAAGAGTTCCAAAAATAAAATACCCGTAAAAGTGCCAAATGCCCAAAATGCCCCTTAGTTGAATATGAGCCAAATGGACTCCGATTAAAATAAATGAATAGTGAATATTGATTATTTCAAACATTCTGGACACAACGGTGAAGTTCGATTTGTGAGAATAGGTTCCAAAAAATAGAGACATGAAAAAGTGTAAAATGACCATTTTGCCCTTGTTAGTGCAAAATTCTGAATTAGAAACCGTGAAAGCCTAAACTGACTTTCTTTGACGTTCTAGACTCAATGGTAAAGTTTAAATCAGTAAAAGATAGTTATAGTAACGAAGTATAAAATTTGATGAATAGCATTAGAACTGAGACATGTTTACTGAATGATAGGGAACTCAAAGAAAAAGTTACGGAATACTAAGGTAGATCACACGGATAAAAGGTAAGTAAACTCATAGCTCTTACACGTGGTCTTCCAAGCCACATTCATTCAATTACTACCAATTTTGTACTCTTGAATGTACCAACTGTTATTGTTCCACAATTGATATTGTCCTATCTTATGGATGTTTATTAACTGTTATATCATGATTGCTATGTTGTATTATGCCTTGAAAGACCTACTATTATATGTCCTTGCATGATTTTCCATTTCTATGTACTTCTTATGGAATCACAAAAGAATCATGATTTATTATGAATGCTAGATTTTGTGCTTAATCACAATATTCATCCGATGTTATTTGATTGACAGGACGTACGGGTTGAGTCCGTGAACGGACATATGGCAATGATGGCATTTTTACACAGTGAGTTTTAAGGGAATTTTATATGCATTCATGTTAAAGGGGGTGTGTCGGGCCCTAAAAGATCAAGGGTCTGCTAAACACTGAATAGAGTAAATGCATCATTTATGATTGACTGATATGTTACATTTATTGGATTCATAGGATGTTGTTATTTCCCTATGAATAATTCTATGTTGACAGTTCCCTCATTTATTGGACTTAATTGTGACCGGTTCATTGTGACAATATGTTTATGTTGACTGATGTTATTGAGCTTTTCCATATTCATGTTATACCATTACTCATGCTTGCTTATTGTGCCTTACTGTTCATTGGCCATTGTGGCAATTTATTGTTCACTGCAACTAATTTCATGATTGGCTATCATGTTCCCCCTATGAGTTCATATTTTTCTATGTTAACATTAACCCATGTTGGAGATGGGCTTTTACTTACTAAGCTTCGTTTAGCTCACCCCAACTTACTATATTTTCAAGTTAGGATGCTGCAGAACCACAGTAGGAGTCAAAGAACATAGGGGGACAGTTGAGGAATATGTTAGAAGTGATGTAATTTCTCCCATGTACTCACCACTTAAGAGCGGTATTATGTTAAGTTTATGTCAGTTTACATTTTTCAGTATTAAACAATATTTGTATTAAGACTTTCGCTAATTTACTGTTTAAGTTTACATTATTTATTGTTGTCATGGATACAAGGAATGAAAAAAGTAGGGACGGCCATTGGGTCAGCCTCGCGACACGAGATCTGTATAGGGTGGGTTTCGGGTCGTGACAGAAGAAGTCAGGGGAGAGGTCGAGGAAGAGGTCGGGGTTGGGGCTGAGGAAGACTTCCTAATCATATGCCTCCACCACCTTCTCCAATTGGCCAAGTGAATCAAGACGGAGAAGAGGTACCCATTCCCACACCCCCACCACCACTTCCAAGGGATCCAGTGGGCTGGGATAGGGAAGACATACCTATTCCCAATCCTCCATTACCGTTTCAAGGAGAGCCGATAGGGCAAGCCCAAAGGGAGGTTCCCGTTCCTAGACTTCCACTGTAAGTTCAAAGGGTCCAAGTAAATGTGGCTGAAATTGCCAATGGGATGATAGAGTTTATGAGACAATTTCAGCACACTAATCGGAACGAGGTGCAGTCCCATTCTCAAATAGGTGAGACTAGAGTCACAACTTACTATGAAAGAGTTTCAGAGGTTGAATCCTCATAATTTCTCAAGGGAATCCATTTGTTGTGGATGATTGGTTGAGGTAGGTTTCTAAACATTTAGACAAGGTTCGTATTCGAGAGAATGATCTCCGGATTAATTATGCTAGCCTTTTGTTTCAAGGGCGAGCCCTGACTTGGTAGGAATCAGTAGGGCCTACTATGGTTAGAGTGTGGGATGTCTTCACTAAGGCTTTTATAGACAAGTTCTTTACTGCTGTGATTAAGGATTCACTACGACAGGAGTTTCTACATCTTTATTAGGGTGGCTTGACTGTATCCGAGTACGAATCGCATTTTTCTTCTCTATCCCGATTTGCTCTAGGCGTTGTTGATAATGAGGTTGAAAAATCCCGTACTTTTGAGCATCGATTTAAGCCTACCATTCGGAACAAGATAGTTCCTTTCAAGATTCAACTATTCTCAGAGCTTTATGATAGAGCCTTGTTAGTCGAGGCCGACTTGGAGACACGGAGAGGATCCATGACTCAAGGTTGATCGGTTATTTTGCACCTACAACATGTTATTTTTTTTTAACAGACGAGTTGACCGGTACTATTCACCGGTTGGCTAGTCCGGCCACTTTTTTTTTTTTTTAATGTTTTCTCCTTTCTTTTTAAGCTTTGTTGGGGTTGTTTTAAGGGACTTTTAGAGCATTCTTTCGAGACTTGAAAATATGATACTAGAAGACTAAAATATCATTAAAAAGATGATATTTTCACTAGAGTGTGACCATTAAAATACTCAACTTAAAGAATAAGGATCTCGAGTCACAATCGAGTTTTAGAAACTAGGTCGTGACAACTAAATAGTACCATCAGATTTCAATAAGTCTAAAAAGGCATTAGAAGAATATTCTCTTCCCAAATCACAACGAAAACATTTAACATTTCATGAGATAAACCCAACGATATCGAGTAAGTAATTAGTAAAAGATACATAATATTGAGACCCCTCTTTAGTAGGAAGAGGAGCAAGTACCTAAACATCAAAATGAGTAAGATCAAAAGGAGAAAAAGAAACAATGGAAATTTTATTAAAAGATAAGGCTATAAACTTAGTCAATTTGCATCCACTACAATAAAAAATATCATGACACTAGAAGTTTTCAAAACTACCCATAGAAACACAAAAATTGAAAATGAGAACTAGAAATATGGCCAAGATAAGAATATCACAAATAAAAATTAGATGATGTATAACTCAAATGAAATGAAGACAATCAACTAAGGATGCAACAATAGTGCGAATATGTCATTCTTCTAACATATACAGTTCTAACTTTTTATGACATGTGCCAATCAACTTCTTAGAACGAGAATCTTGCACAACTCAGCTAGAAAAAGTAAAATAAACTATGTATCTAAAATCAAACAATTGAGTAACAGAGATAAAATTCAAAGTAAATTGAGGAATGCAATAAATATCAAGAAGAAATAAGTGTGAAATAATTACTCATGCTAATGTTTGCATGATAGAAGATGACATCATCATCACACATACATTGTTTTGCACTCCCATGAGTTCGACTATGTTCATAATCAAGTTTAGATATTAATATGCTTTGATACCACGATAATTTGTATAAACAATTGAGAAAGAAAAGGAAAAAAAAAAAGGAAAACTCTTATTGAAGCAGCTGTAAGTTTTCTACTTACATTACACTAAAAAAATAAATGAAAAGTCTTTTATATTAAGACTGAACAAAAAAAAAAATTAAAGATTAAATTACTCTTAATGATATGATTACATATATATCCTAACTATTATGAGATATCCCATGTCTTCATTCTTTCGACGTGTTGGTTATGCAATGAGGAGACTTTGGTTACAATTGTCACGCGTACCACACTTTAAAATGATACGATTGATTACCCCATTACTTTGAATCTTTAATCGCCAATGACAACAAACTTAGTAATCCTTTGCATTTTTTCCGTAAGTGTCTTTATACTTGGATGTTCTCATTGCCATGTTCCTTAATCATCTACTCAGATTGGGTAAACGCCAAAGTCTCTCCTCTTAGTTGAATGCTAGCTTTCGTCATCTTAACGGTTTCTATATTTTGATTCTATGGCATATGGATTTGTACTCCTTTGTCCATGTTAGCATTTTCTGGTCACTAATTCCAACAGACTCACTATCATACTTAGGCAGATTATTAGGTTTTGAGCCTATTGTTATTTTAATCACGTGATTATATCCACGTGGCACAACATTAATTAAGTAGGGTGTAAATAATAAAGATAAGACATTAAGGTTATGTTTGATATGTTGAAATTTAATGACAAAAAAATGAAATGGATACAAAAATTACTTGAGCTGAAAATAGAATATGAATGATCATTCCTTATCTCACTCCGTTCTTTTATTTGGTAACAAGTAACAATTCCACTTAATTAACAATATTAAATGCATATATATATATGTATATGTATATATATGTACATGCATATTTATTATAATTATATGTATACATAAATTTAAATATTTTATGGACATATTTACATTATATTTATTTATTTATTTTTATATACTTAATTATATATATATATGTGTATTTAAGTATGTACTTGCATATTTATCACATTTATATGTATATATGAATTTAAATATACTTATGTATGTACATATTTATAGACTTACATTATATTTTTTTATTTTTATATACTTAATTATGTATATATATATATATATTTAAGTATTAACAAACGAACATATAAATAAATATGCAATTATTTACATATATGTAATTATTTATATATATATATATATTTGTATATGTATATTTAAGTATATACACACACATATATACATATATATATATACATATGTGTGTGTATGTATGTAGGTATACACCTACATATATTTATATAGATGTTATTTATTTGTATATAATTATTCATGTATATATATGTATTTAAGTATATATTTACGTATATCTATATCTATATATACATATATTTATAGACTTACATTATATTTTTTTATTTTTATATACTTAATTATGTATATATATATATTTAAGTATTAACAAACGAACATATAAATAAATATGCAATTATTTACATATATGTAATTATTTATATATATATATATATATATTTATTTGTAAATGTATATTTAAGTATATACACACACAAATATATACATATATATATACACATATGTGTGTGTATGTATGTAGGTATACACCTACATATATTTATATATATGTTATTTATTTGTATATAATTATTCATGTATATATATGTATTTAAGTATATATTTACGTATATCTATATCTATATATACATATATTTATAGACTTACATTATATTTTTTTATTTTTATATACTTAATTATGTATATATATATATATATATATATTTATTTGTATATGTATATTTAAGTATATGCACACACACATATATACATATGTGTGTGTATGTATGTAGGTATACACCTACATATATTTATATATATGTTATTTATTTGTATATAATTAGTCATGTATATATATATGTATTTAAGTATATATTTACGTATATCTATATCTATATATACATATATTTATTTTTATATATCCTTATTTATATGCATATATGTATATTAATGTGTGTATATAATATATATATTTATATATTTATATATTTATTTACATATATATTATGCATTATGTATGTTAGTATATACATGCGTATATGTAAATAATATATATTTATATATGAATTTATTTGTATATAAAATTATTTTTGTATATATTTATTTATATATTTTTATGCATATATAAATATATATATATATATATATATTGTACATATACATGTGTATTGTGTGTGTTTGTATATATATAATTATTTATGTATATTTTATATTTAAATAATAGATATTTATTTTTTATATATATACTTATATATACATTTATTTATATATACAATTTTTTATTTTCATTTTTATTTATGTATATGTATATATATATATATATATATTTATGTTTGCTTATTTATATTTTTATTTATATATATATATATGTACATATACATATATTTATTTTAATGTATAAACAAATATATTTATGTATATATATATATATATATTTGTGCGTATATATAACATATAACATATTATATGTTATATTTTTAGTTCCATTTCATTAGAATAAATTTCATTACTTAAATTAAGGGAATAAATAGTTCATTGTACCAAACATAAAAATGAGATAGACTTACAGTCCGTTTGGATAAGTATGAGGGAAAGGAAAAGAGAGGAAAGTATTACTTATGAGAGAAAGGAGAGGAGAGGAGAAAGTAATCTTCATTTATGTTTGGATAACTAATGAAAGGAAAAGAGAAGAAAAACTAATATAATCTTTTCATCTTGTTTGGGAATAATAAAGGAAAAAAAGGAAAGGAAATAATTTTATATTATTTTATTATTATACCCTTTGGATACTTTAGGATAGATGTGTCATTTTTTTTTTTTTGACTTTTATAATTTTAAAGATAATATTAGTTGATGCTGCACTTTTTGACTCGCAACACGTGAGGGCTCCGTGACCTGTAGAACACTCAGAGAGATGATCAGAGGACCACCGGATTGGCTCCGGCGGTAGCCGCTCCGATGCTTAAGTAAGTAAGGGAATTGAAAGACTGTATTGAAAGTCAAAGAATGAGCACAAGAATCCAAAGCGTACCTCTAGGGTTTAATATATAAGCTGTGGTTCTCCTAATTTTGATTAGGTTTTGCCGCCACGAATATCGGGATTTGATCATCAGAGATTTGCAGTTACCTTGTGGAGCATTGAATCGTAGATGGAGATAACCATAGATAGTAGTTTCCGTGTTGAAGGCTGTTTCCTTATTCTCCGCTTAACGGCTGTTAAGGAAACCATATATGCAGTGTCGAATAAATACTGTCCAGAACAGGAGGTCTGGACGATGTACATGAGAATATCCTGAATGCTTCATCTGTACTGTATGACCGAGTTCATCGGTTCTGAATGATATATAAATAAGAATGCCCCGAAGGCTTATGGCTGCTCTGTATGATAGACATATATGAGAATACCCCGAAGGCTTATAGCTGTTCTGTATGACCGAAATATATGAGCTCTGTAGGATCGAGATTTGTTAATCTGATAGGCACACGTGTCTCAAACTGATTGGTGTGTCTGTTTATGGTATATCAGCTACTCCCCCCCCGAGCCCTTGTCAAAAGCTAGGGTTTTAACTAGGGTTGAGGGTTTTGTGAAGAGTCATACGTTCTGCCTTCCCATTTCTCAAGACGCCGGTTTAACGCGTCATTTATTGCGCAGCCGATACTCGAGAACTCATCATTACTTTCAACCGTTGTGTCGGCTCGTCTTGGAAGGCTCATATTTCGAATGCGTATATAGAGAGAGGGAAAGGTCTTTCATACCTTTGTTCTGCATTTACTTCTACAGTACCAGACCGCCATTTGACATATCTTGGAGTTTTGGAGGATCTCCGGTGTTCATAACCCTTTCTTGATCTCAGGTTCGACTTTTAGTCCCCTTCTTCATTCCTTCTCGTTTGTTTCATCTTTTTCTCTTGTTCGCCATGTCTGGCTTAGAATCACACTCTGGTTTGAGAAGTCCTTCTGAGACTGATCCTCAAATGCAATTAGTGAATGTTGACGAAAATAGAATGGTAGTTCCTCCCTCTAGTCCGGGGGTCAGGATTGTCGATGCTTTTGATGATCCCCCGAACAGGGCTGGCGAGACCTCTGGTCGGTCTGGTCACAGAGAAGAGGGTGAGAGTGTAATTACTGAAAGTATGCCGAAGGAGTTATGGGCGAAGTTCAAACTTCCCAAAAATGTCGCTTTCAGGGTCCCAGATTCTCAAGACCGCCCGGGCGATGTTAGAGATGGAGAAATCTGTGCCTATCTGGCCTGGTTTGAACTGGGTCTTACACGCCCCTTTCCTGATATAATAAAACAATTCTTTTGTTGGTTTGATCTGTGCCCCGCAGACCTGAACCTTAACAGTTGGAGACATCTGTTGAGCTTTATCGTATTAGGGCATATGAATAATGTCGAGGTGTCCCTTGACCTGATCCGTAGCAATATGGATCTAAAACTTCAAAAGGCGGAAGGCCTTTATTACATGTCTTTTGATAGTGGGTTCAGACCCCTTACTTCTGTGCCCTCCTCCAACAAAACCTGGAAGAAATGGTACTTCTTTATTAAAGGAGGATGGGAATTCAAGAACTTCGAGGGTCAACCTTCCACATTCCCTCGAACCACTGGGCCAAGGGGTGAGGCTTAACTTTTCCGTGGCTGCGTTAACTCCGTTTTGTTTGCCAATTTATCGAACTGATCAATTTCTGTGCTTGCTTTGCAGTTAAGAGTGCATGGAAGAGACCAGATTTCTCTCCCGCGATTCAGAAGCAGTATAAGAAGCTTTTGAAGCCCAGCATTAGGGATCATTCTTCCATTGTCAACTCTGATAAATTAATGGTTGCCAGGGGTAGTGTCGAGGAGATAGCTGATAATGTGATGGCTCAGTAGGAGTCCGGGCCATCACCGCCTGCGGTGGGGGAGGCTTCTTCTCCAGTGGTCCCTCCCGTTCCGAAGAAGCGGAGGCTGATTTCGTCTTCTCCCGGGCCTGCTGAGAGGGAGGAAGAGGCTCTCGTCCCTATCACGGTGGTTCGTCCAATCCCGTCTCGTCGAGCGGGTAAGGAGGCATCATCATCGGTGGCTCCTAACGTTGCTGGTCAGGGAGCCAAGAAGATTCTGAGTGAGTTCTGGGCCAAAGGCTCAGTTAAAATTAAGCCTCAGGCGTCTGGGAAGCTGCTTGCTGACTTGACCGCTCTTCAGGTTAAGGTGAGCTCGTTAGGACCATATTTTCCTTACCTTTAAGCGTTTCTACTGGTGTTTGAGTCGTTTTTTTTGTGTTATGCAGACCTTGCATACCCTTTCTGCTTTGGTGGAGGTTTCTCCATCTGTGGAGGAGCTCGACCAACTTAGGGCCAATCTGGACGAACTGAGACTCCAGTTGGGTACTGCTCGGTCGGAGGCTCACGATTCTGCGGAGAAGTTGAAGGAGTGTCAGAACTCCTTGATAGTGATGGAGTCGGAGAAGAACCTTGCCGTTGAGCGGGTAAGGAGGTTGCAGGTGGAGCTGAATGGCTTGCGGTATCAGCACCATAGACAGCTCGATGAAGCCGTGGAGCAGGCATTGGTGGACAATGAGGAAGAGATGAGGTCGAAGCTGGAAGGAATGGCCCATCGTTTGATTACGTTTGGGTTTAATAACTTCCGCTCTCGGCTTCTTGCCAAGTTTCCTGACCTAGACGTTTCCTCCATTGTGCCGCCTGGATCTGAACCCTCAGAGGTTGTCATCCAGGGTGAAGTGGCTGATGTCCTCCCTGCCGATCCCACGGAAGAGGTTGTACCGACTGAGGTGGCTGATACTGCTCCTGCCGATCCTTCTCCAGTTGCTGATCCTGTTCCTGCTGACTAGGCTTAGGACGAATATTTTGTTATCTTTCAATGTATTTGGAACATACATTTGTTAATGGAACAATCTTTTGATTAATGCTCGCCTCTTTGGTTATATTGCTCTGTAGCATTTGTGCATATCTTTGAGTTATGTGGCTCTGTAGTGCCTTAACATGTAGTTGATGGTAATAATCGTTGCAAGTAGCACTGCTCTGGAGTTTAGTGTATACCAGATCAGATTTTCCTCTGTAGGCAGCTGCGTTCTGAGCTTCTTCACTTGCCTTAGGTCAATAATTGGAGACTTCTTTTTTGAAGTATTTCAAAGCTGTCCATTCTGAATTCGGGGACATAATAATAAGTGGATATCTTTGCGGTTGTAGTTTGGTTGATCAGATCTTCTGTCTCCAGATCTGTTAGAAATCAAGAAACGTCATAGTTGATGGACCTCTGTTGTACACGTGGTCCTGTAAGTGTTAATGACATGGAGAAACCGTCACGTCACATACATGGGAAAGATTAAAAGCCTGTGTATTACGTGTATGGCCCTGCCTTTTGTTTCTCCCGAGAAGGTGGTTTAATACTCCATTTATTGCACCTTCGCCGTTCGGGATTTCGAAGCTAGCACTTCGCTTAACCGTTGTGACGGTTCAACTGGGTGGCCTTTGGTCTTCCAGTGTCTATATATATGGAAATGAGGGCATATGGTTGTGCTCAACCCTTCTGCTCCCCGAATTGTTTGTAAGAGAGGTTTTTATATGCTGCCGGAGTTCTTCCACTCGTTCGGAGATGATGGATGATTCCTTGCCTGAGTTGGGAATAACTGAACTGTGGCCAAAAGTTAACCCTCCCCTATTTTCAGTCTCCAAGGAAAGATTGAAGGAGGCACAAGTCTTCTTGTTTCCTCCGATATCTAGTCGAGATTTCTCCGACTGGTGGTGGTCCCTCCCTGATTCAACCGAGGCCTGGAGCGTTGGTGATGAAGACGAAGGTGAGTTGCCTCCTCTTCCTTACGCCCTGTCAGAGACCCTTGCTCCAAGTGGCTGGGGTGAAACAGATGGTGTGAAGAAGAAGATTGAAGGTGGGTTGCCTCCTCCCGCTTATAACTTGGCAGTGACAACTGCTCTGAGGGAGATGAACGGGGGCCGCCTCCTCCCCTTTGTGACTTGGCAGGAACCCTTGCTTCAATTGGCTGGGGCGTTATGCCGATTACAAATGTGGAGAACGAAAAGTCTTCTGAGGCTCAGAGCCCTCATCATCGGTTGGTCATGGGACCAGTGATAGTGATGATGAAATGGCCTGGGCACTACTTGATGCAGACTGGGGTTCAGGGTTCCTTCCTTTCAAATGGAGCCGATGAAGGCGGTTTTGAAGGTTTTGGATCTTGTGCCCCTTTATCATCCCAGGAGAAGAGCCATTATGTTGCCAAGCGTAGCTTCTGTAATAGCTTCTGTAGTAGCTTCTGTAATAGCTTCTGTAGTAGTGTCTTGGTACTGATGTAAATCTTTTGAGTTATCAATAAAGTTGAATTTCTTCTTCTCAGATCTGATATTTTCTGTGAATGTGCTCTTTTGAAACTTAAGCACATTCTAATGCATTGCCGATTGTTCTGAAAATAAATCAAAAACTTAGAAAAATGCCAGAATCGAAGTACTTCACCTTTGGTTGAAACCATGGTGCTGGTTTGTTTGACAGATAAGTCAAATAATGTAAGTGTCAGATCCGAGGTATTCCGTTCTGAAACTTTAGTTGACAGATGCTCGGAACTTCTGCCTTTGGATAGACTGGATCACAGAATCCGCTAGTGAAGATGGACAAGGCTCTTTGAATGCTGTGCATTACAGATGGGACCAGGCTTGAAGCATGTACATTAAAGATGGAACCAGGCTCTGAGGCCTGTGCATTAATAGATGGACAAAGTCATAGACTGTGCATAATAGATGGCCAGGCTATGAAGGCTTGCATTAATAGATGGACCAAGTCATAAGAACTTGTGCATTTAATAGATGGACCAGGCTCTGAAGGCCTGTCATGAAGAGATTTTTGGACCCCCAGGATCTGACGGGGGGGGGGGGGGACCTGTGCATAATAGCTGACCACGTATAAGATTGGCATAATAGATGGCCAGGCTCTGAAGGCTGTGCATTAATAGATGACCAGGCTCTGAAGGCCTGTACATTACGGATGGACCAGGTTCTGAAGGCCTATGCATTAATAGATGGACCAAGTCATAAGACTTGTGCATTAATAGATGGATCAAGCTCTGGAGGCCTGTGCATTAATAGATGGACCAGGCTCTGAAGGCCTGTACATTAATAGATGGACCAGGCTCTGAAGGCCTGTGCATTAATAGATGGACCAAGTCATAAGACTTGTGCATTAATAGATGGACCAGGCTCTAAAGGCCTGTGCATTAATAGATGGACCAGGCTCTGAAGGCCTGTGCATTAATAGATGAACAGTTTTAAGGAAGTAAAAGAGAAAAAAAAAATCTTCATTGATAATACTTCCGCAAGTGTTCTACGTTCCATGGCCTAGGAACAGGTTTCCCAGTCGTGTCTTCAAGCCAGTAAGTGGCAGGTCGAACGACCTTCGTTACTTTGTAGGGGCCTTCCCAATTTGGTGACAACTTTCCCATGGTGGGATCCTTGGCGTTCTGAAAGACTCTTCTTAAGACGAAGTCTCCAACTTGAAAGCTGACTGTCTTGAGTCCTATCCTGGATTTATTGACCATTCTTTGTTGGTAGGCTTCCATCCTGATGCTGGCCTGATCCCTTCTCTCTTCGAGCAAATCCAAGTTCTCCATCAGCTGCTGATCATTGGATTCTTGCTCAAAGGCCTCAGTCCTCAGAGTTGGCATACCGATTTCAACCGGAATTACTGCTTCTGTCCCATAGGCTAATGAGAAGGGTGTTTCAGAGGTGGGAGTTCTTCTGGTTGTACGGTAGGCCCAAAGGACTCCTGGGAGCTCTTCTGCCCACTTCCCTTTGGCTTGTTCCAACCTTTTCTTTAACCCATCAAGGATTGTTCGGTTGGTGACCTCTGCTTGCCCATTTGCTTGTGGATGGCCTGGAGAGGCAAAGTGCTGCCTGATGTTGAGATTTTCGCAGAATGCCTTGAAGCCTTTACCAGTAAATTGTGTCCCATTATCCGAGATAATTACACGTGGTATGCCAAACCCGCAGACAATGTTCTTCCAGGTGAAGCTTTCGACTTCCTTTTCTGTAATATGCGTTAAAGGCTCGGCTTCGGCCCATTTAGAGAAGTAGTCGATAGCCACCAAGAGGTACTTCCTGTTTGGAGGTGCTCGTGGTAACGGGCCCACAATGTCCATTCCCCATTGAGCAAAGGGCCAAGGACTAGGAATCGGGATGAGCTCGTGCTGAGGCTGGTGTTGGTACGAGGCGAATCTCTGACATTTGTCACACTTCCGAACATATTCTTTAGCCTGTTTCAGCATGCCGGGCCAGTAGTAGCCCTGTGATAGAGCTCGGTGGGCTATAGTTCTGCCCCCATTGTGATTCCCGCAAATTCCCTCGTGAATTTCAGCCAAAACATATTGTGACTCGTCTGGAGCCAAACACTTTAACAGAGGTTGAGAATATGACCTCCTGTAAAGTTTGTCGTTCAGGATCAGGTACCGAGCCGCTCTGATTCGGATTCTCCTGGCTTTGTTTTTATCCTCTGGGAGGAGCCCGGATCTTAGATACTGGAGGATTGGGGTCATCCAGCTCTAGGTCTGTTCATCAATTTGAGCAACTGATGCTTCCTCAATGCTGGATCCTGGCTGAAAAGAGATTTTAACGGTGGAGTCTGTTTCAGACTTGAAGCTGGAGGCCATGTTAGCTAGAGCATCTGCTCTGCAGTTCTGACTTCTCTCAATCTTCTGGATAGTGAAAGTCTGGAAAGAATGCTTTAAATGGTTCACCAGTTCGGAGTACCGAAGCATCCTGTCATCCTTAATGGCAAACTCTCCCAAAACTTGGCTTACTACCAGTTGGGAGTCAGAGAAGACATCGAGGTTCTGAGCCTCGCATTCCAGGGCAAGCTTCATCCCTAAGATTAGGGCCTCATATTCAGCTTCATTATTAGAAGCTCTAAATCCCAGGCTGACTGCTTTTTTCGATGTAAGTCCATCAGGGGACTGTAGTACCAGTCCTACCCCTGATCCTTGATCGGTTGACGATCCATCAATATACAGCAGCCAGGTTCCTGTAGTTTCGGCGATTTGTGCTTCGTTCTGCAGTGCCGGGGTGAACTCGGCTACAAAGTCAGCTAAGGCCTGCCCTTTAATGGAGTTTCGGGGGTACATATGCTATGTCAAACTCCCCTAGCTCCACAGACCACTTGACCAATCTTCCCGATACCTCGGGTTTCCTCAGTATTGACTTTAGAGGATAGGCAGTTGGAATCTCAATTGGATGGGCCTGGAAGTAAGGTCGAAGCTTCCGGGCTGATATGACCAAGGCATAGGCCAGCTTCTCTACTTCTGGGTATCTTTTCTCCGTGTCAAGTAGTGCCCTACTGACGTAGAATATAGGCCTCTGTACTCCTTTGTCCTGTCGGATTAGTGCGGAACTGACCGCGTTCTCAAAGACTGCTAGGTACAGGAGCAGCTTTTCTCCTTGTACAGGTTTTGACAGGAACTCTGGAGAGGCTAGGTACTCCTTTAGTTCTTGGAAGGAATGCTCGCATTCTTCTGTCCATTGCAAAGCCTTGCTGCCCTTTAGAGCTTTAAAGAAAGGTAGGCAGCGATCGGTGGACTTGGATATAAATCTGCTCAATGCGGCGACTCTGCCGTTCAGTGCCTGAATCTCCTTTCTGGTCTTTGGCGACTTCAGTCCAATCAGGGCTTGGATCTGAGTGGGATCTGCTTCGATACCTCTTTGAGAGACGATATACCCCAAGAATTTTCCCTTCGTAACTCCGAAGGTACATTTCGAGGGGTTGAGCTTCATCTTGTGCTGTCTGAGGATATCGAAGGTCTGGGCTAAGTGCTGGAGGTGGCTGCCTTTCTGGAGGCTCTTTACCAGCATGTCGTCGATGTATACCTCCATGGTGCTGCCAAGCAGTGGGCTGAACATCTTGTTCACCAACCGTTGGTAAGTGGCTCCAGCATTCTTCAAACCGAAAGGCATCACTCTGTAGCAGTAGAGTCCTCTTTCGGTTATGAAGGCAGTCTTTTCCTGATCTGGAGGGTACATCTGGATCTGGTTGTATCCAGAGTAGGCGTCCATGAAACTCATAAGCTCATGCCCTGCAGTGGCGTCAACCAGTTGATCTATTCTCGGCAGTGGAAAGCTGTCCTTGGGGCATGCTTTGTTGAGGTCTGTATAGTCAACACAGACTCTCCACTTGCCGTTCTTCTTCTTGACGAGCACAGTGTTGGCTAGCCACTCGGGATAGAAAACTTCCCGTATCATCCTGGCGTCCAGCAGCCTCTGGACTTCTTCGTCTATAACCCGATGCCGTTCGGGAGCGATCGGTCTTCTCTTCTGTCTGACTGGGGGGTGATCTGGATCTACCATCAGTTTGTGAGTTATCAGATTAGGATCTATTCCCTCCATGTCCCTGGTTTCCCAAGCAAAGATAGAGAGGTTGTTCTTCAGAAACCTGACTATCTTTTCCTGCTCGGCGGGCGTAAGGTCTGGGCCGATGTACAAATAACGCCCCTCTGCTTCTGAACTGACCAGTATCTTGATGGGCTCGCCAACAGGCTTGGCTCGGCTATCACGTCCCCTTGGGCTCAGGGACTCTTCAACGCCGGATGGGCAATCTTCCACCTCGGGAGTGTGAGTGAAAACCGGATCTACACAGTCCCGAGTGTACTGTAATTGCTATTTTGGAGCTGTCTCCTTGAGGGCAATAGCGTGACATTCTCGTGAGGTTGGCTGACATCCTCGGACCGAGTGCACGCTCTGATTGTGGACGTACTTCAGACACTGATGAAGGGTCGAAGTGGCCGCCCCTATCTGGTGTAACCAGGTCTCCCGATGATGACGTTGTATGGAGACTTCATGTTCAACACCATGTATTCAGAGATGGTGGTCTTCTGCCCTTCACCTTCCCCAATAGTGGTAGGAAGGTCAACTCTCCCCAGGGGGGTGCTGAGGTTGCCATCAAAAGCTGCCATTACGGCAGTGGTGGGCTTGACGCTGTCCTGGTCTATGCCCATCCGCTTAAGCGGTTCATAGAATAGAATGTTGACTGAGCTGCCAGTGTCGACTAGGACTCTTCTAGTTTCGAAGTTGGCGATTCTGAGGGTGATAACAAGGGCATCACTGTGAGGGCAGTGTACCCCTGCTAGATCTTGCTCGGTGAACTGGATCTCTGGCCCTAGCTTGAGCCTCTTTTCGACGTTGGAGACCTGCAAGATGTTTGGGGCGGTTCTGGCCTCCCGAGCATATCTTTTTCTTGCCCTGTTAGACATTCCTGTAACAGGGGAGTCAGCATGGAGGACGTAGATAACATGGTTGTTCTGCCTCTGAGGCTCGTTTCGTCCTTCCCGCTGCTCTTGCCTCTGTTCGGGCCTCTGATCTGGCCGCTGCTGAGGCTTGTCTTCTTGGGGGTTCTGCCTTCCGTCTTGTTTGACGAACTCCCGAAGACATCCCTTCTTTATGAGCTGTTCTATCTCATATCGGAGGGTCCTGCAAGTGTTAGTAGTATGCCCATGATCTTTATGGAAATTGCAATACTTACTTTGGTCCCGCAGGCTGGGATCTCCTTTGATCGGCTCTGGCCACCTCAGGTTCTCCCGATCTCGGATCTGCCGGAGTACCTGGTTCGGAGTGGTGTTCAAAGGCGTGAAGTTGGTGAACTCCCTTGGTGCGGAGTTGTACACAGCTCTGGGAGCTGTTTTCTTCTCTGGGCTTCTGACCCTCTTTTTGTTGGAGTCTTTTCTGTGATCCTCCTTCTTATGGTCCTCCTGTTTCGGATTATCCCTCTGGGTCTGATCCTTGCCCTTCTGGGCTGAGCGGTTGGCTTCTTCCAGGTTGATGTATTTTTTGGCCCGATCCATCAATGCTGCCATATCGGCCGGGGGGCTCTTTGTCAAGGAATCTCTGAAGCCACCTTGGGCAAGCCCGGCAGTAAGGGCCGCAACAAGGAATTTCGAGCTGCAATCCGTGATCTCAGTGAGCTCGGTGTTGAAGCGGGCAATGTAGGCCCGGAGGGATTCCTCCCTGGTCTGCTTAACATTCAGCAGGAATTCTGGCCCCCTTCTGAGCCTCCTGCTGGTCATAAATCTATCCAAGAACTGTCTACCGAGCTCGTAAAAGCTGGCAACGGAGTTTGGAGGGAGGTTGTGGAACCACTTCAGAGCTGTTCCCTTCAAGCTGGTGATGAACGTTCGGCACATGAAAGCATCTGAGGCTCCGTGAAGGGCCATCGTATGCTGATAATGAGATAGGTGATCCCCTGGATCTCCAGATCCGTCGTAGAGAGTGAATTTGGGCACCACGAACTTTCTAGGCCTCTCTTCGGACATGATGGCGTGGGTGAACGGAGTGGCTAGTCTTCCGAGCAGCCTGGCCAGTTCGTCTTGCTCTGGAGGGTTCTGAGGTCCTCTTAAGCCGATTGTCCGGTCCATAGACTCGGCAATCTCCTCTACCCTTCGCGGGTCTCTGAGTCTGACATCTTGTGAACCCTGCTTGACAACCTCGGCTTCAGGGTAGTAGGGTGGAGTGCGCCCTTCGGATGGAGGAGGAATCCGAACCGGTGGGACTGGCGCTGCATGATAAGGTTCCTGTGGTGCCGGGGGTGCTCCCGAAACCCTAGGAGTTGGGGCTCGAGCAGTGCTCCGGTAATGCACGTCGGGGACAAAAGCGGATGTTCCCCAGCCAGGGACTGTTGATGGCTGTGGATCTCGGCCAGCGTGAGCGATGCCTGAGGGCTGCCCAGGCTGGTTAGTGGGGGCCTGCCCACGAAGTTCTTCATTCCCCGTGGCAACCGGGGGTTGCGTTCCTGCAACGAAGTTGACCGGTGGGCTAGGAGAAGCCGCCGCTTGGTTCTGCGTGAGCGTTGCCAGCGTTCTAGTAATGGCTAGCAACTGCTCCTGCACCAGTTCATTGTGTCGTTTTATTGCTTCGATCTCTTGTCGCATAGGGTTGGCCGCTGGTCCCCTTGTGCGTGGAGCAGGCGGCTGACGCTGAGCGTTTTGCGAACTCTGAGTATTCTGTCGGGGTCGGAGATTTGGTGCCATGGTTTTCCGGTGGAGAAAAAGATGAGTTTACGAATAAAGCACGTAGAGATTAGTCGATTCCCACAGACGGCGCCAAACTGATGCTGCACTTTTTGACTCGCAACACGTGAGGGCTCCGTGACCTGTAGAACACTCAGAGAGATGATCAGAGGACCACCGGATTGGCTCCGGCGGTAGCCGCTCCGATGCTTAAGTAAGTAAGGGAATTGAAAGACTGTATTGAAAGTCAAAGAATGAGCATAAGAATCCAAAGCGTACCTCTAGGGTTTAATATATAAGTTGTGGTTCTCCTAATTTTGATTAGGTTTTGCCGCCACGAATATCGGGATTTGATCATCAGAGATTTGCAGTTACCTTGTGGAGCATTAAATCGTAGATGGAGATAACCATAGATAGTAGTTTCCGTGTTGAAGGCTGTTTCCTTATTCTCCGCTTAACGGCTGTTAAGGAAACCATATATGCAGTGTCGAATAAATACTGTCCAGAACAGGAGGTCTGGACGATGTACATGAGAATATCCTGAATGCTCCATCTGTACTGTATGACCGAGTTCATCGGTTCTGAATGATATATAAATAAGAATGCCCCGAAGGCTTATGGCTGCTCTGTATGATAGACATATATGAGAATACCCCGAAGGCTTATAGCTGTTCTGTATGACCGAAATATATAAGCTCTGTAGGATCGAGATTTGTTAATCTGATAGGCACACGTGTCTCAAACTGATTGGTGTGTCTGTTAATGGTATATCATTAGTATTATTAAAAATTCATTAAATCATTGTTTCCTTTCCCTCAATTTCCTCACACTTTTGGAGGGATAACAAAATTACTTAAATGAGGGTTAAGCGCTTCCTCCCTTTCCCTCTCTTTCCTTCCTAATTTTTAAAACAAACATGATATAAACTCCCCATCCTTTTCCTTTTCTTTCCTTTCTTTCTAATTCCTTCCATCCAAACATAGTATTAAAGAATGACAATTCCATTTCTCATTCTATTCTTGCTACCAAAAAATGACCTAAGCATATGATACAAACGGAGTTCAAAATCTATGATTGATTTGATTTTTAGCATGCATGGTGGGTAAGGGGACGTCCAATGTAATAGTCAGCTGTCAAAAAATGAATTTTACAAAAAAAGTTATTGACATATGTAAAATTACTTTTTCTATTTTCTCTTGCAGCGGGTAAAATTGGATCCATCTTTATTTTTTTGGGTGGTAAATAAGTTATTTTGTTAAAACCAACCAAAAGGGAGGGGAAAACCCCCAATCTAAACCAGCTAACAGACAATAGAAAAGCAACAGACCATCCAACCCAAAGACAATCAGATACACAACCAAAAAACATTTAAGAACCATTTAAGAACCAACATCAACAAAAATAGATGCGCTGAACCATTTAAGAACCAACAGAACCAACATCAACAGGTTGAGTTTATGGATTAATTCTGCAAGCTAAATAATCATAATCCGCCAATTTTACATAATTTATTTTTGTCTCCTTAAAGCAAGACAACTTATCCACATGATAGATAGTAATTACCTAGTTCATCCACTAGGTTTATATAAAAATTTCTCATAGATAACACCCTATAAGAAGCAGAACTCAATTCAATTTAGTCACCTAGACAGGTAATGCCCCAGCTGACTGGCATCAAAGGAGAGAGGACATTAAATTGCGTTGGACAAACCAAACAGAAACGAAAAGAACACAGAGACAACATAGAGAGGATAAAAAAAGAAGAAGGAAAAAAGGCCTTGACAGGACTAGAACTGAGAACTTGCATGATATCCTTACCAACTTTAACCATTCTAAGACACACCACCATCTGACTCTATACAGATTCTAATCAGCTCAACCAATTCAAGCTCAATCAAAAGATTTCATATTCAATGCTCAGCACCAACCTCTGCAGATCCTAGATTTTAAACAGAGCCAAATATTATCAAACAAAGCATCTTAATATCCAAAAGCAACACCTGCAGGCCAAGAATACAGAGACTAGATAATGCCCCAGCAAACTGCAGGAAAAACTATAAAGCAGGGTTCAGAGATTGCTATATTCCAAACAACAGCATCCATATTCCAGGATCCATCTTTATATAGTTTAAAAGACCAGTTATAACAAAACAACTGGCAAATTTGGTCCTGCCCCAAAACCCTTTGTCCTCTCCTAGTCAGACTAGATTTAGCCATTTACCATGTAGAATTATAATTGTTCCATTTGATGCTTCATTTAAATGGACTAAATGTTCTATTATTATCATTTAAATATTTCATACATTGAGATTAAATTTCTCAAAAAGAGGACCAGTAGCTTTTAACTGGGTCCTCGCGCGTTGCCTAGGAGTTACACTACTGCCATGCTCTGGAAAACACCGCCACACGCCCACAGGCCCCACACTCCAATAATTAAATAGTGACAGAAATTGGGATATGCATTAGATTTCATTACATGACCTACTTGTTCAAATCCCATCCTTTAAAGGGTTCTTGCAGTCAGAGTCATCCTCTGCAATAGTCCTATAACTCACTTCTAAAATGAAATAGATGTAATTGTTTAGAACCAAAGCAAATCAAATCAGCCTTCATTCTTGGATGTACAAAACAAACAGATTCATATATAAAATAGCCAAACTTTATACTCTTCAAGCCCTCTTAAAGTTCCAGTCTAGGGATCATATAAGCTACACGGTGAAGAAGCACATGAGCAATCTCTTCTGAGAGTTAATCTCACCCTCCAGAGATAATGTTCTAAACAGAAGCAAAATAAAGTCCAGCTCCATGTCCAAGTGGAAGCATACATTAATAAGAAAAGGACATTATTTTTACTTATGGGGTTTTTAATCATCATCTCTGTCCTCGTTAATCTCTTCAAGAATCACCACAAGAGCAACTATCAAGGCATAATCAACATTTGGATACACTGTCACCCCGAAGGTGTCCTTTCCAAGCACAATGCTCTGAACGGTGTGTTTCTTATGCATCTGCATTGCCACATTAATCACTCGCGAGAAAAAGTTTGAACATCTTAAATCAAGAAATAAAATGGGTGTTGATCTCCTTAATAAATTTTTAGTTGAGAGCAATAAGCAATCGAACACATGCAATATATAGATAAAAGTATAAACTGGAAATTTTAAGACTTTGAGAAAGAATCAAGGTTTTTTTTTTTAAATTTATTTTATTCTTTTAGAACTACACACTTGTATACTCAAATTCTAACAGATCTTACCTGGGCAATGATAGTTGGAGAATCACCAGCATATATGGCACATGATCTCTCCAACCAGCTGCCTTTCACCTTGAAATCACAGACCTCTTCTTTGGTGTTAGTGGCTAAGAAAACATCTAATTGGGTCTTGAATTGGATCAGCGAAGACTTCTTAACGCTGAAAAGTAGATCTTTGGAGTCTGAGCTGTCTCCCCTAAAAACTTGCCATCTCCGATGCACAGTCAATATCTAACAATAGAATAGCATCCGCCATTTCAGCCATAAAGCAAAGAAAAATTATGACAGAATTATATATATATATATATATATATATGCACACACACACTATGTTTAATGGGGGAAAACTGAAATTAAGGTATAAGGAAGTAGAAAAGTGGAACAACCTTTTGTTGGAGAGAGACTATAGGATTACCAGCAGCGTCAAGCAAGACCCGACGATCACGAATGCTGAAGAAGGTACCCTTAACTTTGAACATGATGTTGCCATTGACATCGGTGACGGCGAAGTTGCCTTCTGTTATTGCTAAAAGTTTCCTCACAATTATAAGATCTATCGGGTATGGAGCGCAGAACTGTGGGTTTATGACGGCCACCGGGTAAGCTAACGGCGGATAACTCGATCCTGCCATCATCAGGAAATACGAGCGCACAATAAAATATGAGGTTTTCTGGTTGTTATGCGTACGGTTATTTTCAGCTAATAGTGATCAATTTATCCTTGCGGAAGTGGTGGGGTTGGTAGTCAACTAGTAGGACCAAATCATGCTTACATGTTGGGTAGTGTGATATGATAAGTATTGTAAACTAGATTTTGAGGTTATTTTTAATATTTTATATTATTTTTTGTTGTTTTAATTTTATATATTTATAGTTGAGAAGTTTCATCTTATTATAATTCTTTTAAATCATAGTGAAATTACAACAGTCGTAAACGTAATCCTATTTTGGATGGTAGAAAGTGGTTTCGAGAAGATGTTACACTACTCAAATAAGCTCTTATATATATATTATGCATTATATTAATTAATTACCCCATTATGATCGGTGAAGTGGCAATTGGAAATGGTGATGCCAGTGGATCCCTCAATGGCATCAATAAGGCCATCCTTGCAATTCCACATGAAGACGTGATCAATCCAAACACCGGCAAATCCATAGATACTAATGCCATTTCCATCGCTGGCCATCCTAAGGCCGACATGGTCAACGAAGTCTCTTATCAAGCCTCCACTATCCAGAACGATATCGTGGACGTGAAGGTTATGGATGATCACATTTTTGACAAACTGGATGGTGATGCCAGCACCATAAGCAATGTGGACATTAACTCTGAGGGCATCAATGGTCTTGTCACTCTGCATGATCAGCTCCTGGTTTAACCTAATTGTCATGCTCCGGGCAAATACGATCCACAATGGTTGCTTTTGGATGACAGCATGTCGGAGGGTTCCGGGCTTTGGGTTTAAAATATCTTTATCGGAAGAATCTGTCACAATGTAAAAGCTCCCAGGCCTTGCCACCGGTGGCCTTTCGCCCAAAACCGAGGCCACAATCTGCGAGCCTCTTTCGGTTTAAATGCCAATTCTTTTTGCATCTCCAGCACCTGTCAATTGGGTTAGTGGCCATGCATGGGCCTTTATACCTTTTTGTAAACAGCTTCTAGTGTTGTTCCATACGTTAGCTGTATTAGCCTCTTGCAAAATAGAAACCAGAAGAGATGAAAGACGCAAAATGGAAACTCCTTGACAAGCAAGCATTGGGAGTTGTTCGTTTAATGTTGGCTCGTAACATTGCGTTTAACATCACAAAAGAAACGACAACAACAGGTTTAATGAAAGCCCTTACGAACATGTATGGAAAACCATCTGCCTCGAATAAGGTATATCTTATGCGTAGGCTATTTAATCTTAAGATGGTAGAAAGTGGGTTTGTAGCAGATCATCTGAACGAGTTCAATACAGTCACAACTCAATTGAATTCTGTAGAGATTGAGTTTGATGATAAGGTTAGGGCTTTGATTCTTTTATCTAGTTTTCTAGAAAGCTGGAATGGTACTGTAACGGCAGTGAGCAACTCTTCGAGTAAATCGAAATTGAATTATAATGATGTTTGTGACTTAATTTTGAGTGAAGAAATTCGCAGAAGGGAATTAGAAGAAACGTCAAGGTCTGCTCTAAATACAGTAGTCAAAGGAAGATCGGCCAACAAAAATTCAAATTGTAACAGATCAACATCTAAGAACATAAGCAATTTAAGATCTAGAAAGGTATCATGAGAAGGACAAAGTTGCTAGAATTGTGCACAAAAAGGACACTTGAAGGAAAATTGTTCGGGTAACAATCCCTCCCAACAAACTATGAATCTAAAACAATGTAATGTAACTTAGATCAATGAAAAGCCCTTCAGTATCCATAAGTAATGTCAATATGAAGCCTAAACAAGGCAAAGTCTAGAGCAGTCATGAATTGACTTGATCAGTCGAGGTCAACAAATGACAATTCCCTACAATCTTTAAACATCATGACCAAGTAAATAGATGCATCACCAATAATTAATAAATAATACAAATTACTTATTAATTATGGAAAAAAGAAAAAATTACAATTAAATGCATAAAAATTTGAGAAAAATAAAAGGAAATACTAAAATTTATGGTTTATCACTATGACCAGATGTAATACCCTGACTCGGAATATGGCACAGTAAACTGAGGTAGATCGGGTCAAGTAGTGTAACATTAAATTGTAACCCGATTTTAAATTCTAAATAAATGATGTGTAATTTTGTAAGCCTGCGATGAGTTTGAACACATGAGTAGAATTATGATCACATCCGAGTACATTGGGATCGCTTGTACGAGGGACCCAACAGTAAGAAAAGTCATGCACGTATACTCGTGTATGCCTCGATAAACATGTTTAGTATATATTACATATGTAATAAGTATACATATATATATATATATTTAGTAATATATATGTGTATAAAAATATATATATACATGTATAGTAATGTATATATATAAGTTATATATATATATATACATAAAGAATACACAAAGTGTGTGTGTGCAACGTGCATGCATGCAAGGTGGCAACCCTCACACACACAATTGACACTATGTGTGTGAGAGAGAGTGTGTGAATGTGTGTATTTTATATATAATATATATATATATATATACATATGAAAATATCTTGATTTAAGGAAAATTAGAGATTAATAGGTGTCAAGCCACCAAAAATCAAGCATAAAGCAGTCTTATATTGCGACAGAAATGGGAGGAAGAGAGCGAAAAATGATGGCTGCAAGTGGGTCAAGTGGGTGAGAAATTTTCCTAAATATATGGTTGCTCACTTAGAGGAATTTAGAAAACATCAAAGGAATTTGAGAAACTGAGAGTGATTCTAATATTCAGAAGTGAAAAAGAAGGAGAAAAACTAGAAGAAATGAGAGGGAAAACTACGAGCCAAATTAGCCTCTTGCAAAACAGAAACCAGAAGAGATGAAAGATGTAGAATGGAAACTCATTGACAGACAAGCGTTGGGAGTTGTTCGTTTAACGTTGGCTCGTAACATTGCGTTCAACATCACAAAAGAAACGACAACAATAGATCTGATGAAAGCCCTTACAAACATGTATGGAAAACCCTTTGCATCGAATAAGGTATATCTTATGCGTAAGCTATTTAATCTTAAGATGGTAGAAAGTGGGTTTGTAGCGGATCATTTGAACGAGTTCAATACAGTCACAACTCAATTGAATTCTGTAGAGATTGAGTTTGATGATGAGGTTAAGGCTTTGATTCTTCTATCCAGTTTTCTAGAAAGTTGGAATGGTACTGTAACGGTAGTGAGCAACTTTTCAGGTAAATCGAAATTGAATTATAATGATGTTCGCGACTTAATTTTGAGTGAAGAAATTCGCAGAATGGAATTAGAAGAAACGTTAAGGTCTGCTCTGAATACAGAAGTCTGAGGAAGATCGGTCAACAGAAATTCAAATGGTAACAAATCAGCATCTAAGAACATAAGCAATTCAAGATCTAGAGAGGTATCGGGAGAGGGACGAAGTTGCTAGAACTGTGGAAAATTTGGGAATGTAGCTCAAAAGCCATCGAAACTAGCGGAGCAAAATGAATCAACTCAACCTCGAATATATAAGACATGTAAAACCAATCACTCCATTCAGCAGCTTCTTCAATTTGTCTTTAAAGCATTTAAACCATGTAAAACTCTTGCATTGAAAAAGAGATCGTTCAAAAGGAACATTTTTCGTTTGCAGCAGGGAACGATCATTCGCAATAGCTTCCACCTTTGTATATATCACATATAAACAGACCCTTTTTTGGGATTTTAAGAGGAATTATGAATATGGACAGTTTGTAACATTAAAAGAAATTTCCTTCATCACTTCCTTTCTTCTTTTCTTTTTCTTTTTTTACCAAAATTACATAAACAATGGAACTCACAAATTGAGAATGAAAACATGTTCCATTTCAATTTATCTCGATGGATTGTATGAGTAGTGGTACTGTCTACTAGTCAGATATCTCCATTATCTATCTGAAATCTATCAATTTATTATAACGTATTAAAAATAATGACATAAAAAAGTTGAATTGCATTGAAGCAAGCATAATTTAACATAAACATTACAGTGAGTTAGAAATAAAACAACATAATATAACAAAGAACACTAATTGACATGTACGTTCTCATCGCCTATTAAATGGTTAATTTTTTCACTAGGATCTGTAAAACAATCTGAGACGTCTAAGTGTGTAATATTCATAAGATCATAAAAAAATTCCATAAGATCATCAAAAATATTAATAGGACCATTAGTAAAAATTTTTCTTTATTTCTTTTCTTTTTTCCTTTAATGATACTTGATAAAGATCCACAAAATGTCTAGACATATGACATGTACGTAACCAATGTCCTTTTCTATCGCAACAATAACAAGATTCTTTAGTATCTTGGGATAATTTTTGTTTCCCATTTTCTTGCTTTGCTTCAATATTATTATTGCATTTCAGGTCTTGCGGTGTGCCTTCTGAGACAATTAGAAGAACTATTCTTGTGATCACCTCGGTATGAGTTATTATGTCTGTCACGACCCGAAATCTACCTTACGCAGATCCCGAGGACGTGATGCCAGTTGGCCATATTGCTAGCTTTTCCACTGACAATGCGACCAACCAAAGGTAACTTCTGAACTTTACAGTGAATTGCATTATAAATGTAGGGTTAAGGTAGCGAAAATTAAAACCTTTTTAAATTGAAAATGCAACTCACCCAAACACATCAGAGCACGTCTAGAATCAGTCACCAACTATCTCTAGAGTATCAATGTACATGCTCCAATGCAACCATTCTATATCGATGAATTACTTATAGCGGAAGTTACATTAATACAATTCAGCTGATCAACAACTCATCCCTAATGATCAACAATCAGAATCTCCAAATACAATTTAATCTTGGTGATCCAACATACTAGGCTAACCTCATCACTAATGATGTAACATTATAACACAAATTGTGAACTTAACCTTACAGAGTATGTAGTCAACTTTGGATTAGAGTTCATATCGTCAGTGTAAATCATTTGTGCTTCACTAGTCCCACTAGTTATCTTACTGCATATCATCCGTCATAAACTACCTGAAAAATGTTAGATAAATAGAATGAGCTTAAACAAGCTCAGTAAGTAAATTCCTAGCTTTGCCATGGGTCTAGGTTAGTCCACAAGAATATAGAAGAAAGAAATAACAAATAGCCAATAGCCAGTCACCAAGATGTACAACAATGACCCGAGGGTCCAAAAGGCTTATCCCAAAATAAGATACAAGAAGATAGTAATAATGAGTCCAACAACCGGGATCTAGCCAATCATGATAATCTGCTACTACAACAAATACGATAGCCAATCAAAAGTATAACATGCTTGCATAGAATATGATCATCCAATGAGTACCAAAGATATATCATCATCGAGTAAAGTATAACATGATTGCAATAATAAGATCATTCATAGAGCATAGAATATGATCATTCAACGAATACCAAAGATATATCATCATCGAATACTAACAACCCAGAATGCGTGAATCACTTGGGGCCCGGCATACCCCACTGTAACGCACATTCAGATTCGCCTCATTATCTTGGGCTTACTAAATAGCGCCAGAGCTCTTTCACTACAGGTCCCGTAGGACACAACAAATCCCAAAGGGTCTTTCCCCACTGCAATTCTGTGAATAGATGGGCCGTTGTGACGGAGCACAACCCCAGGCACATGTAAAATCTCATGATCATGTTACTCTCCATAAGAACAAGGATGTGGATTGTAACTAGTTAGTTCAAGGCAACATAATATAACCACAGCTTCCCACCGCTATATTACTGGGCTGCCGAGAACATAACCGGTTCAAGGCAACAATATATAACTATAGCTTTCTACCGCTATGTTACTGGGCTACCGAGAACAACCATATCTCAATCAACAATGCATAAGTGTATGGAACAAACTATATTTTCAACAACAGATATATTGTCATGCCCCGAATTCCCGACCGAACCCGGGGACGCGACTAAAGCGAAATAAAGGAAGAAAATAAATAGACGAATAAATAAATAAATAACGATTCAACTGATTTAGATACAAGCCTACATACATTCCTGTTTTAAAAAAATTCGGCAGAACCTCCTTTATTTTTCGAGCCTTTTTCCCCCCTGATAATCACAATACATCATATATATACAAACACATCACAATCCATCCTCACTCGATGGCCACAATCTTATCAAAGTTAAATATACATCGCCTAATTATACAACCGAAAATATACAACCATGATACAACATATATGTCATTGGAGTCCGTACATCACAAAACACGCCTCTCGGGCCAAATATCCATCTACAGTCAAGTCTCCTCCACTCTGCTAGACTTCCTCAAGTCTCAGGTGTCGGGAGTGTCATCTGAAATATGGTTCCCACGAATGGGTCAGCTCAATTGCTGGTATAGTACAATACTAATGCAAGGAACAAAATTAAGTCGTGGCATGTACAAGTGTACATGTATGTCTACATGCCTCCCTAATCATTCATATGATGTAATGGCAATTTATATAAAGCATCCATACAAAATCAATATCACATTCATGAATTTCTACAATGCAATGTCAATATGCGTGACGCACACATGCAACTCTATGCCACTCATGTCCCACTTCACGGTCCGCCCTCATCAGTCCGTGGGTACTGATATTGGCCAGAATTTGGGTTTTTCACCACAGGACCTACAGCCCTCATAATGCACAGCACCTCGTGCTGACCCACACTATGCTTTCAAGGAATCACACTATGCCAATATGCCATGATTTCATCATGCAATAGTACAGTTCAAATGAAACATCACTTTCATAAGCATATGCAACATGCTTTAAATAATGCATCACAATTAAGATCAACAAATAGCATTTAAATCACAAGGTTTTATCCACAAATCTACGTGTCATGCTTGATTAATCTCAACGCTTACGCAAATCCACATGTCACAATATCAACAATCCTTCTAAAACATAAATCACATATGATGACAACTCAAGAAGTAACTCCCAAATAATCATAAAATGCACGGAAGCACATAAACAATCAACTCAAAGTGTCTCAAAGCAATAACTCCTATGTGATTTTCTATCATCAAATAAGCATAAGAATCATTCAATCAATATGCACATCAATCCTAATTTAATCCTATTCCTTACTTAGCAAAGTACCATACCTGATCGGTTTATCTCAACCCCACTAAGCTGTATCCACTATGCAATCCAATCAACCAGGTTAATCTTTAGTCCACGGTTCGGAAGTTGAAGAAAACACACCGGCAGATTGATCGAGTCGGCCAACCATTTTAAATCCAGTTTCATCAGCTTCTTCCACCTTTTTCCCTCAAGCAGATGATGATCCTGACAGATTCTGTCCCTTTATCATCCCATCCGTCAGATATTGAAGAACTTTCCCTTCCTCTCATCAGATTACTGTTTAGTCCTCCGTTGCAGAGTCCTCAACTATTGTATCACTTACCGTCATTCTCAAGTTCCTCCATGTTCTGACTCAAAGCCCTCCAAAGTCTTAGTTTCCTTTAGTCCTCATTCAGACCTTAGAATGCCTTAAGAATACTTAAAGAATACTGAACAAGCAGCTCTCTAGATCCTTTAAAATCCCTTGTCACTTCACAAACCGCAACATTAACATAATCCCGAGTTGTATCAAAATCCATCATCCGAACCTCCATCGTAGCTGCTGTTACTATTCTCTCAATTTTTCCAGATCTGCTGCATCAGGTTTTACAAATTAGCGGCTCTAAGAACATCCAACTGAACCAATCCAATTCAACTAAATATTGTTGCAGCTCCTATCTATCCCCGGAACCCATATCAGGCCCTTCACCGCCTCTGTACTTTTGTCCCCCCTTGCTGCATCGCTCCTTACCCACAGCCACAATAACCGAACCCCCAACTAGAACCCATCAAGCAGGGCCACCTTCAAAAAATGAACTCGAGATGGGACCCCTTAAACCAGACTGCTCCAACATTTACAAAAAGCTGATACACCAACACAATTTTGAAAGACCAATGAACTGGACTCCCATCTCCATGAACAGCCCCAGTTCTCAACCAAAAGCAGCAGAACAGAGGAACCCATCTCAGCCGCAACCTCACAATCCCGCAACCGTTTATCAAACCCCAATGATCTTCCCAACAAATTGACACATAAAATCCCCTAACCAACCTGCCCAATAATTCCTACAACCGCTGCTCCAACATGCACAATTCATAACGACAGCCCACCGCAACAACAAACAGTCCATCACTGAGTGCTTGACTCAAAGAATCACCAATTTCACTAACAGAATCCACCTGTCCCATGCCTCTGCTCTTCCATTTCAGCATCATCACTATCAGAATACTCCAAGAGACCCAATACCCAAAACTGCTCTCGGCAACGCTCCATAAATCTCTCTTCTTCCACCTCAACACGCAACCAACACCACTGCCAAACGATTGTTGCCCAAACCCGGAACCTCCTCCGCACCACATAAGGTCCAACGATCACCTTCAAACACTGACCGGATCACAAATCAGACCTGCTCACTCTCCTGCTTTGCGTCAAACCCAAACAGCCACACACAAAACCGCAATACAAATCCCATTCTGTGAAGCCCCATAATTGTAACCCCAGGTTTCCATTGAATCTGTCACGCCCCGAATTTCTGCAAACCCGAGGCGCGACTGACGAGACAGAAAATAAAATAAATAAAAGGACAAATGTAAATAAATTCACTAAACAAGCATCCATTCCCATCAATACATAAAATAACATAAAATACATTTCACAACTGCATTTTTCATAGGTCATTCGGGCTTAAGCCCTTACATTACAAAACATAAGTCCCATGGACCAAAAATATATCAAGTGCTTCATCCTATCAAGGTATCATTGAGTCTCAAGTAGCTGGAGTATCCTCATCTGAAAAATGTTGCCCACGAATGGGTCAGCTCAACTGCTAGTATGATGAAGTGCTAATGCAAGAAATAAAGCTAAGGCGTGGCATGTGCAAAGTGTACATTTATATCTAAATGTCATTCAAAGCATCGCAGTAATATATGAGTGGTATGCATGACGCACCCATGCACAACTCTATGCCACACCCATGTCTCATTTACGGGTACTCCCCGATGGCGTCGAAGTACCAATGCAATGGCCAATTTTGGGTTTTTCACCACAGGATCTATACCCTCATAATGCATAGCACCACGTGCTCAACTCACGCCATGTTCTCAAGGATTCACCATATGCCAATATGCTAATGTAATCTCAATGAACATGGTTTTCAATAATATAGCATGCTCGGACAATAACATATATAAATCATCAGTCAGTTCCATATGTATGCATATCTCATGAGTCCATATACTATAGTTCATGTTCTTCACTTTACTAAACTCTCAAAGAACGCAAGTAACACATAAACATGTGAACAACCAACTTCAAATTATCAAGCAAACACATTCCAAATAAACACACAAATCATTTTAGTCATTCACAAAATATTCCTAACTTAACTTCATTTCTAACATTAGCAAAACACCATACCTGACAGGTTAGTCACAACCCAAGTAAACGGCACTCGTAATGTAGTGGCTAGTAGTGAGAATGTGGAAGGATCAGACTGCCTTCTCCTTGCCTTTTCGTGTCCCTAAAATCATAACAAGTGACTTAGTTCATTTGTTTCCTAAATAATGCTATTCAACAAACTTTATGTCTTTATTTCATAGGTTTCTATTCTGCTAAATTAAACTCTGCTATTGAGTCCAGGACGTTGAAGAAAATAAGTTTAGGCTTTCGTATAACTCAATTCGGACATCTGGGTTCAAAAGGGCAAAACAGTCATTTTGCACTTTTCACGGGTCCTTACATTTTGTGACCTCTTTTCACAAATCAGACTCCACTGGTTGAGTCCGGAATGCTCGAGGTAATAAAGTTTCAATATTTGTTTACTTAATTCGGAGTTCGTTTGACTATACTTCAATTCAGGGGCATTTTGGTAATTTTAAAGGTTACTACGGGTCTTTTATTTTTCGGGACCCCGTCTTGTAAAAAGGATCTCACCATTGGTCTCAGAATGGTCGAGATAGTCAAGATACACTAATGACTTGTCCCATTTGGACTCCGGATTATTTTAGAATATTTAAATAATTAAATTAATTTAATTAACTAATTAATTAATTAATTAATATTTTATTCTGGTGGGTCAAATTATAATAATTAACAGTTGGGGGGTCATTTTGTAAATTCTGAAAGTCTTGGGTCAAAGTTAATTCCCAAAAAGTCCAAGGGTTAATTTGTAAATTCCAATTCTCCTATTCTCAATTCGGTTACCCAAACAGGGATTAGTCCAGAACAGGGATAGGATATCCCTGTTCCTGTTTCAATTTCAATTTTCAATTTCTTACACCTGTAACCAAACAGCCCCTTTCATCTTTTAATTTAAAACAACAGGGCGACATGTGGCAGGGGCGGATCGCCCAAGCCCGACCCGAACCCGAACCTGATTCGGACCTGGACCCGACCCGAACAGTCCCCCTTCTTCCCCATTTTTTTGGCGAGACACCAGTAGGGTTCCGGCGCCTTCTCCGGCGCCTGGCGACATTTTTCCGGTGAGATTTTCATGGTTTCTGAATGTGGTTCTCTTCGGTTTTTCACGTAGATTCCATATCTAAGGTTGGTTTTGGATCTAAGCCACTAGATTTTCACGAAACGGGGTTCAAAGATTCCGGTCAACACTCCGGCCAACCCTACTCTTTCATTTTCCTGACTTTTGGGTCACGGTTTAATCTCCATTTTTATCTTAATAGGTTTCTGCACCTCCTAGGGTTCGTTCCCTACCATTTAAACTGAGTTCTACACATAAAATGTCAAGACCCACCTCCCATAACCGAAACCTGCAACTCATTGTTTCTATCTCGTTTCTTAATCGTTTTCTTTCATTCTTTTTGCAAAATGAACCTTATAACATGCTCTTTAAGACCCTATACATCAAATTAATTATCATGCTTTAAAAAAAATAAAACAGAACTGGGTCACTTACGATTTTTGTTGGGTTTCTCTCTCTAGCCGTGCACCTCCTTCACCTTCTGGTTCCAAGCTTGAATCAAGCTCCAAAATCTCTTCTCCCTTCCAGAACTCTCTCTCTCTCCCTTGCTCTCTGTTTTTTTTTCCTTTCTCTCCTCCCAACCGAGACCAAAAAAATATATAAACACTCACACATCAACTCCCTCACGTCTCCCACTACCAGCCCCTTTGTTTGACCTTTTTCCCTATGCTCAGCCACCCTTGCTCTTCCCCAATGCAGCTTTGCATTAAATGCAAAGCTGCCCTATATATACCTATATATATATATATACCACTCATTACACACACACACTAGACACACACACTTACACGACACCACACACACACCAAATCTGTTGCACACACACACACACAGTGCACTCACACCACTGTTTTCCACTTCTCTCCAACACATGTATATATATACATATCTATCTATACATATACATACAACACATTTGACATGCACATGTATATATATATACATGTAATCACATATACATCACGCATACACATACATGCATAACTCACATTTAAATTTTTCTTATAATAATAATAACAATAATAATAATAATAATAACCATAACATTATTAATTAAAAAAAATTTAATAACTAAGAAAATTTTATATATAAAAAAAAATTTTCAGGTTATTACAGAATCAACCCATGACCACCGAATCATCACCACTTGAAGCAGATACCGAATTCAATAAAGCCAACCTGCTATCTCTCAATCCGACGAACCAACCCAGCCACAGAGACCTCAGCTTCGAAGTCCAACTATACTGTCGTTACTCCTCTTTCTTTTTCCCGAATACCATATATATATATATATATATGCATCGATCTCCTCCACCATCATCGTCATCAATTTCTCATCTCACCGACCAAAACAGAGTTGAATTTAGCCCGTCAAAAATCTGAATCCGTGAGAACACCGAGTGGACTGATGCGGCAACCTGTGCGTTGTTTGGCCTTGGATTGACGAAGCAGGATTGTTGGCAACGGAGGCCAACCTGGCACGGTTGAAGACTGTGGCCACCGTCGGATTCGCCCCCTCCGTCGCCCCTCTTCTCCTCTTTTCTTATTTCTCTCTTTTTCCCCTTTCTCTCTCTCTCTCTCTGTATAACCACTCCTTTATTTTTTTTTCCTTCTCCACCTACTTAGAGACAACCCATGCTTAACACATACCACACACTACACACTACATATCCCAAGGCTGCCGACACCCACTTGGTATATATATATATATATATATATATATATATATATATTTTTATGCCTTACCATATTAAATATTTTATAAGATTTTATTCCACAAAATATTATAAAATGCCAGTAAATTTGTCATAAAGTCGGGGCTCAATTTAATTATTTATTTACCAATATTGGGTATCGTTCGGGTCCCATACTATATTCTTATAATTAATGATTCGTATCAATCCCATGGATTTATCTTTGCACTCGGTAAACCGATTTAACTATTTTATTTATTTATTTTTTTTTCAAGTCTCTACATATATTACAAGATCATGATATGGTATACTTGATGGTATAAATATGCTCAAGCATCAACAAGTCAAGATCACAACATGATATAGGCAAGTAAGTTAAACCCAAAGTATAGGCATGAACAAATAATCACAAGTCGATTGACATCAATCAAGGAGATCAAGTTCATTGGGTAATCACAAGTAGATTGGCATCAATCAAAGAAATCAGGTTCATCAGGTAGGTAATAGAGTACAAGTTTAGCAGCATATGAAAATAAATGTGACTGGCTGAGGAAGGACCACATAACAAAGTTCGGGTTTACTTACCTCGATTTCTTAATATCACATTCTTTATTTACAAATACTCTGATAATCTCCATATACGTCAGACATATCCGTGCATATCCTGAATAATCATCATTTATCACAGAAGTATAAGGATTCATCCAATTATGTCTTATTCATCATCTTAGGAATCTATCTGATCTCCTAATTAGGTTCATTGGCCTATTACCCACTCATTGAATTTCAACTTATGTTATTAAATTCCTTAAGTCAGCTTATTAGCTGTTAGGATTGTAATTTAAGTCATTTAGGCTCTAGTCGTTATCAATTAAGCACTTATTTAACCTTAGGGGGTAAAATAGATAATTTTGTCATTCTTGCTCCGGACCCTATCGTGGTCCTCAAAATATTTCATATATCTTATATATAAATTTTTAAGTCTTTTAGACTTCATTTGGTATCTGCTTTTGATCATCGGGACACATCGATCATTTCTTATTTTGACTTTATTCGGGCTTCGCACTATATTAGGGGCATTTTGATAATTTTACATTTTCACGCGTCACATCTGTCAGTACTTCGTTTGCTAATACAGACTCCACCGTTGAGTCCTGAGTATCTGACATAATTAAAATAGACTATCTTTTATTTTAAATTAGCCCTGGGTACCATTAAGGGTAATGCAGTCATTTATCATTTACGTGTCTATATTTTTCGAAACTTAATTTTATCAATTGGACTCCACCGTTGAGTCTGGAATGCTCGAAATAGTAAAAACACACTACTTATTTATTTTATTTGCACTTCGTTTGACTTATTTAGTGTACAAGGGTAAAATCGACATTTTTTTCCTTTTATAAAATAATTAAATTAATTATTTAATTATTAAATTATTTTTCAGGGGTATATTTGCATAAAAAAATCCCAATAATTGGGTTAAAACAGGATTTTTTTGAACTGTTGGGGTCAAGGTATAATTTCTCAAAACTTTGGTTTATTTTGTTTCATTTAAACCCTTGAACCGTTGGGTTTATAGAACAAAACCTTAGACCGGTCTAACCTTGCCTGAATCGACCGGTTCAGCCATCACAGTGAACCAGAATGAGATATCCACAGTGCCTATCTTATCCACGGTTTGGCTAACTTCTAAACCCAATTTCAATTCATTATTTCTGTCGCCAAACAACTTGAATCAAGTTTTAAATTTAAACTTTTTAAGGCTAAAAACGACGTAGTGTCAACTGCCCTATTCATATCCGGTCGGGTCCCGACCCAAACCCGGTCCATCTTGACCCGATAGCCTCCCACGGTTTTCCGATCGTCTTCTTCGATAATCCCTCCTGGCACCGGTCGCCGAAACAGTGTAATGACCTACTGTTTTATGCCATTTTGACGTCCAAATTTTTCTGTTTTCACATCAAATTAATCCTAAGATCTTAGGAAATCTTTTAGGACAAATTTTAGCCTCAAACAATCTAGTTTTCTGGCACCCAACTCAATTTTTCTGATCACACACCGACGAGGATAATATGACTGTAATAGGGTCATTTTTTTACCATTTTCACTAATTCAAGGTGTGTTAGCATCCTGAAGCAATTTCCTACACGCTGCTAGTCACCAAATTAGATTTAAGTTTCGTTTAATTTTTCCCATTTCTGGGTCGTGGGTTACATAGAAGTTTCTTAAATTTTCTTTCAGTTGTCCTACTGGTTTCGGTCCCTAGTAGTCTAGAAGCACACACAAGAGAGAATTAACGCAATAAAATTGTAAATCAGTACCTGTTTTAGTTAGTTTCTCCCTGCTTAGCCATTTTCTCTTTCTACAGCTCATCTTCATCCTCTCAACAGATCTCTCTCTCTCTCTCTCTCTCTCTTCCTCTCTCTAGATCACCCCACACACTCTCTCTCTCTCTCTGTGTATTTGAAACAGTTTAAATGGCTTGTGAGTGTGTGTATATGTACATATATATATATATAATCAGCTTTTCAACTGCCCCTTTAGAGCCTTCCATCTCATGTACACACATATATATTTTATCTTCTGCTTCTTTTCTTCTATTCAGCTCTAATGTTCCTCACACACTCACATCTACGGCCATATCCATGCCTATGCTCATGTCTTTGTCTATATGATGAAGTTGCATTTGCTTTAGAAAATGCATTTCCTATTCTCTTTAGGAAATGATACAAAGCTAGAGGGACGTAACTAACGATTTTTCATCACAAGACCACTATGTTGTTCAGTCAAGAGAAGACATTATATCAATTCAGAATTTAGTAAACCTATGTTTTCGATATTGTTACTATAGGACAATATTCGATGCATGAAACATAGAAAATGTCTTTTACAGTAGATCTGCATCTGTAATATTTTTTTTCGCACAATTTTAATTATAAAGTTATTCTGAATAATATAGAATTGTATTCATTGACTAATTTAAAATCCTACAACCTTAGGTACAGTCAATTATATCAAGTCCTTAGAAGAATGATAGTATGTTGGTGGTCATACTTCTGTTAGATTCTTTCAAAAGATTAGTGGATCTTTTATCGTGAAATATTCTGCCTTTAAGCCTTCATGAATATGATGGCAAAGAAATATCAGTGCTTGTGGACGATCCTTCAGGGATGCAATGTTTTCTTCTTTAATAGTATCACCAAGACTACTAGCTTCAATGTGAAGTTCAACATAAAAGATTCATGATAAATAATTCTTTTCAGTAATATCCAATGCAACAAATTCAAGTATTGTAAGATTTGATATAATATAAAAAAAAATAAAAAAAATATTTAGATTCAAATATATTAAATATTACTTCTATTTCAATATCTCCTGCAGTGGATCAGAGTTTCGTACTAATAACGTATTGTAAAATTAATGAACAAAAATCAATCACATAAGTATACACAAAATTTACATAGTTTGGCTTAGACTTACATCTACAAATAAATAAAAAAAAATTCACTATTTATATAAGAATGTATAATAAAATATTTCACTATATATATAACTAGTTACTGTTATTTCTCTTAGTAAAATTATTTATCTCCATGGTCTGTCTCTAAACTTTATCATTAAATTTCTTTATACAAGCATTTTGCCATCTCAATTTCCTAGACTCGCCACCTTCATCATTAAGCAACTTGCATTACTTGTATTTAAAATCTTCATTGGTATTCACTAATTAATAACTTATGACATGATTGTCATGTCTATTTCGCCTGGGTGTCATTTGCATCCACTTTCCTAACCAAAAAAAAAAATTAATACAATATTATTGAACCACCAAATAAATTAGAAAGTAAAAAAACAAAACAATATATTTAATTCTAAAAGGAAATTATAAGAGAATGAGGACCATTAGTTCGGGCGCGAGCGTTGACTGTTGAGAACGGAGCAGATCTCCACAGAGAGAGAGAGAGAGAGAGAGAGCGAGCGGGAGAAAGAGAGAGAGAGAGAGAGACGGGTTTGCTGGATTAGAGAAAATCGATAGCGTGAGAGGTTGGAAGAAGAAGAAGAAGAATAAGAACTGAAGAAGTCGCAGCGTACATGTGTGCAGATCTGGTCGGCGGTGGCGCAGTGTACCTAAAGAACTGAAGAAGTCGCTACTCTCTTCTTCTGATACATTCTCACAGATCGATGATAATGAAGCCAAGGAACTAAACCAGGTCAGGACTCTTCCTTCTCTTCTGTTTTTCAGTCGTTCTTTACTTTTCGGCAAGAATCTAGGATTGATAATAGATTTCCTCTCCAGCAATCTCTGTAAATCTGTTATTTTTTCGCCCCAAAAAATGTCTTTTTCTGACATAGATTTGATGGGTTCGACATAACCCATTATTCGAACGAAACGCTGCCGTTTCCTAAGAAACAAATCGAAACCCTAACATTTCGACCGATACTCTGGAATTTCGAGATTCCTACGTGGTCGTTGCGGTTACTTCCAAAACCGAAACTTTTCGGTCGAAACATACAAAACGAAACGAGATTAGTTCCTATATTCATATTGTATTCTATTCTTATTTTATGCCAATTGTGACAAAATTCTTGAATTATTTCTGAATTTTGATAATTTATACCTTTTTTCGCCTTCAAACTACCAGAACTCAGTTTTATCCCGCATAATTCAGTAAGGCATAATTTCTGTATTTGTTGACTATCGGACCTTTTTCCATATTTTTGTGAAATTTTCTTTCTGAATAATTATGTTTCAATGAATAGTCTGATTGCTTTCTTTAAACAAATTGCTACCCTTTTTGCTAACTTTATCATTGAACATCATCCATGTTATTTTGTAATTTCCAGGCTAACTACCAAAGCCCAAGCCCAAGACCAATCCCAAATAAATTTTGATACCCAAATATCTTATGCACAAAAAACTACGGTGATTTGACTGCTTAGTTAGTTGTTATACCCCAACTCGTTTGCTGATTAATGATTTACTCTTGCTGACAGAATCTTGAAAGAATCTATCATGTAAATTGCTAATAAAACGGGCCACTGCTTGATGCAGTGGTAAGAGCTCAGGCATCCAAGTGTTAGAACGTGGGTTTGAGTATGAGGCAGCCATTTTGTGCAAATTACGTCAAAAGTTAGGTCTGTACCCAGTTCATTCCTCCCACCACCCTTGATTGATTGGGACCAATACCAAGTAATGGCCTTCTGATGTATCTGGTCAATAAATTGCATTCAAGGGACAGTTTGCTGAGTGAAGAATCTTAATTGGCAATATAATCTTAAATAGGTACAGAACTTAAGTTCCATATAATGAAAGGCAAAGAATTTGTGTAGTTACTTTTACTGTCTTTCTTTTTACGATTGTAAGAATGCCAAGATTAATGTGGTGAGTCAATTACAGAATGGGTGAGCTAGTAGTTGAAAAGCATGTTAGATACATTCTATCAGTTGAAAAGGTATGCATTCTTTTAAATATTTTTCCTTTGTCGGTTGTATTTTTACTTTCTTGAAGAGAATATATTTGTTGTTTACTTTTTTCCAAATATCCACTTAAATTTTGTTTTCAGATGAAGGATGACTTTGAATCTGTGGTGATGGAGCATCTACGAATGAATGGGGCATACTGGGGGTTGACCACCCTAGATCTTGTAGGGAAGCTTGAAACAGTGGATTCGGAGGAGGTTGTTTCGTGGATCATGAAGTGCCAACATGAGTCCGGTTTGTAATACATTGTTTTATTTCATTCAAGTTGCACATAAGTTCTTCCTGGCCTGAATATTGACTTTAGCACTGTGGTGTATTGTGCAATTCCTTGTCAGCTGAAAACTAATTTGTAACATCTTCAGATGTCTAAGAATTAGATCATATAATAATATATTTGTTTATACAGGTGGTTTTGGTGGTAACATTGGACATGATCCACATCTGCTGTTCACCCTTAGTGCTGTGCAAGTTCTAGCCCTTTTTGACAAGATAAATGTACTTGACATCGATAAGGTGTCAAACTGTATCCTTCAGCATGAAGTTTGTTGGGTTTTGAAATTGTTCTAATATGTTAAATCAATTTTCACGACCTTGTCTACATCAATTGGTACAAGTTCTGTAACTTTTTCCCCATCTTCAGATATTAGATTTAGTTGATAAAAGTCTTTATATCTCACTTAGTGGATCTTATCATTACAGTTGTATCCCATGGGGTAGGATTACTACCTTTTACAACTATCTGAAATTTAAACAAAGATATAGAAGAGACCCTTCTAAGAAGTTTCAATGTGACTAGATTGACTGTTCAATATGTTCACTGAAGTTGTGCCTTCATTTATCTTTTGTTACCTATCATTAAGCCAGATATTGCTGGGTTACAGAATGAAGATGGATCATTTTCAGGTGACATGTGGGGTGAGATTGACACACGGTATTCTTTCTTCCCCGCTTCTTTGTTTTTTCTACATTCTTTGTTTCCCTTTTAGTTATTGCATAATCATGAGGAAACATTATTACCTAATCAATTCTTTCTTTAGGTTCTCTTATGTTGCAATATGTTGTCTTGCACTATTACATCGTCTGGATAAAATCAATGTTGAAAAGGCTGTTAAGTACATTGTGAGTTGCAAGAATTTGGATGGTGGATTTGGATGCACACCTGGTGGGGAGTCCCATGCAGGGCAAAGTATGTTGCACATGTTATGACTGTATTTTTATATTGTTTTCTAATTTCTAGCTGTCACTTAACTGATCAAACGTGCATAGAACGTGTCCGATTTACAAACTTTTTGGTGTAGAGATTTCTTGGACTTGGTAAATTCTTAATTTTTGCTCCTGACTTATTGTCATTTTGTAATGTTATCTAAATATATGGAAGTTTGGGCTTTGTTGTATGTATGCATTTTGATACGGGTTCTGGGATTGAACTGAAAAGAATAGCATAAACAGAACATAAGAAATTGTGTGATGTTTGTCAGACTTCTAGCTGCATTTTCAACAAAACACAAGGGAGGCACACACTATACTGCAAGTTGAATTTTTTTCTTCCACTCTAAAACTAATAATGAAATACTCACCAGGAGTAGAATTGATAGAAAAGCCACATTTATCTGCTGATGTAACTGGAGCTACTACCCATGAAATTTTGATATTACCTAGGAGTTGCCCCGAACCAAATTACTAGGCACCATAAATTACCACTTGGCCTAATTCACACTCAGGTATATTATCCATGACTTTCTAAAATACTACCACAAATCATTTCCCTGTAGTGCAAATGTGAATCTTAAACTCTCCTAAAATCAGGTAGTCAAGACATCTCTCAGTAGAACAATAACAAAAAACTCAATCCAAGTAAACAAAGCCTTTTCCCAACTATTTGGGGTTGGCTAGATGAGTCCTATTTCATCATTTTGCTTTGTCTAAAGTCATGAGTCATGACCACCCTCAAACCACATGTTATCTTATATATTTACCACGGCACTTAGTGATAGTTTTGGCCTTCCCCTATCCCTAGCCTTATCTTCAATATAAAATATATCATTTTTCCTCACTGGTACAATTATTATCCTTCATTGTACTTGGCCAAACCATTTTAATTGATTTTCTTAAATAGTGAACAAAGAAATCTTAAATTATAATTTTCTCAATTGGAAATGTAAAATGAACTTTTAATAATCTGGATATTATTGTATGTGATGTTTAGAAACTTCATTTTACACTAAGAATGCAATAAAATCTGTGATACCACCCTGCAAATTGAAAGACTTTCCAATAGTTGATTGATCCATTTCCTAAATATTACAATATATGTACTCAGTCCTAAGCTACCTCGAGATTTGTAAAACAGATGTCTATTGAATTTCTTGATACCTGAAAAATCTAGTAATGATCTAAAGAACAAATGGAGAATAGAAAATGACACTTCTAGTAAGACCTGATCTTTTGGGTGGTTAATTTGATTACTCTGTTGAAGTTTATTCGAAAATCCTAAACGTTATGAAGAGTTGAAGACACACTACTCTGTATGGTGACGTTCTTTGAGCCACAAATCAACTGGCTTGATCTTAAACCATCTGTATACTTATAAATTAAAAAAAAAAGATGTCTTTGTATGCATTTTTGTATTTCCAAGTTAAACTAAAAAAACAAAAAAAATTAAAGTATACTTAGGGTATCACCATTGTGACTGCAGTTTTCTGTTGTGTGGGTGCTCTTGCTATAACTGGTTCTCTACATCATATTGACAAGGACCTCCTTGGATGGTGGTTATGTGAGCGACAAGTTAAATCTGGAGGTTTAAATGGGCGTCCTGAGAAGCTTCCTGATGTGAGTTATTCTTTCTCTGAGATTTTCTTCTATAGAATTTTTGTAACTTCTTATCACTAATGATCCTGTTGCATTGCTTCAGGTCTGCTACTCATGGTGGGTTCTTCTAGCTTGATAATGATAGACAGAGTTCATTGGATTGACAAAGAAAAGCTTGTTAAGTTTATCTTGGACTGTCAGGTTCCTTCTAAATGGATTGAGCAATTTTCACTTTTAAATTTACTTTTGGAAAATTCTTTGATAGTTTTACCTGAGATGCTGCTGTTAATTGGTTAAAAAAAAATGTAGGATAAGGAGAATGGAGGAATTTCAGATAGGCCAGAGGATGCTGTTGATGTCTACCATACATATTTTGGAGTTGCTGGTATGTAAAAGCTGGAGTCTTAGTTTTCTCTCTCCCTCCCCCTCCCCCTCCCCCTCCCCAAGATTCACTGCAGCAGCTGGCATGGCTAAATTCCTGAATTCCTTCACTCAACCTTGGCTCGATAGGCTTAGCTAATCTGTTGTACGAGTGATTTGTACCCTGGGTTTGAATCCCCCTCTTTCCGTTGATGAATTGATGTTTGATTTGTCTATCAAATTTCGCAGACCTTAGTTAACCGAGTGGAATAAATAAAATCCTAAGAAATTTGAAAATCAACACAGAATGGCTAAGGTGCAAATATTCATTCACACGAGGTTTTTCAAATCAGAAAAGGTCTTTTTCTTTATTTTCTAGCATTTTAAACTTAGAATGTTCTTGATTTTCATTCAAATAAGAAGTTTCAAGAGTTGGGCTCCTTTTATAGCACGTCTCTTTGAAGTGAAAGTTGAATTCACCCCTTATTTTTTCCTTTCCACTCACTTGGATCTCTTCCGTTTCATCAATTTTGTTCAGATCCTCCCTTTCTTACGAAGGAAGGGAAGGAGGACCTCCTTCAGTGGATTCCTCTTGTTCTTGTGTAGTCCCCTTTGTTTCAACTATTTCTACATCTGTTTCTTTTTCACTTTCCATCATTTTTTCTGTTTTTGAGGTTTCTTTCAATTCTTAGTAAGAACGGGTGACGGCATTCTGCCTTGGCCGGCCAGCCGCTCATGCTGTGGCACGCTCTTTTCTTTTCATTTTAAGACTTGTGCTCTGGGATCTCATAACCTAAGGACATGAGCTGGGGGATGGGGGAAGGGGGATAAAATGAAAGAATGGCCATTATGGTTAATGAATTCAATTAATAATACATGGGAGGGTTAGATAATACTCCAAATAGACACCCATTAGAGATTTTTGAAGGATTCCATCTTGACCACTTCACACTCCAAAATTAATAACTCTCAATATAGTTGGAATTTTGAAATAAAAGTGGACTTCAGAAGTTTCAATTTAGATGCAAATTTCACCCAACTCAAATTTAAAACGAAAAAAATTGTCGGTTTTTCAAAGTTGACTAAGTCATGCTGAGTGATCAATTGCTGTATTTGACTGATTCTCCAAATCAGTTGGCCAATGTGTCCAGAAACCCCTTGTGGTCACTCTTAAGTCAACTCCAATCGATTCCCACAAGGCCCCAAATGCACTTGCACATCCACCCCCCACCCCCCCCCAGGCTTACTTCTGCCAGAGTTGGGTTGGACGGCCAACCCCCAACCTTTGATACTTCCAGAAAGGTATCCCTAACCTTCTTGTCTAGTATCGTGTTGGACAAAACCTTGGCTTTGAAGGCTTGAGCAAACGTCGACCAACCTCCTCTTGCAACATCCTCCGGAAGAAAAATTTTACAGATGTCCCTTTTTCGATCTGCCCTCCACCTTCATAAAGTTCCCTCCTATGTTCAACCCCCCCATAAGAGCAAACTCCTGTTCTTCCCTGTGAACACCAACTAGAAAGGATTACTCCCCTCTTTCCTGTCGATATCTCTTTGAAAATTTTTGCCATCCATTCCATCTCCCGTCGCGTTACCTACAGTCTCCTAACGCCCCCAAAACCCCTTTCGATGATTTGAAGCAGCTCTCTTGACCCACCATCCTCCTCCACATTGAAAGTTTTTTCACTCACCTGAGGGAACATTTTGTTTCAACCGCACTAGATATTCTATACTATCAGGATGTTGACCTTATTGGTAGTGAATGTAGATCCTTTTGCCGCCTTCTTTTTTCCTGATTCTTGCTACCAGTTCTGAGTTCTTGTTTTGTTGTTTCATTCATCAGAATTTAGATTAATATCACTTCTCATAGAATTTCAATAATTAAAAAAACATATCTAGTACACTCAAACCAGTAAATGCATCAATTGAGCACGTGGTCATTACATGCTTTTTTTTTTTTTTTTGGATTAGTAATATATTTCATTAAAAGGGACCAAGGGTCACTCAAGTACAAACACATATACTATGATCCCTTTTCCATGGAATACAAAGAATCTATAGACCCTCCACCCCCCCCCCCCCCCCCCCCCGGGTGCCCGAAATCCAAAAATAAAGGGTGCTCAACACCAATGATTTCATAGCCCAAATAGGAGACTCAATTCCTTCAACTACTCTGTGTTTTCTTTCCCTTCAAATAATCCACCAAATACAAAGCAGAGTCATACACCAAATTTACACCAAATTTTCCCCATCTCCTGTCAAAAGATCTAGCCCTCTATGATTCAAGCACCTCCATTGTAGACCAAAGCATCACCCAAAAATTCCTAGCAATCCCAACAAATGTGACCAAATAAACCAAGAAAAAGGATAATGAATGAGAAGGTGATCAGCCATTTCTTCGTTACATTTGCATAGGCAACACCAATTCAACACTACTTGACCTCTCCTCCTAAGATTATCCATGGTTAAAATTTTCCCCCAATGCCACCATCCAAACAAAAAAGGCACCTTTAAAGGAGCTCTAGATTTCCAAACCACCAAGGAAAATGCTGTCCCCCGCTACAAATAAGTATCCAAGAGAAATATTTGACTGAGACATCTCCTTCCCTGTCAATCCAACCCATAGTATCCTCTTCAAAAGTAGAGAATGAATGCTTGTACAAAACAAAAATTATAGAAGTTCAAAATTTCTTTCATCTCCCAATCGTGTAACTGTTAACAAAAACTAACATCCAACACCATAGCACCTCCATTTCTTCTAACAGAATCTGCCAACCATGCATTTTTGTTAGATGCAATCTTGAATAGCCTTGGGAAGGCTAAAAAAAGTGGCCCCGATCACTCCAAGACTCATACCAAAATATGGTTAGCCCCATTACCCACTCTCCACTTAATATGTTTGGAAAATTCATCCCAACCTTTTACAATACTTTGCCATACACTAACACCATGCGGCATTCTAACCTCCTCAGAACACCATTCTCCCATGTCAATCCTATACTTCTTTTCCACTATTTTCCTCTGTAAACTATTTGTTTCCCTCCCAAGCTTTGATAACCATTTTCCCAAAAGTGCTTCATTAAATTGACGAAGTCTTCTAATGCCCAATCCCCCTTCCTTCACTGGGAGGCAAACCCTTTTCCAATCCACAAGATGATATTTAAAGTTCTCTCCCATATCACCCAATAAAATGTCCCTTCAAAGTTGATCGGAAAAAGAGAGAAAGTAAGTGTGAAGGCTACACAATGTACTCTTCAAAAGGGTAAGACTACCCCCTTTCGAGAGATTTTTGCTTGTTCCACTAGGCCAGCCTCCTTTCAATTCTTTCCACGACCACATCCCATGTACTTGATTATTTGACTGAAGCTTCAAGAGGAAGTCCCAAATAAGAAATAGGCAATGCTCTAACCGTGCACCCCAAAATAGCTACAAACTTGTCTCTTCTATCAACTTCATCAACGTCCACTAATTCACTTTGCCCATGTTTACTGCAGCCCTGACACTGCCTGAAAGAAATTTAGAATGCATCTCAAAAATCCCAGTTGCTCTTGAGCAGCATCACAAAACACTATAGTATCATCTGCATATAGGAGGTGAGAAACAACAATTGGATTTCTAGTGGTGTCCCCCACCACGAAGTCTCTCAACCTTCCTCTGTTCACTGCTCTAGTCATCTAAGAAGTACGGATACTGGACACGGATATGACATGACAATGGCATGCGAATACAATATTTCTAAAAAAAAGTAAGACACAAATACATCAAAGATGATGTATATTTTTTTTATAATCATATAATAAAAACTTAACTTTTTCTCAATCAAAATTGACATAAAAACACAAAAGCACAACAATATTATTTAGATATCATAATATATAAAAATTCAAGAACAACTTCATTAATCATCAACTAAGAAGCACGGACACTTTATTTTGGCTCATGTGTCCGTGTCGGATACCGACATTCTCGGACATGTGTCCGGACACTTGAATCATGGATGTTGATGATTAAATGAAGAAGTTTTTTAATTTTTATATAATAGTTTTGTTATTTTAATATCTTAATAATATTTTTTAAATTTATGTTTTTATGCCAAGTTTAATTGAAATAACATTAGGTTTTTATTATATGGTCATATAAAAAATATAAAAAATTTATATATATTCAACGTGTCCCTAACGTGTACGTGTTCTACTTTTTTGAGAAATAACGTGTCTGCGTGTCCGTATCCGTGCTTCTTAGAACATCAACAATCATGATCTAAGTTCTAAAACACATTTATTAAATATTACATGGAACATATATATGTATTTATCTAACCCAAAAAGAACAAAAAAAGGAGAAGAGGAAAAAATAAATAAATAAATTTTAAAAAGTGTTCAAAACGTGTCCCTAATGTGTGTGAGACATGTCCAAAATGTAGAATCATGTCCCTAATGTGTCCGAGACATGCCCAAAATTCTGAAGTGTGTTTGACATGTGTCTGAAACGTGGCTACCACGTGTTTGACACATAGTTATCATAATCGTGATCCAGATCCTACGATCCAACATAACTATATTGATCCGGATCGTATAAAAATCACAGATGTAGCAAGATCGTAGGATCGTACAGGATCGTTAGTAGGATCATTTTCACTTTGTGAACAAAAAAATCACCTAAGTGAATGATTATTTAATGATTCAACACTAAGTTTTAACAAGTATTGCTACATTTAGCTTTTTATATTAGAGAATTTTTTTAGTTTATTTCTTTAAAATGTTAATTTGTATTATTTTGAGATTTTAAAACTTACATTTTATAAGCAAATACAAATAAAAAAATTATAAATACATATACTTCTATATGGTGTCATAATAATCTACTTTATTTATTTATTTCAGGCTTGTTTATTATTGATTTTTAACATATTTTTACTTTTACATATATAATTGGTCATTTTTTTAATAATTTTGTAGGATCTTACGATCCTCGATCTGATCCTATGAACCCCCAAAATGATCCAACGTAAAATCTTTCTTATCAACCTTGGTTTGACACAAATTCGTGAGCTAAGATAGAGTGTTCGTGCTTCATAACTAGTCATCAATCTACCAAAGGCATTCATAACCATTATGAAAAGATACGACGATGGATCACCCTGCCTCAATTTCCGTGAAATGCTGAAGAAGTCATCTGCAGATTCATTAATCAAGATGGAAAATTTCACTATAGAAATACACCACAGAATCCATTTCCTCCTAGTATGTCCAAATCCCATCTGCTCCATCATGTAAAGAAGAAGCTCTCTGTTAACATGATCGTAAGCTTTATGAATGTCTAGCTTACAGATCAATTCCTTGGTTCCAGTCCTCAACCTAGCATATAGGCACTTGTTGGTTACTAGAACCGCATCCAAGATCTGCCCTCCCTCCCCACAAATGCGTTTTGAGCCTCTGAAATAATGCTATTTGTCACCTTCTTTATTCTTAAAGCAAAAGTTTTAGTAGTTCATTTATACAATCCCCCAATTAAACTGATAGGGCGAAAGTCCTGTAAATTTGATATTGCACCCTTCTTAGGAATTAACACCACAAAAGTAGCATTAATACTCCTCTCGAAAAACCCCGAAGAGTAAAACTCTCTAAAAACTCCATCACATTTGTCTTGATCACAGGTCAGCATTGTTGAAAGAATCGTCATACCATCCGAGCTTGGTGCCTTATCCCCATTTTTTTATTTAAGGCCGCCAGGCCTGCCACCACTTCTTCCTCCAAAAAAATGGTTCGTGATTTAATTGAAGTCCAAGCCATCTACTCGAGGCCTCCCTCATACAGGATCCGAATATAAATTTTTTTAGAAATTAACTATGCCTTTGTAGTCTCCTTTTCATCAGTGTATTCCTAACCCCTGATTGTAATTTTACCAATGCAGTTATTTCTTTGGTGAGCATTGGCAAGTTGGAAGAATTTACTATTGTTGTTGCATTCTTTAAGCCAAAGAACTCTTGACTTTTGCCTCAAAATCACCTCTTCGAAAACAGCCAGCTATTTAATTTCAGCTTTATAAGTCTCCCATTGCTGCCATTCATCATTGTTCAGCCCCTCCTCCTCCTCTTCAGCATCTAATCAGCTGATTTCCTTCAAAGAAGTTGTCTTCCTCCAATTTAAGTTCCCAAAGCTCTTGTTATTCCACATTTTCAGATTTTCCTTCAACAAATTTAGCTTCTTTGCCGATCTGTAACTTGGAGATCCTTCCACTCTAAAATCCCGCCACCATCCTTCTACCAAAGACAAAACCTTCTTCCTTGAGCCACGCATTTTTAAATTTAAACTGGCATCTGCCTCTTCTAGCACCCCCACTGTCCAGCAGTAATGGAAGATGAGCAGATGCTACCCAAGGCAATGACATCTGACTAACATCGAAAAGAATTTCCTCCCAGCTTGTCGAAACAACAAATCTGTAAATACACGATAAAGATGGAGGCTGCCTGTTGTTTGTCCAAGTGAAGCGAGCACCAATCAAAGGTAAATCCATAAAGCAAGTGGCATCAATGAACTATGAAAATTCCACAACATGCCAGTTTGAAAACTACTATGTAGTTCTAGACTGAAATGTCTATATTTATTAAGAAATAGAATATGTCGATTCCAAGTAAATAACTGAATCAAAGTACAAGAGTTCAATGGATAATATCAAATGCCTTTTCAAAGGAAGTCAAATAATCAGAGAAAATGTCTTAAATCAATAGTCTCAAGTCAATGTCATATCAATAATCAATATCATCGTCCAATAATTCATAGTTCAAATTATATTTAAATTTGAAATCATAATTTAACCATTATATCATAGTTCAATAGTTCAATGTTCAATCATAGTTCAAATTTAATATATACAAGGGTACAAGTTCCATAAGTTACTCTTCTATGACCATCAAATTAGAACCTTGCTGATTGAGATTGACATTCAGAGAACTAGTTTGAAACGTCGTTCTATACGGCTCATGACCAATTTACCCTGTGGCTAGGATTCGATAAGTCATAATCTATTTGTTAATGACTATTCATAGAAGTTTAGACTATTCGAATATATTAAAATCAAGTTCAAAGTCAATAATGATGAATCACAAGCTCAATTTTCAAAACAATATTTCTGTCTAATATTGAGTCAAAACTAAACATTAATTAATGAGAATTCAGATAATTCCTTGAATATTTTACAAATCATTTTTCTTGAACTAGAGGAAACAATAATATTTCAATGAAATATTTCAAACATTGTTTGAGTACGTATTTCTTTTACTAAGTCATAAGAGAATTCAATATTTATATTTATAATGAAAATTTACCTTGACATGAAATACTCAACTGAAGTCCGGAATCTTATGTCAAAGTCTTCTTTTTAACCAACGGTTTCTATAACACAAATCAAAATCTCATTAAATACTTGTTTAAGGCACTACATAGCATAAAACATCATCTTAGGGTCCCTCTTGGCTTAAACGAACATTGTATGTGGGTCCAGAAGGCCCAAAAACCGTGGGATAGGACCCCTCATTGTCATTGGAGTTTATTTGGTGACCTAAGTCTTTAGGACTTATTTGTAATTTTATACTCTGTTCGTTTACTTATTTCGGAGACTCAATTGTCTAAACGGATTCTGCCATTGAGTCTGGAATGTCGAAAAACATTGGGTTGGACACCCCTTATTATTTAATTGGCCTAAGAATAATTTTATTTAATTATTATTATTATTATTATTCCAGTTAAGACAATAAACAGCCACAGTCAGTGGCGTAGTGGGCGAGTTCCTGCTTTAAGGCTTATGGTCACCTGAAATCAGGGGTTCAAACCTTGGCAGCCACAATTTCTTATTTATTTTCTTTCTTTGATAATATATATTTATTTAAACAAACTATTTCACAGCCACCCAACGTGGCTCTGTGGATAAAAGCTTGGTTTTCCAAGCTCAGGTAAGGGGTTTGGTTCTCCCCAACCCAACCGCGCGGTGGTTTCTCTCTCTCTCTCTCTCTCTCTCTCTCTCTCTTATTTATTTTTTCCTTCTTCACTTCATCAAAATGACGCAGTTTGCCCCTAATGAAATAACACTGAAACGGCACTGTTCTACTTAAGGATTCAATTTACTTATACACTGAGTTAACTCGGTTCGACTCGACCCATATGTCAACTCGGGGTGACACGTTTCCTTCTTCCTCGCCTCACTGTTACTGTGCGCTGAAAACCCTAGCTTTTCAGGCGTCATTTTTCCTCATTTTTCCTTGAGTTTTTTGATTCAGATTTCTTCCTAGTACTAATCTACATCCTCCAAATGCTGTTTCAAAACTTGAAACGTGATGAATTTCTCAAAAATTGGAGAAACTAGCTTCTCTTCCTACATGCAATTGTGATTTTTGCAGCCATTTGTCCACCGTTTAGGTTCGTTCTTCTTCCTGTATTCTTGTCTTCCCTTACTCTTTTAGTCCCTATCATCAAAACAGAGTTTGGTGGTGATGGCCATTTCTTGAAGACCCGTTTCTGAACCTAAGGTCGTTAATGGCAGTTTTACAGTGATCTTTCTGTTTCATTTCTTTCTATCTTTTCAGCTTGTATCCAGTCATGTTGAGGTATAACTGAGAGAGAAGAAGAGAAATAGAGCTTACCTTATCAAGCTACTCATAGTACCATCTCTTTCATCTAGTTCTCTTTCTCTCTCTCTCTCACTGGTCTGTTTCTCTATGTAAACCTTCCTTCCAGCTGATCGGTCGTCTCTCACTCTCTCTCTCTGTGCCCAGATTCTAATATCTCTCTCTTTCTTTTTTTTCTCTCTCACCGTTGGTCTCTTTCTCAGCCGTATATGCATGCTCACCAGCCTCACTCTTGCTTTTAAGTATAACAGGTGGCTTTCCTTCCAGTTCCTTAATTCATGAATCAGCCACCCAACTAGTTCACATTCTGCCACCCAGCTGCTTGGTTAGCCACCATCATCTTCACCTTGTAACTCTCCCACTCCATGAAGTTTGACAGCTCATGCTTGCTCAGAGCAAGCATGAGCTGTTTAAGCCTTTTTTTTCTTTCTAATTATATATATATGTGTGTGTGTGTGTGTGTTTATATACATATGCTTACACTGTAAACCTTTATATATACATGTTTGTATATTTATGTATATATATATATATATATGTACACAATTTCCCAAATGCTTCCGACTTTTTTTTTTTTTTGAGTTCTCAACTTCTCATTTAGGGATAGGATATTACAAATTGTACACTTAGGACGTATTTAGAATTATTCCAATTGTCACTTCATGCTTTTCAAAGTCTTAATCGCCAGAACAAACTTTGCCATTGAGTTTGGATTGCCGAAAAATGCTAAAATAGCATTTTCTGACACTTAAAATTGATAAAAAATATCTATTTATAAATTTCTTGACCAAAGGCGACTAAAGTGTAATTTCTTTAAATCTAGCTACCATTCTAAAATTCACCATAGTTCACTGTTTTTTAATTATCTTTGATCTTTGATTTCTATACTGATCCGTAATTAATTCATCATTGAATTGGAATTAACTTTGAATCCCTTTACTGATCTGTAATTAAAATGCCACTGAATTGGAATTATATTCTAATCATTCACTGTATCGGAATTATATGGGCTCCTAATTAGAATTAAGTTAATCCAGTCTTATTAAATTTGGAATAGGGATAACCCTATTCCCATTATCCCAATTTTTGATTTATCATACTTGTTGCCAAACACTCCCAATTGGGATTTTAAATTATTTTAAAACAACTCAAAACGTCAGTGTTTGGCCAACCCGTATTTGTGCCTAGGTCAGGTCTGACCCGAACCCAGATTTGACTTGATGCAGCTCATTGTCAACCCCAGGTAGGGTTTACTATTCATTTGAAACCCTAGAAAATTTTCAAGCTTTTTCGTGCTCTTGCTTGTTTTCGGTCCACATTGATTCCAAACATCTTCTGGAATCTCAATCTACACTTCAGCAAACCCGATTATAGGAACCCCACCTGCAACTCCAAGTTTCTTGTTCATTTTTGTTGCATTTGATTCCTTATAGCATGTAGTTTAGGATCCAATACATCAAATTCCATTTTGTTTCAGTCAAATTTAAATCTAGTTTCAAGCTATCAATAATGGCGGGTGATGGCTGTTTAGTGTGATTCTGGCCATCTAGCTTTGGTTTCCTAGCATTTTTCAACATTATGCATCATTGCATGCACAGTTATCTCAATCAATATAGCCATAATCTGATCATATAGAGAGAGTATACGAGGAGAGAGAAAAATCATTTACCTTTCATGGCTGCACACTTCGTCTCTGTCCATGCTCTTCTTTGAGCTTCTACTGTTTCAGAAAGCTTCCATCTATGCTCCTTGTTCCTTGCCTGTTGGTATTATCACTCTCTCTCTCTCTCTCTCGCTCTACACGGTTGGAGGTTGGAGACCAGAATTGCTCTATAGGACTTGTATATGAGAGAGTTTTGAAAGATAATTGTTGCTTGACAAATGGGAATGAAATCTTGTGTTGGCCAATGCTCACCCTTCACACCATGTCTCATTATCCTTTATTATCTCTTTAAAATTTATCCTCAAAGATCAGATTTGTAGTGGAGGAATGTGGAGCATTCCACTACCTTATTATATATATGTGTGGATATATATATATATATATATATAATGTATGCTATAGTGTATATGTGGTATAGGTATACCATACTTGTCATGGACCATCATTATCATACATGCTACTTCATGTCATCATCCTATTTGATGTCTCATAATATTATCATGTCTCAATGCATCATTCTTATACACATAATTAAATTAAGGACCTTAGTCTTCAATTAAGTGCACTAATTCACCCAAAATCACTCGTGTTAATCAATAATTAGTTTAGGGTTTGTTATCAGATAGTATTCTTTTTCATTCAATCACATTTTAAGAACGACCATCACTAATTTAATGGTTAATTGCACACACGTGCTTTTGTCTCCAAATTCATAGACTATTTGCTTCAAGCAAAATGCCCAAACTCATTAGGGCCAATTCTCCAATAATAATTATCGTTATTCATAATTACCCAAGGTGTTACAAAAATAATAATTGGAAACCATCATCTACCAACCAAATTTCCCTTGTGTACTGGTTGCCCTCAAATACTCTCAATCCATCCACCTACCGCCTTGGAAACTCCGAACAATACTACTTGAAATTGTCTCCATTTTTACCTCCCTCAAGCATGTAAGAACTGGCCCCCACTGACTCAAGCATGCATACAAGCACGAAATAGAATGAACCCCACTACTAACATCCTACCTCTGTAGCATCCGCGAATCACAAACAACCAAATTCCCCTTGTGTACCAGTTGCCCCCAAATTCTCCCAATCCATTCCACCTACCGCCTTGGAAACTCTGAACGATACTAGTTGAACTTGTCTCCATTTTTACCTCCCGCAAGCATGTAAGAACTGGCCCTCACTGACTCAACAACCCTTTTAGTCACCGCATGCTTGTTGGGGTCATTTGCACCCTCACATTCCATGATAATATTCGCAACCTCATGGAACAACAATCAAAGCACCACCTCCCTTACCTAAATCCCCCACCCCCGTATCTCCCCTCAAATCGTAAATGTCAAATGATGATAAATTTTTTAGCTCCCTCCCCAGTCTGCGTTGTCCAGCCTAATGTTACCTAGACTGTGGATTGCTATGGTACAGGGAACGGGGACGTAAATCGTCACTTGTTATAAAACATGGTACGTTAGGGGTAGGCTTCTTTGGATCATTTTGTTCGAACGAAATATGCTTATTTGGAATGTGATATGTTTTTTGAGTGCATTTGTAATAATATTGGTATGTATATATATACACCAAAATGATTTCAACGAATTCAAGCCATTATAAAATAAAATTCTAATGATGTGTATGTATTTTATATGATTTTTTTGGGACTTTTGATAGTTTAGATAAGAACGCTAAATATTGCATTCCGAATTGCTAATGATCTATGTTTTGGATCGTGCGATCCCAATTCGCAATTCGCTAGGGGATGAGCGAATTGTGGTAACCATGGTCTAGCCATTCTCCTCCCAACCCTTCCCCATAACTTCACATTCCTCCTATTCCTCTCAACCACTTCAATCAATTTAATAAAGTCCTCTTCATACTTGGCGCAAGACATTCCAATCAATCTTTCCACACTCTTATCTTTCCCAAAACCCAAGCAGAAACATGAGCCTTCACTTCTCTTTTAGAATCTCTCTCCCCCCCCCCCCAGCTATCCCATCTGTCAAATAAAGAACCCCACCCTCCTGACCTCAGACACCTGAACAACCTGCATATCCAATCCCCTAGTGTTATCCAAATCCTCAGGTGGCAGAACAGCTATTAGTGGACAGTCAAGAGGACTAGAAACATCCCAATCTTCTATACTAACTATATCTGTAATCCCATCACTGGAAACATCGACCGAACGGCCCACTTCTGTCTTAAAAAAGAAATCCCACATCCCCCTGTTGCAGCAATCTACCGACAGCCTCATGAATCATCTGAGTATGGCCTTCATCCAAGAATTCATCATCCCCAGAAAAACCAACCCACTGTATCCGAGTGTTACCTTATGCAATTTCATCCATTACTAGAGAAACTTCACCTGAATCGAAACCCCCATCTTGTACGGGTTGTGTCCCTAACTGAGAATCCTTCCGTTGCGCCCCTTCCCCTGATAAATGGCCATCGATCAGCTCCAGTAATGACCATAGTAGTCTTTGGAACCTGTGAAATCAACATCAAGCCCCTCCATCTTTGGCCAACACCTTGGGCTGTACTGACACTCTAGAAGATGACGTCACACCTTCAGTCACTGTCGCCACCCTACCCACCTACCTCCTCCACTCATGACCCCAAGTTTTGTATTGCCAACCACCATCAGACACATAACTGCCAAATTGCCATCCTGACATTGAAGCTCGACTGGGAACATTGTGAGTATTCGTCGCAAGTCCAAGACCTGAGTTAACAAGTTGGGCCTGATTATTATATTGAGTCTCTGGCTTACTCCGCCCAACAGGATTATTAACAGACCCAGGCCCTTCTCCATTAGCCCCCCCACATTGGTCCTAATCCAACCGTTGTCCCTATTGCTATTGATCTTCAATGCCCAGCACATTATAAGAGTTATTCAAGCCCATTTCTGCATAACCCATCAGCCCAATAGACTTGCAAATTTCTTCGGCCTAACCCACATTGAATTATCTGACAAATATGACCCAGCCCTAGTAAGCCCATTAGGAGGCCCGTCCAATTCTTTATTTAAACTGCTAACCAAATCACAGAATCACTTGCAATATTATCAGAAATCTCCTTGTGCACCTTTTTGGCACAGATACGTCACCCCATATCCGACCCCGTACCCATCCTTGCCTGCAATGCATGAATCCCATTCATCATCTTCCCCATTGGCAACCCTCCAAAGCTCTTGTGATGAAACTTATATCCACTTTAAACATAGGTTTGGTTTCACCCCATACTGGAAATATATTCCTCCAAGAGCCCACCCGAAGAACAACTGACGTCTTGGGCAACCAACCCTCCAATCGGATGCACACACGAGCCCATCGGAAATGTTGCGCCACTTAGTGTCAACTCCACTTTCACATTACTGTAGCATATCAACCTTCCGCTGATACCGATGACGAAGTTCGAACGCCTTCCCATTAACATGCACAATTGCCATGGATTAATCAGCCAGGACGATTAATTAAGTAGACAATTGATGTCTCAAACTGTCACAACCAAAATGTTTAGGTGGTTTCACCCAAAACCAAATGAAATTTCGATCCTTGCCCATAGCATTGCTTCCCCAAGTCCTTCAAAGAGGGCTAGAATATCTGCATGAATAGCAAACCTGTTTAGGGCTGGTTTAGAGAAATTAAGAATGGTGTTCTCCACAGCATGTCAGCATACATTGTTACATGATCTTATTATGGTGGGTTCCACATCCCTCACTACATTTTATGGATGGCGCACTGTTGGCAGTGTTGTTTAAAACCTCCTTTTTTAAACTTGTGTTATACCTGTATGATTTTCTGCTGTTGATCAAATTAAAATTTTCAGTCAGTTTCTAGATGTATATTTACTAAACTTTTACTGTCTGGTTTAAGTGCAGGTCTTTCACTTCTTGAATATCCTGGACTGAAGGCCATAGATCCAGCTTATGCTTTGCCTGTTGATGTTGTAGATAGGATTTTCTTTGGTAGATAAATGAATTAGTAAACGGACTTGGTTTTCATCGCTTGTGATAGATCATCTTCTCCCCATCTCTCTCCCGAACAACCCCCCCTCCCGGGCATCCTTTCCCCTTCCTTTTTTTTCAGGGACAATGAGCTTGGTCCTGAGTGGCTTCTATGCTTTTAGGGGTTCTAATAGGTCTTAGTTAACCGGTCAATTTGGTCCAGTTTTGATAATTATGGTTTTGAATGCCATTGTTAACGAGGTTTTGATGCCATCCAGAAATAGTAGTTTTGTTGGGCTAAATAAACGGTATATGTTATTATTTTTATTTTCTCTGAAGATGGAAGTATACTAATACGAGGATGGTGCCTTCTCTTGTGCACATCAATTCAATTCAGACTAAGGTAAAACTCGACCAAATTCTAGATGCGATTTGTTAAAGAGTGACTCATCAACATTTACCATTTAGAATTAGTGATTACCAGTGTAGTATTTTATTAATTTGGACTCCCAAACATGTTCCCAATAAAAGAAAAAATAAATTAAATAGTGATAATTTTATCTAAAATATACGGCCCAATTTCGTTGTGTTTTTTTGTTTTAATTTTTTTTTTTTTTTTGTTACCATTCGTGTAGGTGTCATCCCAAATTTTTTTTTTTTTTTAATCTCTGCGTACCCCAACCCAGGCGTCGGTGTTTAAAATTCTAATAAAAATAAAATGAAGACCATTAATTATTTATTTATTTTTGTTTTAATCGGTTCATTATCTAGTTTATTACAGGCTTGGAAGTTACATAAATCGTATGATATATTTATTGGGTTTTTAATTGGGCCTTAAAATAGTTTGTAATTAATTTCTAATGGTCTTATTTGGCCCGTTTCACACATGAAAGAATATGGAAAGCAAAATTAAAGAAAGAGAAGAGATTTTTTAAATTTTATATTGACTGGAATCCAAAATCGAAATTGCAAGGAGACAGCAATCCTCAACTAAGACTTGGGGTATCCATTTTTCACAATTCCTCACTTACCACACACAAGGCACACTTCACATTCTCTACCCATCATAGAAATCATGTTCTCAATGCATATCCATGTCAAACACAGTTCTTCAGACATCATATACCTCAATTCATATCTAATACATTAGAGATTTTACAATCACTTCACATGTGCATTTATGCAAGCACTTGTAATCTCGCAATAGGATTCTCATATAACATATGCTCAGATTGTCAGTAAACCCAATCACAGAGTCTCCCGATGCGCTATGCGGCCAATTTCACCACACGAGCGTGCACACGTGTCCGGAAATCGACCGTACTTGAGATCACCCCCAAATTAATATGATAATTAATTTTGACATATAAATTCTAAATGCACAATTCGTTTTTCCAAATTCTAACTCTAAAAATTATCTATTTTATCAATGCTTTAAATTTGATTGTGTAACCTTATGGTGCACACTAGTCCAAATAAAATGCTAGACTTTCATTTTAACTTCACGGTATTATATTTATCACTAATTAATAAATTTCACAATTAATTCACCACATTTTGATTTAATTAATTATTTGATCCCATTTTAGTAATTTTCTTGGAGATTAAAAGTAGTTTTTTTATTTTTTATTTTTTTTTTCTGGCTGCTACATTCGTGTGCCTATTGTGGTGTTTACTACTGTAAAACAAAAGAGAGCATTGAGAAAGATTAAAACAGGTAATATACACAGGTAAGATTACCAAAATGATCAATCAGATTAGGAATAGAATACAGAAATCATATCTAGAATAAAAAATAATAAAAAATAATTTTTTTTTCTAAAATAACAAATTTCAGCTAGACTTACATTTGAATACTAAAGAATCCTATAATAATTCTAAAACATATTTCTATGAGTTTGATAAGTATCATATTTGTCTTACATCACACTCATCACTTGAAAAAAATTCGAACTCAAGTTAACTAAATATACTCGACCTCGAACTCATCTGTAGCCCATCGATATTTGTTGAATCTTTTTACAAACAATTAAATATTAAAGAATTTATATTTTCACATATTTTATAAAGTCAACAATTTTAAGACTCTTGTTTTGATAATAATAATGTTTCTATAATAAAATAAGAAAACAAATCATCTTCTTGATCTAAGACTACAATTTCATCCTTCTCATAATCATCAAAATCTTTTTGCAATGCTTCAGGTTTATTTTTACCTATAACGTTGACCACTCCTATTAGAATCTGTTGCCTCTTGAAACAAAAAAATTCTATTTTTTTTCTTCTTCTTTCTTCACAAATCAATTTCTCTTTTACCTTGTCCTTATCTACGCCTCCATAATACAAACAACCACCTTTTTGCTAATCTTATAAGCTTATCTTTTGTCCAAAAATATATTTTCTCTTCTAAAAGTTTCATATATTCTACACAATCATCAAAATCATATATTCTATCAAAAAAGTCTTCGAAATAAAATATATCATCAAAATCCGAAAGTGTTTCGTAATTTCACAAAGTTCTTTGAATAAAACCGTGTACACGAACAAGGTGATTGCAAATTCTATTATTAGTACAATGCCTATTGTCTTCACGATTTTCTTGTATCTGAGAACCGAAACAAGTAACAGATTGTCTCCTACAATTGTTAGCATAAGGGTTTCTAATTCTGCCTCCACTAATTACCATAAATGCATATGAAGACCTCAATATCCAAAACAGAGACAATCACCCAACAAAAAAAAAACAAATTCTAAAAAAATTATTATTATTAATATCAAAAGTAAAAAATGTCTCTAATGCAAACTTTTAGAATAGAAAATGATAAATTTTTTTAAAATTTTATGTAAATAATTAATTTGAGGTAGACTTAAATTTGATTTAAAAAAATCTTACATTAATTTTGAAACATATATCTATGATTTTGAGAAATAATATATCACATCATTTCTTCATGTTATTGTGGCAATAAGTAGATTCGTAATTGCAACTTGATTATGGGTTTGAATGTTCTCTCATATAAATTAAACAAATTTGGCAGAATGTTGTACTGATGTATGGGCCCTAAGAGTTTAACAAATATGATCCCTAGCATTGAATAATTTTTCAACTTGGAGAACATTGGACTGGTTCGTGGGATGGGACTTTCTAGCCCTTAAATGTGACTATGGTGGACAAGTCTTATACTAACGTTATATTTAATACGGTAGAATAAGTATTTTAAGAATGTTTATTTTATTTTATTTTTATTTTTATTTAATATAATTAAAAATGTTTATTATATTAAAAATTTATATTTTATTAAAAATTATTCTAAATATTTTTTGAATTTACATGAGTAATTTTTATTTTAATTTTGTGTAATAAATATAACATAACAGTGGACAATTAATTAAAGGTGCCGTGTCGTGCTTGTGCCGCTGTTGGGATGGAACACCGAGCCAGGACAAAACCCATTTGGGTGGGAAAATCAAACCCAAGGATTCTCACTCACCCAGTGTGTCCGACACTTGTATTTTATTGACCCTTTGAATCAAATCAAAGTTAATTTCCAGCCAACCACTGATTTAAGTTCCTGTATGGGTCATAACATACCAGTTTTGGTAGAATGTCGATCCAATGTCTAATCATATTTGGATCTTGATCTATTAATTTACATTATTTCAACGCTGTCAGGACAACGTGACAATCATTTCATCATTATGGATGTCTTTCACCTTTCATCCTCGAAACAGATCCGTATCGACTCCCTTATCTGAACGTACGAAACTTCCTGTATTGTGTCCTTTAGTCGTTGTATAAGAGAATTTTTATATATGAACTTTGAAAAACAAAATTAACACGAAAACTAATTTAAAAATTAAGCTGTCAAATACCTTTTTTTTTTTTTATTTAATTTTTAAAAACAGCATTTATAAATGTAAAAATAAAAGATATCTTATCCAACTTATGAATGTAAAAGAGGTGAGTATGAGCCGGAATGGAGCCAAAAATTATAGTCGAGAGAGGACTAAAAGATCTTAAAGAACTTGGTTATGAAGGAGATGAAGAAGAAAAAGGGAAGAACTCTTAGACTTCGTTATGATATGAAGGTTATTTTTTTTTAATATGAATGATATATTTGAATCTGATTGTACTCAGAGTAAGCATCTATGAAACTCATGAGTTTGTGACTTGCCATGACATCAACAAGTTGATTAATTCTAGGAAGAAGGAAGTTGTCTTTAAAACAAACTTTGTTAAGGTTGGTGTAGTTAACGTAGATCCTCCACTTTTCGTTCTTCTTTTTTACAAAAACTGTATTGGCAATTCACTTTGGGTAGAACACTTCTTTTATCATCCCAACATTAAGCAACCTCTGGATCTCTTCATTGATGATTTTGTGACGTTCTAGGCAAATTTTCTCTTTTTTTGTCTTATTAGGCGATTGTTTGGATCTGTCATTAGCTTGTGAGAGATGAAATCAAGATCTATTCCCTCCATATCTTTAGTTTTTCAAGCAAATATTGAAATGTTGGCCTTTAGAAATTTAACAATAGCCTCTTACTCAGAAGGAGACAGAGCTGAGTCAATGTGTAAATATTTTCTTTTTTCTTCAGTGTTGATGAGCACTTTGATAGACTTCTCTATTGGTTTAACTGCGCTATCCCTTCATATGAGACTTAGTGGCTCGTTAATCTCGGAAGGACATTCTTCTGCCTCATGAAGATTAGAAGATGAGGAACTTTCCCTTTCATGAGGGTACTATAATTGCTATTTAGAAGGCTTTTCTTTTAGTGCAAAGGCATAACATTCCTGGGTAGTGGGTTGATAACCCTTGATGGTGAGAACTTTGTTGTTGTAGACATATTTTAAGCATTGATGGAGGGTTGAAGTAATTGCTCCTATTTGGTGGATCCTAGGCTTTTCAATAATGATATTATAGGGAGATTTAGTGTTTAGGAGCATGTATTAAGAGATCAGTGTCTTTTGTTAGTCCTCTTCTCCTATCGTGGTCGGTAGATCAATTCTGCCCATTGGGATGCTGAGATTCCCATCGAATCCTGTCATGACAGCAACGATAACTCTGATGTCATTAGAGTTTAGTTTCATGTGTTTGAAGGGTTCGCAGAATAAAACCCTTTTGATATCAAAATTAGCGATTTTGAGTAAAATGACAAGAGCATCGCTGTGGGGACGATGTATCCCAATAAGGTCCAATTTAGAGAACTGAATCTGAGGTTCTGACTTCACATTTTTCTCAATGGTCGAGATTTGGATGGTACAAGGTTCCACCCTTGCCTCTTGAGCATATATTTTCCTAGCTTAGTTAGACGTTCATGTTATTGTATTGTTAGCGTGAAACACAAAAATGACTTGATTATTTTGCCGTTGTTGATCATTCTGAATTTTTCTCTATTTAGGCCTTTGCTCTTGCCTTCTTTGAGGTGGTCTTTTGTCACGGGGGTTCTGCCTTCCGTCTTGGCTGACAAACTTTCTTAGTTGTCCTTTCTTGATAAGATGCTCTATTTCTTGCTTCAAAGCCCTGCACTTCTCAGTCGTGTGCCCTTGCTCCTTATGGAAATCATAATACTTGTTCTAATTTCATGAGTCAGGGTGACTTTTTAGTGGCTTCGACCACCTTAGGTTTTCACGAGTCTGGATCTATTGGAGTATGTGGGTAAGAGAGGCATTCAGAGGGGTGTAAGTCCCATACCACCCAAAGTTAGAGTTATTCTGGGCTTTAGGTGCTATTCTCTTCTCAGGACTCTTGATCCTCTTCTTGTTAGTGCTGTTATCCCTCTTCTAAATTTGGTCATCCTTCCAAGCTTGCTTTTTAGCTTTTCGGAATGAAGTTTTTATATCTTCGAGATTAATATACTTTTGTGCTCTATCTATGAGTGCTGTCATATCGACAAAGGGATTCTTAATCAAGGAATCTTGGAAGCGTCCAAGCCCAAGGCCTGAAGTGAGGGTGGCTACTAGGAAACTTAGATTGCAATCGGTTATCTCCGTGAGTTCGGTATTAAAACGAGCTATGTACTCCCGAAGTGATTCACCATTTGCTTGCTTCATAGTTAGCAAGAATTCTGGTCATTTTGTCAACTTCTTGCTTGTTAAGAATTGGTTGAAAAATAGCCTACCGAGCTCATAAAAATTGCTGATCGATTTTTGGGAAAGGTTGTAGAACCACTTAAGGGTGGTACCTTTGAGGCTCGTCACGAAAGCTCTACACATGAAGGCGTCGATAGCTCCATGTAGAGCCATTGTGTGTTGATAGTGAGATAGGTGGTCCCCAAGGTCTTCAGACTTGTCGTAGAGGGTGAATTTTGGAACAACAAACTTCTTGGGTTGCTCCTCTATCATTATAACAGAGGTAAATGGTGTGGAGAACCTACCGAGAAATTTACTTAACTCGTCTTGCTTTAGAGGGTCATGAAACCCCTGGTTGAGATCGTCTGATCTTGAGAGTTTGTTATCTCCTCTACCATCTAAGGGGCTTTGGGAAGGACTTGTTGTGCGATCGGTACTCGTTGTTGATCTTGTCTTGTGTTTCGAGGTCCTGGATTTAGGGGAGGAATTAGTCCTGAGTTAGTAGAAGGATGCTGCTCTCCCAAGGCTAGGGGGACTGGAGTTTGGGGAGGTTGGAGTTCCTATAGCACTAGATTGGCTCTAGAAGTCCGTTGGAATTGGTATCCTCGTCCTGCTGTAGTAATGGATAGTAGGATGAAACGTGGGCATTCCTCTCCCCACAGCTATTAAAGATTGGGGATCAGCCCCCATATGGACGGTGCCATGGGGGTGTACCGGTTGCATGTTAGGCAATTACTCGTCGGGGGATCCTTCGTCCGTGGTGGTGGCAGGAGGTGGAGGTCCTTCGTGAGCAATGTTAGTAGGAAGAGAAGGGTTTCTCTATTGGTTCTGAGCCAGTGAAGCCAGAACTTGTGACATGGTAATGAGTTGTTCCTGCATCTAATCAGACTACCATTGAATCCGATCAAGTTGTTGTTGTAAGCGAATGGGTGTTTGTTCCCTTCTTCTTCTAGTAGGAGGCTGATTCTGAGGGTTTTGGGAGTTCTTTTTAGGACCAAGGTTGGAAGCCATTGAATTTTGGAAGAAAAAGGCAATAGATTTGTTGTTTGAAGAAAAAATAGTAAGAATGATTGTCGTTCTCACAAATGGCGCCAAGTTGATGTTACTCTTTTATGGTCAAAAGGGTCTTCTGTTTTTTGCTATCTGTTAATAACTTGATATCAGAGGGTCACCGAAAATGCTCCGGTGGTAGCCGCTTCGATTCGATAATAAAGTCAATAGAGAAATAGAGACAATAATTTAATAGAAGAATTGAATATAAATTAAAAGCGTACCTTATGGTTTTATTTATAAGTTATAGATTTTCTAAGTTGAGTAGGATTATGAACCATAAAAGTAGAGATTTAAAGATATTCGAAGATACTAGTTGTCATATTGAACTCTGTTTCTTTATTATGAGATTAGTAGGATATGGAAAGCGGTGCTATATTCTAAATCATATACATCTGAACTCTTTGTGCCTAGTTGATTTGAATAAAATAATATTTTTTGATCTGTATCTTGACGAGTTCTATACAGACACATGTCATACTTTAAATATATTTACTATTTTATGATATATGAAATAATTAGAAATTTTAAAATAAATAAAGAATAATTTGATAATTTTATATTATAAACGAGGGGAGATGGTATAATTGTTTACTTATTTTAAGTTTATTCTACTCCTAATCAATTTATATAGTCTTCTAAACTCGTTCAAAAGGACAGTACAACATCGATAGCGCGAAAAACCACGCAACCTTCCATATTGAGATACAAGAGGACAACAATCTTACTTTGCAATCCAGTCAAAAGACAGTTCAGATTAACCACACACTGGACGGAGGGAGTTGAAAATTCTTGCGGTATAGTGAAATGATTGATGTGATAATTTCTTCTTTTAATATTTTTAATAATATTATATTATATGTAATATAACTTATTTTTTTAGTAAAATATAATATATATAATAAAATATATTTTAAAAAATATATTATTATGTGATATATTATACTCAAAAAAAAAATTACATGTCACATCATTATTTATCTTTTTGAAAATTTTGAATTAATCAGGTGAGACTTGAGATGTCTTATCCTTTTATGAGCTGGGCATACTATTTAATTTTTTGTTTTTTTAATTATATTATGACATGTATTATATCTTATTAAATAAAATAAGTTACATTATATATAATAAAACATTATTAAAAACATACATTGTCATTAAATATGATAGATTATCATTAAAGAAATATTTTATTACGTACCGGACCATTCAAAAATGGTCATGTCTTGTACGTTTCTGATCCAAAGGAAAGAAAGAGATCAAATCTCGGCTCTTTTCAATGCTCTGACCCTCCAAGACATTGAACAGAGGAAGGAATTAACTGTGGAAAGTAATTATCATATACATATATATCTTTATCTTTTTTCACACGCGGCAGCAAATGAGAATGTGGTTTTCTAAAACCAGCAAAGCAACAATCAATCCGGTGGCTGCAAAGGAATGGAAACCATCCAAATTCAAAGGTGAAAATGACTAAAATAGACTGGTGGAGGTTATTTTGTTTCCCTGTCGGCTATGTTATTTAACCAAATAATAATAATAGCTTTAAGTCCCCTTATGTAAAAGAATTCATTTTTTTTAAATATTTATAATATAATCTAAATATAAGTTTGAAACCCATAATCACTCTAAAAACAGTTTAAGTATATTAGTGGAGTACTATTTTAAATTATGCTCATAAGTAAATATTTTTTGCATTTGATTCTTATTTCGAATTATGATAATTTTGTATTAGTATATGCTTACAAAAAAAATGTAAATATATATATATATATATATTTTTGTAGTGACTAATTTATAATTTTATAAATTCCTTTACTTGAATTTTATTTCAAATTTTTAATTACTCAAATTTTTTGTCATTTATGGTAGAACAGCAGCCCACCGCCCAGTAGGCAGCAGCTCATCCCTGTCTTAATTCCTACCAACATATGGCCCCTGCTTCTTCTTGCTACCAACATCCTTACTGGCATTTCAAAAAATTGCCTTCTAATCTCGGAAAAACAATATTGGAGACACTAATTAGCAGTATTCGCCACTATATGGTTTATGAATGGGAAAATTTACTTTGGCTCCATTTTTAGTTAGGAATTTAGTTGTTTTTAACAAGTTTCAAGTGAAAAGAATAATGATAAGAAAATTCTCTTCTCTAATTAACACTTAACAGTCTTATATAAAGCTTTAAGAAAAAAGGAAACAAAATTGGGAAGGCATAATTCATTGGGAAAGGTAATGAGTTTTGATTTTCAGGTGGAAATTTGTAATGTTATGTTAGTGTTTTTTTTTAATACATTTCTCAAAATACCAATTAAAATTTGATGATCCAAATGTCGTCCCTCAGTTTTTCTCATTGGGTCTTTTACTGTGAAGCTTGAGGAAAAATCATCATGCTTTCCTTTTCCTCTGCGACATTATTTGTTGAAACAAACAGAATCTAGGAGGCATGTTAATGGCATTTTGTATTAAAAAAAAAAAATTAAAAAGTGGAATAATTGACCTTGTTTTCCTCAGCAAGCAAGCAAGGACAAGATAGAATACTGAATACCATCCATCCATCTCCCTTTTAACAACACAACACAAGAACAAAATACTCTCACATGAAATATCAGTCCGTACAAAATTATTCATCCAAAGAAGTACCTTCCAAACACTTCTGTAGTAGATAACTGAGATTTCATAATTGGATTGGAAAGCTAGTTGTTGGTGTGGTATATCATTGTCAGTGTCACTCGTCAAAACTGCCAAACATGAGCAAGAGGGACAGGGACGAACCAAAGATGGAATAGAGACGTATTGTCATGCCCCCTAGCTTGTACAGAAACTGATTCAGAATTGCCAGTACATGATGTAAAGCCAGCAACTTCCTTTGAAACATCTGTATACTACTTTTTAATTGACATTACATGATTACTATAGGGAAATAATGATAGCAAGAGGGAGAATCTTTTAAATTATTTGTTTTGATACTCTGCAAGATTTTGATATTTTATCTGTCATATTTTCTTTAGATCTACTAATCTGAGCAAAGATCTCCATCTCTACCCATATGATGATGAAATATTTGAATTAATACCAACACTCTATATAGAAAAGAGCCCAAGTGTAAATGCCAAGTCTAAAACATGAAAAATGCAATGTAACTCTAGTTTGTATTCCTATTTGTTATTCAATGCAATACGTCATCGTACATCGATTTTGGGCTCCACATAATGAAGAAAAATAGAACTACGAAATAAAGAGGGGCAGAGAAGAATTGAAGAATTGTATTCTATATTGATAATTTTACAAAGACCCGAAGGGTGCTATTTATACAAGAAAAAGAATCAATTAATTACTGCAATCATGCTAGACAAACGTCTTGAGATCAGCCCGTGTCTGCTATTCTTTCCTTCTGAAGTTTTACTATTGTATTGACCTCGTCACATTTGGAAGCACAACGAGATACTCGGATCTCTGTTTGCCTGTATTTTCTCAACACCCCCCCTCAAGTTGGAGTGGATGTTAATGACACCCAACTTGCTAAGAAGGTAATTGAACTGTGTGGGACCAAGTGCTTTGGTAAAAAGATCTGCAAGTTGTTGGCTTGTTGGCAAGTAGTTTATCTGAATGACTCCATTTTGAAGCTTTTCCCGAATTAGGTGACAGTCTATTTCTATATGCTTCAGTTCTCTCATGAAACATTGGATTTGAAGCTATGTGAATAGCTGCCTTGTTGTCACAATATACCTTAATGGGTTGTGGGTGTGCTTCATTGAGATCTACCAACAGTTGCTTTAGCCAAGTGATTTCACAACAAGTTGAAGCCATGGCTCTATATTCTGCTTCAGCCGAAGATCGGGAGATTGTTGTTTGCTTTTTGGTCTTCAGGAAATGGGTGACTTTCCCAGCAGAATGCAATATCCTGTGATGGAACGTCGAGTGTCTCTGCAACGTGCCTAATCGGCATCACAGAATGCATACAGTTGGGTATTGCTGGAGGCTGATAGTAAAATCCCTTGTCATGGTGATTGCTTGAGATACTACAATACTTTGTGTGCTGCATCTAAGTGAGAAGTTTGCGGTCTATCCATGAATTGGCTCAGCACTTGGACTACATATGCCAAATCTGGCTTGGTGATGGTCAAATATATTAATTTCCCAACCAATCGCCGATATAAAAAGGGTTCTGGGATAAGTTCTCCATTAGATTCACTTAATGCCAGATTTTGCTCCATGGGTAAAGTTGCTGGCTTAGCCCCAAGGAATCCTGTTTCTTCAAGAATCTCCAAGGCATATTTTCTCTATGAAAGAAATATTCCATTCTTCGATCGAGCCACCTCAATCCCGAGAAAGTACTTCAAAGACCCAAGATCCTTGAGTTTGAAGCAATCTCCCAAGTATTTCTTCAGTTTACATATCTGTTCAAGATTGTTTCACTGCTAAGATGATATCATCAACATACACCAACACAATTGTGAAGCCGTTCTTATGGGATCAGATGAACAAAGAGTAGTCTGCTTTAGATTGTCTATAGCCAGCATTTATAAGAGTTGAGGAAAGCTTAGCATACCATTGCCTTGATGCTTGTTTGAGGCCGTATAAAGATTTGTTCAACTTGCAGACTCGACTCTCCCCCTTTCGTCCAAAACCTAGGAGGAAGGTGTATGTAAACATCTTCATCAAGATTACCACGAAGAAAAACATTGTTGACATCGACCTGGTGACGATGCTAGTTGTGGAGAGCAGCAAGAGCTAAGACTGTGCGAACGGTGACCATTTTGGTAACAAGGGCAAAGTCTCTGAATAGTTAATGTCCTCCTTTTGATTGTAACCTTTGGCAACGAGACGAGCTTTATATCGTTCTACGGAACCATCTGGATTATATTTGATCTTGTACACCCACTTGCACCCAATGGGTTTCTTATGTGGAGGAAGAGTTGTCAGAGTCCTAGGTATGATTGGCTTTAAGTGCATCAATCTCAATTCTCATAGCATTATGCCATTTAGGGTTCTACATGGCCTGCAAGAAAGACTGGGGTTCTTTCGCGAGGGATATAGTAGTAATAAAAGCATGATGATTGGGAGAAAGGTGATCATATGAAAGAATGTAGCTATGCAGGTGGCTGAGTCTGTCGTGTGGAACGCCGAACTGGATGATCAAGAGAGAGAAAGTGAGAAGTGTGATTATGTGGGTCATGATGTGTCGGAGGGGAGAGAAGGTCGAGATAGTCAAAAGGGTGCGGTAAAATAGGAGAAGGTGACTTGGAAGGAGAATGTTGAAATGGGAAGTGATCTTTATAGAAGATGACATCGTGAGAGGTAAATGTGTGGTGAGTATGAAGATCATAAAGACAATAACCCTTCTAGCCATGTGGATACCCAAGGAAAATGCAAGGGGTCGCTCGAGGATCGAATTTGGAGACGGGTTTAAAATGAGTAGAAGGATAATAGAGGCAACCAAAAACTCAGAGATGAGTGTATTGAGGGGGTGAATGGTAGAGCTTCTTGGAGGGAGATTGCCCATCTAATAGAGGAGTAGGTGTCCTATTGATCAAATAAGCTGCTGTAAGGACAACATCGCCCTAAAAATGTTTAGGTAAGTTTGCTTGAAAGAGTAAGGCATGGGAGACATTTAAGAGATGACGGTGTTTACGCTCAACTACCCTATTTTGTTGGGGAGTAGAGATGCAATTGGTCTGATGAATAATCCCTTTTTTTGAGTAATAAGAGGGCATGTCAAATTCTGCCCCATTATCACTACGAATGATTTTAACTGTAGCAGAAAATTATTTTTTAATCAGGCAAAGGAAATTCTGAAGTAGATGACTAGGTATCCGATTTATGATGCATTAAGTATACCCAGATAGCATCTAGTAAAGCCATCTACGATAGTAAGAAAGTAATGGGCACTAGAGAGAGAAGCAATACGATAACCTCCCCAAATATCCATATGTAGTAATTCAAAAGGTGCAACAGTAGAGATAGAACTAGAAGGAAATTCAAGACGTGTCTGTTTAGCCAATGGGCAAATAAAACATGTATCTAATTTAGAACAAGAAATGTCAGACACATTATTAGAAAGCTGAGACAAGACTTTACTAAAGAGGTGTCTGAGTCGACGATGCCAAACTTGAGAAGTAGCCACCTGACACTGAGCGGGCTTGGTTTTGTTGAAGTAGTACAGGCCATTCTGCTCAGTTCCCACCCCAATCATCTTCATTGAGTGTAGGTCCTGAATAATACAAGAATGGGAAAAAAAAAGAGTAAGCAGTTTAAAGTATCACAAAATTGGTGGACAGAAATAAGATTAAAATGAAATGAGGGGACACATAAAACATTTGTTAAGATGAGGGAAGAAGAAAAAACAATGGATCCAATATGGGAAACAACTGCTTGGGATCCATCAGGGAGTTGAATAGTATGATCATGGACTGAAACATAATAGGTTAAATCAGCCGGAGAACAAACTATATGGTCAGTTGCTCCACTGTCAAGAATCCATAAAGTATTAGGAGAGGGATTGGAAAGTATACCTGACAAAGAACTCTCGATGTTACCTACATGGTTGGCCATGGATGAGGATTGGGTGGCATTGTTAAGCAGGGTGAGTAGTTGTTGGCATTGATCAAGTAGTGAAGGGAAGGCTGTTCGTGGGTGATTTATGGTTAGTGGAAGAGACATGATGGGCATTTGCTTTATGGTTGGAACTAGTCTTGTGAGATCCAGGTGGGAACCCATGAATGAAGTAACAACGATAAATAGTGTGACCATCCTTATGGTAGTGGGTGCACTTTAGATGCTTCTTTCGTGGAGGAGCTCTATTAGTTGGTGAAGGGAGGATTCCTTTGGCAGCCAAGGAAACTCCATCAATAGAAGGGCAAGACTTAAATGTTGCGTTGACATTCCTCTTGAAGAATAAGGCCATAGATGCGATCAATCGATGGAAGTGGATCCATCAGGAGGATTTGTCCATGAATCACAGCATAAGAATCATTGAGTCCTATTAGAAACTTCATAGTGCATTGATACTACTGATGTGGGCCTACCCCTTCTTGAAAAAGATGGGATTGTAGAGACGAAAGCTTATCCCATAATGTTTTAAGTTTGGTGAAGTATGTACTTACAAAGGTGGTACCTTGAACAAGAGTATGGATTTCTTGTTCAAGTTGGAACATCCAAGGGTCGTTAACTTGTGAAAACCGCTCCTTCAATTCAACCTAGATATCTTGTATAGTATTACAGTAAATAACATTTGCTTGAAATTTCTTTAGAAATATAGTTAAGTAGCCAAGCTTTTACCATATTGGTGCAGCGTGTCCACTGTAGTAGCTCGACAACGAAAGAATTGGAAGGTTTGGAAATGGTGCCATCGATGAAACCCAATTTGTTCTTTGTGCTTTGAGCGATGAGCATGGATTGGTGCCATGTGTTGTAAGTGGTCTCCGTCAGTGGTTGTGAGACCAGTGTCACCCCAGGGTGATCAGAATTGTTGAGATATAGGTAGTGGCTAGGGATCATCAAAACTTTGAGAAGTTGTTGAGCTTGGGAGCCTTTAGTTTTACCTGCCATGGAAAAAAAATAGAAGAGATTTTCTTTTTTTTGGAAAACAAGCCAGGTCAGACAAAAAAAAAAAAAACTAGACGGGGGTGTGGATCTGGTGCAGATGGTGCGGATCAAGTAGGCTGTGCACGGGTTGAGGCGCGGGTCGGGTTTCTGGTGTGGGTCGAGGCGTAGGTTGGTAGATCTGGAATGTATGTGGTCTGGGCTGTGTAAGCGGGCCTGTGGGATGTGGGTTGTAGGTGATTTAGGTAGGCCTGTGTTTGGGTCAAAATAGAGAAAGTGCTGGGTTGGTTTAAGATTGGGCTTGGTTTAAGAAATGCCCAAAAACACAAAGAAAAATTCAAAGCACGGGCTGAGTGAAGGAGGCCACGTGATCTTCTTCCTCCTCAACAATTGTGAACAGTGAATACCCATATGAGTTCCACTTGTTTGACAGAATGACGGAGAGAAAAAAAAATGAGCAGGGGTTTCGGGATGGTCCCTCTACTTGGCAGAAAGGAAATCGACCTTGATGGGAAAAAAGCCAAATGCCAATCAACACGTAACAGTCCAGTTGTTGAACAATCGATTCCAACAGGAATTTCGTATATGATTAAGAACAGAAAGAAGATGAAAGAAGATTTTACCCCAAGGAAATTTTGTGCTCTGATACTATGAAGAAAAACAGAACTACGAAATAAAGAGGGGCAAAGAAGAATTGAATAATTGTATTCTATATTGATAATTTTACAAAGACCCGAAGGGTGCTATCTACACAAGAAAAAGAGTCAATTAATTGCTGCAATCATGCTACACAAACGTCGTGAGATCAGCCCGTGTCTGCTATTCTTTCCTTCTTAAGTTTTACCAGTTGTGTTGACCTCGTCACATTTGGAAGCACAGCGAGATACTCGAATTTCTGTTTGCTGTATTTTCTCAACACATAATATAAATTCAAAATATTGCATATTCAATGCAATATGTCTGGGAAACCCTTGTAGCATAATGGTAATTCTTTTCCTCTTGCATGAGGGAAAGTTACGAGTTTAATTCTTGCTAGTGTGAACTTTAAGATCCCTTTATTGTATGGGTAGGGTGAGTTGAGTTGGGTCAGATTAGTAGAATTGTTAAACTCCTGATCATTAGACTGAAACTTGCATCGATCCAAAGAGTTTTGAGAGTTCTTAACAAAGTAAAAAAAAGTCAATGTATCATCATACATTGATTTTGGGCTCCACATAATATAAATTTTGAAATTATCATATAATGACACACATTTTATTAGGCATACAAGTAAAGATAAAAATTAAGAATTTATAGCATTATTCTTATAATATTAGCTATATGTAGCTTCTCTACAAAATACTTAATACATGTTATTCGTAACTTGTGTGATGGTTGGAACTTGGGTCTTTTGCTTTAAATCACTGATCGTTTTAGTGGCATTTGGATGCATTTCTTTCAATGCCTTGGCAAAACTTGCTCATAAGAGGTTTTTTCTTTTTTTTTTAAATGTTGATATATATATATATATTAATTTGAGTCATTTTGCTATAAAAATAATGAATAATAAATAATAAATAAAATAAGACATGATTGAAGTTACTCGTGGTGTAACAAGTGGAAACAAAGATTTTGTCATCAGTTGCGGAGCTAGGATTTTGTGTTAGTGGGGTAATCTAAAACTCACTAAAAAAAATAAATTTTAATTCTAAATCTATAAAATAAATTGTTACTAAATGTATTTTGAATAATTACAATGAACAAAAATGTAAATTGTTTTTGGTAAATAGCAAATATTTAAATATTTAATCATAATATTAACAAAAAGTAAGAATAAATCCAACAACTATAATTGTTTTTGTTAAAATTATAACATTTTCAATCTTAGTACATGTTATCTATGGAATTCACCTCATTTGGATACATTTTATACATCTTTTACTATTATTTGTAAGAAAAATATTTGTACATAATTTTGGCATTACTACCATAAAAATATTAATCTTAATTCATAATTCTTATATAAAAATCTTAATTTAACTATTCTCAATAAGTGTTCCCTTGTTCAGTAAACACATATCTCTCTATTCATTTTGATGATTTTTTCACCCACCTTTTTATTTTAAATTTCTTAATGCCCCCAAAAGTAGCCATATTAATAACTTGAGAATTTCATATTTGAATTAGTTATGAAGCATAAACTAATTGTAATTGTTTAACTGATATCTAAATATTTATTAAGACCCTTCGAGGATACTTTACTCTATTTTTTTGGTCAATTCTAAGAATTCTTAACACACACACACACACACACACACACACACTCTCTCTCTCTCTCTCTCTCATTATCTATTGTCAGGACCAGGGGTCCAATATTGTGATTGGCTAATCCGATATTGAATTACTAAGAATGGAAGATTCAGACACGTTTTCTAAATTTTATGCCAAATTGAGTAACATAGTGAATTCATCTTTCAACCTAGGAGAAAAAATAGAAATGACCAAAATAGTTAGAAAGATCTTAAGACCTCTCCCTGAGAGATATCGACCCAAGGTAACTGCCATTGAGGAAAACAAAGACGTGGACTCACTTGTGGTTGATGAGTTAATAGGTTCATTGCAAACATTTGAACTAACTTTTAGGCAAGTTAAGAAGACTAAAAGTCCTGCCTTAAAATCAACACAAGATAACATTGAAGGGGATGTAGAGGTTGACTCCGAGTCCATGAATTAAGATGACCTAGCCTTGTTTGTTAGGAAGTTCAACAAGTTCCTCAAAGTTAGAATATCTAATCCTAAGAGAACCTAAAACTCTAATAGAAGACCATTAGGAAATTCTAACAGTTCAAGAGGCAAGGTCCAAAAGGGATTCTCTAGTGGTGATAGGAGGAGAAATTTCATCTTAATCCACTTCCAAGCCTATAAAGTGCTATGATTATCATAAATTTGGCCTTATAGTTGTTGATTTCCCAAACAAAAGAAGGAAAAAATCAAACAATAAAAAGGAAATGAAGACAACTCTAACCGATGGTGAGGAAGAGGAAGAGGAAGAGGAAAGAGGAAGATGATGGAGAGGAAAGTCAATTTTTGGTTTTCACGGTTATCACCGATGTCCTCAGAGGTTCTTCATCCAATGAGGATGATGAACAAGAGGATAATGAGAATTTTGTGTCTAGTGACAGTGAAAATGAGGAAGAATATGACATTAAGATTGCATATGAAATATTGTTTAACGAATCAAGCAATCTCAAGACGTCTAACATGAAACTAGCTACTAAAGTCAAGACAAGTGAGAAAGAGAAATGTGCACTTGTAGTTGATCAATCTTTGTTGACACAACTCAATGAAGAAAAACTCTCTCTCTTAGAAAATGTAACATCTTTAGAACAAGAGAAGAATTTGTTGGTTAAAGAAGTAGAGAAACTTAAGTCATCTCTAGAAGTTTGTGATCTTGAAAAGAAAAAGTTGATTCCAAAAGTTGATTCTCTTAATGAAGAACTTAAACAAGCAAGGGATATTAGAATCACTCTTGAGGATAGGATAAAAAAAATTAGCAAAAATTCTTAATACCGTCCAAATCAAGAATGATAGAAGTAGATTAGGCTATGATAGATTCTCGGACAAGAACAAACCTTCAACATCCACTCAAAACCAATTTGCTACTCTTAAGCTGGTTGTATTTGCTTCTTCTAAGCTAAAAGGTGTAGAGACACCTCAACCAAAGAGGCAATTACAACTTTAAACACAATCTCAAGGATAAACTCAATCAAGACCTCAAGTTTAACCTCAACCTAGATCACTCTATTGTTCCTATTACAAGGTTAATGGTCACTCTAGGAAGAAATGTGAGTTTGCTAAGAAAAACACAAACAATTTCTCATCTCATGACCTTGGAACAGAAAATGAGGATAACATCTTTGAAACAACAATTGGATACTCATGGTAAAAAATCTAGGAGCATGACTCAAAATATTATTGACACGACTAACTTTGAGAAGCCTCATACTATTCCTAGTCCTTAATCCAAGGTGTCACGACCCGAAACCCACCCTATACAGATTTCGTGTCGTGGGACCGGCCCAATGGCCGTCCCTACTTTTTACATTCTTTTACCAATGATAACAATAAGCAATGTAACCATAACATTAAAGTGTGGAAGCCTTATTACAACATTGTTCAAAAACTGAAAATAAGTCTGACAATAACCAAACATAAACCACTTTTAGGTGGTGAGTGCATGGGAGAGACTACTGTATTCTATTGTACTCCTCAACCATCTCCCTACGCTCCGGACCGTCCTACTGTGGTTTTGTAGCATTCTCACCATGAGTATGCTTCTTTCGTGTGTGGTTATGTTTTTGGAGAATTGTTAAGATTGTGAATGTGTGAATCAAACATGTGTTTAAATTGATTGTTCATGGCATACGAACTTGTGGAAGAAGTTTTAAGATTCAAATGATATTGTTGCTTTAGATATGCTGCACTATTTAAAGCATACCACATGTGTTTGGAAAGAAATGTTTCATTGAGATTGCATTATTGCATGGTGGAATCAAGGCATATTGGCATGTGTGATTCCTTGAAATCATAGTGTGGGTTGAGCACGTGGTGCTATGCATTATGAGGGTGTAAATCTTGTGGTGAAAAATCCTAAAATTGGCCATTGCATTGGTGCCTAGTATCCAACTAGGAGCGATTCCGTGAACGGGACATTGGTACTTAGGGTCCATCGGAAGCGATCCGTAAACGAGACATGGGTGTGGAATAGAGTTTGCTTGGGTGAGTCATGTATATTTCCATTGCATTGTGTGAATGATTTGGAAGGCATGTAGCTATAAATGTACATTTGCACATGTCACGCCTTAATTTTATTCCTTGCATTAGCATTATGTCTTACCAGCAGTTGCGCTGACCCATTCGTGGGATATCATATTATAGATGACGCTCCTGATACTTGAGACTTGATGAAGTCTTGAAGGAAGGAGGGGAAAAGGACTTGGAAGTATATTTGGCCCGTGGGGCATATTTTGAGATGTAAGGGCTTAAGCCCAAATGACATGTGAACGATATGTTTATGGGATTTACTTTATGTGTTTATATGTTGAAGAAAATGAATGCTTGTCTAATTGAATCCTATTAGATTATCTTTTATATCTTTTATTTAATTTATTTCACTCACTCTCCGGGTTCAGTGAAAATTTGGGGCGTGACACAAACGTCGTGAGATCAGCCCGTGTCTGCTATTCTTTCCTTCTTAAGTTTTACCGTTGTGTTGACCTCGTCACATTTGGAAGCACAACGAGATACTCGGATTTCTGTTTGCTGTATTTTCTCAACACATAATATAAATTCAAAATATTGCATATTCAATGCAATATGTTTGGGAAACCCTTGTAGCATAATGGTAATTCTTTTCCTCTTGCATGAGGGAAAGTTAAGAGTTTAATTCTTGCTTGTGTGAACGTTAAGCTCCCTTTATTATATGGGCAGGGTGAGTTGAGTTGGGTCAGATTAGTAGAATTATTAAACTCCTGATCATTAGACTGAAACTTGCATCGATCCAAAGAGTCTTGAGAGTTCTTAACATAGTAGAAAAAAGTCAATGCATCATCATACATTGATTTTGGGCTCCACATAATATAAATTTTGAAATTATCATATAATGACACACATTTTATTAGGCATACAAGTAAAGATAAAAATTAAGAATTTATAGAATTATTCTTATAATATTAGCTATATGTAGCTTCTCTACAAAATACTTAATACATGTTATTCGTAACTTGTGTGATGGTTGGAACTTGGGTCTTTTGCTTTAAATCACTGATCGTTTTAGTGGTATTTGGATGCATTTCTTTCAATGCCTTGACAAAACTTGCTCATAAGAGGTTTTTTCTTTTTTTTTTTAAATGTTGATATATATATATATATATTTAATTTGAGTCATTTTGCTATAAAAAATAATGAATAATAAATAATAAATAAAATAAGACATGATTGAAGTTACTCGTGGTGTAACAAGTGGAAACAAAGATTTTGTCATCAGTTGCGGAGCTAGGATTTTGTGTTAGTGGGGTAATCTAAAACTCACTAAAAAAAATAAATTTTAATTCTAAATCTATAAAATAAATTGTTACTAAATGTATTTTGAATAATTACAATGAACAAAAATGTAAATTGTTTTTGGTAAATAGCAAATATTTAAATATTTAATCATAATATTAACAAAAAGTAAGAATAAATCCAACAACTATAATTGTTTTTGTTAAAATTATAACATTTTCAATCTTAGTACATGTTATCTATGGAATTCACCTCATTTGGATGCATTTTATACATCTTTTACTATTATTTGTAAGAAAAATATTTGCACATAATTTTGGCATTACTACCATAAAAATATTAATCTTAATTCATAATTCTTATATAAAAATCTTAATTTAACTATTCTCAATAAGTGTTCCCTTGTTCAGTAAACACATATCTCTCTATTCATTTTGATGATTTTTTCTCCTACCCTTTGATTTTAAATTTTTTAATGCCCCCAAAAGTAGCCATATTAATAACTTGAGAATTTCATATTTGAATTATTTATGAAGCATAAACTAGTTGTAATTGTTTAACTGATATCTAAATATTTATTAAGACCCTTCAATGATACTTTTACTCTATTTTTTTAGTCAATTCTAAGAATTCTTAAGACACACACACACACACACACACACACACTCTCTCTCTCTCTCTCTCTCTCTCTCATTATCTATTGCCAGGACCAGGGGTTCGATATTGTGATTGGCTAGTCCGATATTGAATTACTAAGAATGGAAGATTCAGATACGTTTTCTAAATTTTATGCCAAATTGAGTAACATAGTGAAAGAACCTTTGTGTTACCATTAATAAGAAAAAAAAAGTGTTTTAGTTTAGTTTAATAAGAGGAAAAAAGAACAAAAATGAGAATTTGCAATTTCTAGAGATTAATATTGAACTTATATATATATATATATATATATATATATATATATATATACGCTTGTAAACAAGTGGGATGTTCCAACATATATAGAAGAGAAGATTGCTTACTTGAGAAAGAGAGAGACGGATTCAGAGAGAGGCGACTGGGACTGGCGATGGATGACGACAAGGACGGCGGTGGATGGTGACAGGGATAGCGGTTGACGACACTCTGATTGCGTGTGAGAGATAGAGAGAAAGAGAAAGAAAGAGAGTGTGTGAGAGAGAGAGCAGTGGCCGACTGAGAGGAAAAAAGAGTGATAGGATTTTTACAAGACTATTAGCGACGCCGAAGTCCATCGCTAATAGTCCATCCGCACGTCACTAATGAATCTTATAATTCAATGGCACTGTTTTAAGTTTCTCTTTTAAATAAGTATAACTATCCGCGATGGACGTTTAGGTGTCGCTAATAGTCCCAAAACCATTAGCATAAATGCCAGTATTGTTCACTAAATGTTCGATAAAATGCTCACTTGGAGAATTTTAATGCTCTTGGTCTCTTTAATTGATATATTGATATCTCATTGGATTTATATTGTGGAATACATATTGTCGATTGTAACATTTCGTAAATTTAGAAAAATGAAAATGAATAAATAATGGGAACATTAATTTTTGCACGATTATAATAACCACAAACATATAAGAAGGTGGAGAAAACTTGAATAATGAGATATGCGTTATATGTATATGTGTTTGAGTAGTTAGTGTTTCTAACTGAGTTTGAGTACTTGGACCTCTAAAAATGCTAAAGAATTATTTTATTTTGTTTTTTGGTGTTATGTAATGTTGATGACGTATGTGGAATGGATTTGAAGGGTAGACATAAAGTCTGGGATCAAAATGATGGAGATAGTCAAGGTCTTTGTCGCTCGTTTGAACGAAATAGAATTGGTTCGAACGAGTTTTCCAAAAGCTTTTCATTTGACACTTGTTTGAATTCTCATTCGAACGAAAACAACCTCGTTCAAATGAGGCCATATTCGTTCGAACGAGCAAGCAGCCGAAAGTTAGGTTGCAGGTTTTTAAAAGCCCTTTTTCTCACAAGCTTCACCATTTTTCTACCTCTCCAAAGTTTGTCAAGATAAGAAGGAAAGATAGGGTTTTGAAGTTCTTGATTTTTATGATATCTTAAGCCACACAAAGACTTCCAAGTGCGAGGATTCATCCTTAGGAAGGTTCTCACCGATTATGAGCTATGATTTCAAGAGATTTTGTAACACTCACCTCATGTAAAATAGTTAATTAAGATAGTGTGATGAAAATTAACCCAATAAAGCAAATTTTTTTAGGATGCTATGAGCACAATGTCATGACATGATCTAAATTAACCTAAACCAATAGTGGGCCATAATCCTAGTTAGGCCATCACCCAAAGAAGTGTTAGAATCAAACCCAAACCTGGGTCAACCTTACCTAATTTAAATTGATATGGCTAATAGTTAAGTGGTCAATACATCACTAATTTAAGAATGGGACAAAATATACATTATGTCATGCCCTGAATTTCTAAAACCTGGGGAGTGAATGAAAATGAACTAAACATAATTAATAAAAGACAATCAAATGGATTTAGTTGATTACACATTAGTTTTCCCATGTTTCTCGAACTCAAGAATGAAAATTTGCTAACTGACTCACCCAAGATGAGTTCCAAATAGTAGTCAAACATCTCCCCCAACCAATGGTCAAAAATAGTCTAAGTCATGTCCAAGCATGACCTCTAAGATGGCCCAAAAAATGTCTCTAATGTAGCTTGAAATAGTGGCCCAAATGGGCCCCAAATGCCCTAAGGCATAGACCAAGAATAGGTCAAAGATCATACCTAAAGTGGTCTAAGGAAGTGGTCAAACATGGCCTTGAATAATGATTAAAATATGTCCCAATAAGGTACCCAACATAGCTTAGTATAATGGCCAAAAGTGGATTAAAAGGGGCTCCAAAAGGTGGTGTCAAACATATGAGGGAATGGCCTTGGAAGGCATGCCTAAGGCGTAGGCGCGCGGGCGCGGGCATGCGGACTAAGTTGCTACTGGCTGCTGGCTTGCTGGTTTACTGTTCATGCTACAGTATTTCAGTAGCTGAATTGCTACAGTGCCAAAATTTCAACTTTGGCATAAAATTTTGGTTTTGACATTTTTATACTCATTTCAAGTTATTTCATCACCAAACTTGGTGTGAGACTCTATAACATGTAAAATGACCATTTTATCCTTTTTCCTTATTTTTCAACTTCAAGTAATTTTTGGACTAATTTGCCACTATTTTTCATTTCTTTACCTTTCTTTTCTTCTTATGTCATTTAATCCCCTACTTAGAAAATCTAGGCATGCTCTCCCACTCCACTCAATCCAGTTGGTATTTTTGAAAATTTTTACCATAGTCTCTTTTGTTCATTAACCTATTTTCCTCATCCCGTTGCTCCTCATCATCCTCCTCAACACCAACACAACACTTAATGGAACAATTATTTATACAATTTTATATTTTGAATATTCACAAGCATATTTCAAAAACAAGTAACTACATGGAGCTCCATGCTCCTCATTTACATCCAATACTCTATTACATACAATCCAACATAAAATTAAGTTCATAACTTATACAAGGTCTAAACTTTAAACAAGAAATAAACTTCATGGGGCTTATACCCTTACATACAAAATATGGCCCTTAGGCCAAATATACTTCAAAGTCCATTTGCCCCTCCATGCTTCAAGACTTCATCAAGTCTCATATGCCTAGGAGTTTCATTTGTAATATGTAATCCCATATAGGGCAAGCACGACGGCTTGTATGACATAATACTAATATAAAGAATAAAGGTAAGGTGTGGCATGTGCAAAGTGAATATTTGTAAGCTATAAACCTTTAAATTCATTAATGCAATGCAATGACAATATGCATGACACATACATGCAACTCTATGCCCAACACATGTCTCGCTTCACGATCCTTCCTCGTTGGAACGCAAGTACCAATCGTATGTCTCGCTTCACGGTCCTTTCCCTGTTAGAACGCAATTACCAATGGCCAATTTTGGGTTTTTCACCACAGGATCTACACCTTCATAATGCATAGCACCAAAGTGCTCAACATTCGCCATGTTTCCAAAGATTCCTGATATGCCAAGATGCCTTGATTTTTCTAAACAATACTTTGTCTACATGAACATAGGCTATAATCCAATCAATTATATATATAATCATATTACATGTTCACAACTTTATCAAATTCTCAAAGAATACACAAGTACACAAAGAACCAATACATTGAGCAAACCATAAATTTCAAACTACAAGACTTTGCTTACATGAACATAAGCTATAATGCAATGAATTATACATATAATCATGTTACATGTTCATCACTTTATCAAATTCCCAAAGAATACATAAGTACACAAAGTACCAACCCTAGGTTTTCAAATCAACTATATACTAGGTGGTTTTTTAACAAGAAGTAAGCATGTAGGTCATATAATCAACTTATAAAAACACTATTAAACTTAACCCTATCATTTACTTAGCAAAATATCATACCTAGAAGGGTTTTTCTCAACCCTAGTAAGTTGTGCTCACTTTGCAGCCTGAACCAATCAGGTAGGATTGTAGCCCTTGTGGTGGGGAACAACTTCCTAGAAAGAAGCCTTGTGAAATCCCAAGGCTAGAAATGAGTTTTGGAAGGTAGAAAGTTGGAAAACTGAGGTTTCACTTGTGGTTTCTCTCCATGCACGACCTGTAGCTCTTTCTCCAGAAATTTTTGAATATTTTTCATCCTAAGTGTCCTATTTATACTAAAGGGCCAAGGGGATGAAAAGACCATTTTGCCCTTAATGAGCCGCGGGACCTCGTTACACTACAACCTGTCCTGAAATGCCTCAAATCAATATTCTGCTTTAACCAAAATTCTTAAAATTATTTTAAATTATATTTTCCCAAAAAATTTATTTTCTTCTGTTGGCGGGTGCGACCGAGTCCACCCGGGCCACCTGGGATGCCCTTTTAGGGTCCATTTTTCAAACTATCTCCGATTTTGCTCAAATTCTTAGAAGAGATGTATTTTAACATTGTAAGAATATTTTCCTTTTATGGAAAACTCAAATTATGTTTCTAAACATAACTTATGTCTAAATGATACATGTATAGTACCCTTTTGGCAAATAGTCCATGAATAGTGTTCCTACTGATAAAACAAAAAATTTATCCTGATTTTTTAGATATTTACACATCGAATATTAAGAATTATTAAATAATATAAATATTTAATAATTATGGGAAAATATGAAAAATGTAAAAAAAAATACAAAAAACAAATCAAGAAAAATAAAGTAAAAAATTATTTTATGCATTATATGGCTTATACATAATGAAAAAGCTCAAATATATACACTTGAGTGTGTATGTAGGTGTATTCATATATACATATATAAAAAATATATTGAAAAATAGGAAAATTAAGAGAAAATTAGAAGAAAAATAATTAAAAAATATTTTAGGCCTCATGTGACACTTACACTTGATGAGGGTGGGCTGAATACAAACACGTGTGTATTAGTGTGTCTATATAGGTGTGTATACATATGAACATATATATATATATATATATATATGTAAGAAAGGACAAGCATGAAACCTTGCTGCAAGATTTATATGGGCAGCCCATCATGGCAGCCTTACAACTGCTCTACTAGCCACCTTGAGCCCACAACCCTAGCTACCATACTTAACTTCAATTCTTTAACAATAAAGGAAAGTCTCACACGTATATAATTTGCACAAACTCAAACAAGCACATGCATAAACAAACTGAAAAAAAGGGAGAAAATCGAGTAAGAGGGAGGTTGGATGGATCTTGGGTAAAGAAAGAGAAGGAAGAGATAGGAAAGACAAAAATTTACAAACCAACTCAAACTGGTATTGAACTTAATTCTTTTAGTCTCTTTAAATTCCTGTATAACTTTTATGCTTATTAGACCAATTACATGAGCATTTAGACCCCCAAAAACCATAAGAACTAGGATAAGCCAGCATCGATGAAGCTTAAAGCTCACCGAGAAACCGACTTGAATCAAATTTGTTTTTAGTAATTGTAACTTAATCTATATGCAGAATGATTCATAAAATTGAAAGAATTATGTGGAATGGCCAAAGACCAACTAGAAACTGAAACCAATTAAATTTAAAAATACAGAAATCAAGCACTAAGCTTGATTCCATGAATAAGGACTGAAAGTATAACACACACCTAGTAAATTAGGGCTTAGAATAGTATAATGATGTATTAGCAATAAAAGAGATTTTTTAAAATTCTTTGGGACTTTATTAAGGTATGAACCTGACTAGGGTTAGGAGAGTAATCCAACTCAACAACCAGCTGTAACCCTAACCAAGCCATAACTTATGTAGGATTAAAAATCAAACCTAACCTAAGGTCAACCTAACCTAATCCAACCTAGGTTAGTAAGACTAACTAGTTATGTGATCAATATATCACTAACCTGTGGTGAAAAAATTATTACACCAAATATCATGAATTTTTAAACAAATTAATTATTTAATAGTTAGCAAAAATATAGAAAAATACAAATAAATACATAAAAATAAAAGAAATATATATTAAATATTAAAAAAACTCATGTGACCTATACATGGTATTGAGAGCCCAATAAACACACACTAAATGTGTGAAAATAATTATGAAAAAAATGAAGGAAATTAGGAAAAATTAAAAGAAAATATGTAAAAATTATTTTTAAATTTGCCACGTGCTTAGCACAAGACTTAAAGGGCTGTCACACAAAGTAGAGTGTGTTAGTTTGTGTGTGTGTGTGTGTATGTATATAATGGCAGAAATTCATAAAATCAAGAAGAAGAAAAAAGGAATGCATGCATACACTGAGCCCAACCACCATGCAACCCTGGAAGAGCTCGACTAGTGGCCTACACTGCCACAGACCCTAGTCCACCATGGCCACCCTTAACAACCAAACACAAACTTCCTTTACCTTAAAGCTAAAATCCCTCTATATATACACAAGCCACATAAGACCTAAGCTCGACTATTAAAACTAGAAGTGGGAGATCATGAGGATTGTGCAAGAATGAGCTAAAGACATTTTTGGAACAGGGAGAAAAGAAAGGAGAAACTCATAAAATCATCGTAAATAGGTTAGATTCAGTTTTTCTATCTTCATTTAAGTTCCTGTGTAAATTCTATGCATGTTAGGTTAATTTTTAAAAGCTTTTAAACCTCTGAGGTGATAGAACCTAGTAGAAGTTGCTATTCACAGAACTTCAAGGTCTGCCTAGAATTCAACTTGAACTAAGTTTATATATGAACATCATAACTTAAACTACATGTAAAATCATTCATAAAATCGAAGAAATTAAGTGGAATGGGTCTAAGTTTAGCCAGAACCAACAACAAACCGCAAGTGAGGATTTTTATGACACCATGAAATCAAGCACTAAGCTTGATTTTAAGGACCAGGAAAAAAAAGCATTGTGATCCAAGGATCACAACCAACCAAACCACACGTGATTTGGTTGAGAAATCACTAAGAACGAATCCTACAAACTAGTCACTTTTCTCGTTGTTTGGTTCTTTTCGATTAGCTAGCCTTATACAACCACAACACCATCCATAATCTATAGATTTACCACCGCAGCAGTGTGAAACTCCCTATGCAATGGAAGTAAGTCCCTAGCCTACTGTATGTACCTGCGTGTACTACATGACACAAGGTAATATAACTCACACATACAGAACAAACCTTGTAGAGAAATTGACCATATTAAGGTAAAAATTAAAGTAAAAAAGCTCTAAAACAATCTCTATACTTCAAGAGGCCAAGATTTCCTTAGTGTATCACAAAGCACTCCCTTTATAATGAAAAAATCATACAAAATCCTAATCCTTGTTGGAATAGGTATTAGCAACAAAATTAACAAGTCACGACCAATCAGTGCACGACTTTTCTTAGACGCGTTCATACGGGAATGAAAATTTCGTTTGGACACGTCTTTGTGACCGATTAGACAAACAAGATAGTAGCATTCTAACTCATTTTTATAATGGAATTTTTAAAAACTTTCCAGTAACCAATTACATAAAGCTCGTAAAAGTTTAGAAACACTTTTTTTAAAGTAATTCTCATAAGTAGAATTAACATATAGTCAAAACTAAACCATACTTAAGGTCATTTTAGCTATTATAAAGTTCATATCTAAACTCAAATTCAATTCTAAGGTGTAATACCCATATATAATGTAGATATGTACGGTCACTTACCTTAAATTGCATAGTTCTTTAGTTTGATATACTTAGGAGGGTTCATAAGGCTTCACTTTAAGACTAGCAATAATCCACATGACTTAGCAATTACTGTCAATGATAGTTTTATAAACTATTTTTATTTTACAATGTGACAGTTTCCCTAATAACATAATTTATTTAGAACAAAATACTTGTCAATGATAAAGAAAAATTAATAGATCATCTTCCTCAAAAGCTGTCACGCCTCGAATTTTTAAAACCCGGCGAGTGAATAAAAATGAACTAAAAAGAATTAATTAAATACAATTAATGGATTTAGTTGATTTCATATTAATTTTTTTATGTTTTCCAAAATTAAGAATGAGAAATGCTAACTAGACCCACCCAAGATGAGTTCCAAATACTAGTCAAATATTTCCCTAACCAATGGTCAAAAATAGTCTAAGTCATGTCCAAGCATGACCTCCAAGATGGTCCCAAAAATGTCTCTAATGTGCCTTGAAACAATGGCCCCAAATATTGTTCAAAAAGCAACTTAGAAGGTTGTTCAAAAATGGTCTAAGACATTGGTAAAAACTAGCCAAAAATGTTTGCCCAAGGTGGCTCAAATTGATGGCTAAAGTAGGCTAAAAATTTTCCCAAGGCATAGACCAAGGATAGGTCAAAAAGTCTACCAAAAATGGTCTAAGGAGGTGGCCAAACATGGCCTTGAATAATAACTAAAATGTGTCCCAGAAAGGTATTCAACATGGCTTGGTATAAGTGGCCAAAAGTGGCCTAAAAGGGGCTCCAATTGGTGGTGTCTAACATGGAAGTGAATGGCCTTAAAAGGCAAGTCATGGCATGCCCTAGGGCTGTAGGTGCACGCGTAAGTGTAAGGCGTGCAGCAGCAGGCGTGCGGGGAGGAGTGTAAGGTGCTCGAGGCATGCCGGGTGCTCAAGAGGAGGGGTGGCCAGTCGCACAGGTGCGAGGATGGGCAGGGAGTGGGTTGTTAGTTTGTTGGTCTGCTGGGCTATTGTTCATTGTTACAGTATTCTAGTAGCTAAATTGCTATAGTACCAGCATTCCAACCTTAGTCCAAAAATCTTGGTTTTGATATTTTTATACCCATTTCAATTTATTTCATCACCAAACTTGGTGTGGGACTCTAAAATATGTAAAATGACCATTTTACCCCTTTTTCCCTTATTTTTCAACCTCAAGTGATTTTCGTACTAATTGCCTCTATTTTTCATTTCTTTAGCTTTCTTTTTCTTCTTAAGTCATTTAATTCCCTACTTAGAAAATCTAGGTATGCTCTCTCGCTCCACTCAATCTAGTTACTATGTTTTTTTGAAAAATTTTACTATAGTCTCCTTTGTTTATTGACCTATTTTCTCATCCATTCCTCTGCAACACTAACAACAACACCTAATAGAATAATTGTTTATACAGTTTTATATTTCTAATATTCACAAGCATATTCAAAAACAAGTAACTACGTAGAGCTCCATGCTCTTTATTTACATTAATACACAATTACATATAATCCAACATAAAATTAAGTTTATAACTTACACAAGGTCTAAAATTTAAACAAGAAATAAACTTCATAGGGCTTATGCCCCTACATACAAAACATGGCCCTTAGGCCAAATATACTTCGAAAGTTTATTTCTCCCTCCATGCTTCAAGACTTCATCAAGTCTTATGTGCCGGGTGTCTCATCAATAATATGTAATCCCATATAGAGTAACTACGTCGGCTTGTATGACATAATGCTAATATAAAGAATAAAGGTAAGTCGTGGCATGTGCAAAGTGAACATTTGTAAGGTATAAACCTTTCAATTCATTAATGTAATGCAATGGCAATATACATGACACACATATGCAACTTTATGCCTAACCCATGTCTCGCTTCACGGTCCTTCCCCTTTGGAACGCAAGTACCAATCGTATGTCTCGCTTCACGATTTGTCCCCGTTAGAACGTGGGTACTAATAGCTAGATTTTAGATTTTTCACCACAGGATCTACACCCTCATAATATATAGCACCAAAGTGCTCAACACATACCATGTTGCCAAAGATTCACAATATGCCAATATGCCTTAATTTTGCTATGCAATTATGTAATTTCAATGAGTCATTTTATCAAACACATGGGGTATGCCTTAAATTATACATCATGCATTAAGGAAATCATAACTCTCAAACTACAATACTTTGTCTACATGAACATAGCCTATAATACCATCAATTATATATATATATATATATATATTCATGTTACATGCTCACAACAGTTCCAAATTCTCAAAGAATACATAAGAACACAAAGTACTAACCCTAGGTTTTCAAAGTAATTATATGTTAGGTGGTTTTCTAACAACAAGAAAGTATGTAAGTCATACAATCAACTTATAAAAACACTACTAAACTTAACTATATTCTCTACTTAGCAAAATATCATAAGCTAGAAGGGTTTTTCTCAACACTAGGGAGTTGTGTTCACTTTGAAGCTGAACCAATCGATAGGATTATAGCCCTTATGGTGGGGAACAACTTCCCAGAAGGAAGCCTTGAGAGATTCCAAGGTTAGAGATGAATTTTGGAAGGTAACAAGTTGAAAAACCTAGGTTTTCTTCATGGTTTCTCCCCAAGCACGAGTTGCAGCACTTTCTCCAGCCAAATTCTGAAGATTTTAACTCCTAAGTGTCTTATTTACTAAAGGGCCAAGGGATGAAAAGATCCTTTTGCCCTTAATGAGCTGCGGGACCCTGTTACACTACAACTTGTCCCAAAATGCCTCAAATGGATATTCTGATTTAACCAAAATTCTTAAAATTATTTTCAATAATATTTTTTCAAAAACGTGTTTTCGAGTGTTGGCGGGTGTGGCCGGGCCCACCCGGGCTAGCCTTTTGGGCCTGTTTTTTAAACTATCTTCGATTTTACTCAAATTCTCACAGGAGTTATATTTTAACATTCTAAGCATATTTTCCTTCTATGGCATACTCAAATTATTTCTCTAAATATGACTTATGTCTAAATGATGTATGTATAGTGCCCTATCGGCAAATAATGCATGAATAGTGTCATGTCAGCAAAATGAAAAATTTACTCTAATTTTTCAGATCTTTACAAAAGCTATTATAAACACATTAAATAGAAGCTAAAAAATCAACTAGTTCATCATTAACAACATCACAAACTCACAACAAAAATAGGTATCCAAAATGATAACTTCCATACAAATCCAGCCCTAACAATGAGTCAAAACCAACTAAAAATAGAAACAAATATGATTATAGAGGATATCAATATCTAACACTATAAATCCTGGGCCCAAAAACAAGACTTTTATTAACAACTTCATTAAAACCAATAAGCTGTAGCCTCAAGTCATCATGTAGCACAATAAATCTCAATATAGAAAACTTAAAATTAGTATAACCTAAAATATTAATATTAACATTAACCCAACAAAACCCCAAAGCTAACATCAAGCAGAACAACACAAATTTCTTCACAAATTCTACACCGACCCAACAATCCACCATATTGTTTTTGATTCCTTTCAAATACATTCTATTTATTTAGCATCAAATTTAGAAAGAGTAGAGAAGGCTAAGACTATGGAATTTTCAAATAATTTTTTGGACAAAGTCTTGAATAATGATCTAAAATAGAAACTAAAGAACAAATTAAAATGAGACCAGATAGACACTAACGAGAGAGAGTGATGGTGGCCGACGATGGGGAATCGTCGTTTGGTTGTCGTCGGTGTTAGACTTGAGAGAAGAGAGAACCAAATTTCTGAGAGAAGAGAGAGACAAATTTGTCAAAGAAGAGAGGTAGGGAATCATCGGTGATGGAGAGTCATCATTGACTGGTCGTTGACCTTCGTCGAAGATCGCAAGTAGGGCGCCGTTGAGAGAGAGAGAGAGAGAGAGAGAGAGAGAGAGAGAGAGAGAGAGAGAGCATTGGTAGTACGAGTAGGATGAGTTGATTTGGGTGCTTTAATATGTTATTAGTGTGTGTTGCCAAAGGGTACATATGTGCGTCACGTTGCTAATACATCTAATGACATCATTTTGTTAATGCGTAATTTTTTGTAACAATTTATGACCCACGATAGGGGGTCACTAAAAGTCTGTGAATATTTTCGATGCTCGCATGCATCACTAAAGGTTATTAAGCATAGCAAAAAGGCTCCTGCGCATAGGAAATGGACTTTTTCACTACTTTTAGCAACACACAATTTGTGCACCGCTAAAAGTCATTATTAGTGATGATTTATGTGTGTCGCTAAAAAGCCTTTACTCTTGTAGTGAATTACACAAGCATTCAATCTCTAAGTGTTTCAATATAGGTGAATCTTATAATTAAAGAACCTCCCAAACTTCAAAGGAACCTTTAACTCTTGAAGGAGGAGAGAGAGAGAGAGAGAGAGAGAGAGAGAGAGAGAGAGGGGTTGGATGACCTACTCAAGGTGTAGGAGAAGAGCGCCTAGCCTTTATCTTTACACTTGCTATTGATATTAAAGTCAATCCTTTTTCTAGCTACTATTAGCTGTTAAGCCTAACTTAATTCTTTAAATTACACATAACACTTTTGGGTATGACCCCCTTAAATTCATACTAGCTTGGTTGTAAGAATTAATACTTAAAGGTATTAAAAACTATAGATTTTTCTAATTTAATTTGAATAACAACCCTATCTAATTTTTCCCTAATGGAATTACAAGTCTAGAGTGACACTTGGCAGCATGTCATGACTAACCGAGATATAAGAAATTTAGTTGTGAACCCTTTCATCAATAATTATCGTGTAATTCAATCTTTCTATTATACAAGATCCTGATTAAGTCATTAGGGTATGGATATACCATCAAACCCCAACTTAATCATGTGTTTAACGTAACTAATATCAACTTGGGTTGGTGAAATTAGAAAATTCTTTTATAATTATCACCCAACCTCTTCGAAGGAACTTCCTGAATTATATCATAAAAGATCACAGAAGACACTCTCTCTTTTTACATGAGAGTAATGGATCCCTTGTTGTACATCCACTTACCTCTAAATGTAAACCACCATGCCCAACAATACATGTATATAATTTTGATAGAAACATAAATATTGCAAACTGTTAAAACATAATAGCTCACACACAAGATAACTATCATGTAGGGTTTAAGGATTAACAAAAACACTCCATTGATAGGTACGTTAAACTCTATATGGACCATTTTAACAATTAGTCACATTTCGTATACTTTTTTTCTCTCAAACACTTACATGTTTGTTTTAGTATCTTTATACTAGTGACTTAGGCTAGTCACGGTTTACAAAACGAAACATATCATGTGCCAATCTATCTGGATTACTTACCCCCAATAAAAAAAAATCTTATTACTAGAAACATATTTAAGAATAAAGTAGAAAGATGTGTAAAGTTTATAATTCTGAACTTTTTAATAATTTATCTTCTAAACTTTAATTTATGGACTTATCATTTAAATAAACAATCATAAAAACATGATAAGTAAATTTTTTTTATTAGACACTGTTTCAACAGTTGATAATTTGACTAAATCTAACAATTTTTGTTGATAATTTTTTTTGAGGTTCTATCAGACCAAACCGAATTCTGCACTGGTTCCTATTTTTTCTAGTTCAACTAGCAATTCCGATCCGATATTTAAAACATGAGTATATTGTACCAAAACGACTAATTTTAGAATAGTAACTGAGAATGAATCTTCCTTAAGGTGGGTATGGTCCATTGGAGTTTTTGGCTCCAACTTCCTGGGGTTTTATTCCGGAGGCAAAGGTACTGCTTTCCAAACAACACTAGAAAATCAAAGGTGAAGAAAAGATGCTCTAGAATTTCCATCTATTGTGATCCCCCATTCCTTCCTTTTGTTAATGAGTAATTTTTAATACAAAATAAAATATAATTGTCATAGATAAACAATTCATAAAACTTAAGTTCTCCAACATAAAGAAAACTAGCTTTTTCTAGATGACCTCAACTAGCTATTATGGTTCTAAAACTATTATTTTGCACATCCTCGTCTATGCTCCTTCAAGCTTCAATTGAAAAAGAAAGAAAAATAATTGTAATTTTAATTGGTATTTAAAAAATGCAAAGAAAGAACATTTCACTTTGAACTTGAAAATTGAGCAAAATTAGCAAGTCTAGTTCTGAAATTTTTTTTTCTTCATCCACAATTACTCCTTGAAGCTTCAAATGGAACATTAATATAAAGTAAATTTTAATTTTGATTGGTATTTATAAATTTTAAAATGGAAAGTTTTTTTTTTAATTGGAAATTGAATGGCTATTTTGTATATATTATGCATATGTATAGAACAAATATCTATATGTACAAAATATATATCACACTTTTTCTCTGAACATTCCCATTCTAGAAAGTAATGAGTGATCTCAAGAGAAACTTATCACTTCAAATTCAATCATCAAGAACAATAAAACTCAAACAATAAAGGAAAAAAAATCAATGCATTATCAATAAATGAGAATTTAGCTAAATAATAATGAATAATCAAAATCTGAGTCAATAAAGATCTCACTATCCATTTTGAGGGTTCCCCCACCCCACTCTGTCTCACTCTCTCTATTTATATCTTAAATGCCTCTTAGAGTAGTTATATGAATTAATTTAAAAGTTTTATATTTGGATGAGTTATGAGGTAAAATTAATTGTAAATTAATGTCTAATTCAAATCAAAATATCTATTAAGACATTTTGAGGGTACTTTTTCTCCACATTTTTCAATTAATATTGTTTCCTAAGCAACCTTGAGAGACATTTTCCTCTCATTCTCTCTATATTACTTGCACACAAAAAGGAAAGGAAAGTAACACTAGAACTAATGTGTCCTTCAATATAGATTTTGACTGAAAAAAATCTAAAAGGCGAAGAAAAGAAATAGATACATACACATAAATTCATACAAATATCTATTTTTCTGGCCATCCTTCTGATGTTGAAGTGTTTTCCTTTAAACCTTTATCTAGTGTTTCTTGATCAAACCCATGAACGTCATTGAAAAAAATAGAAAGAAAAAAATATTATTAATTTAAAAACTAATCACTAAATCACCAATTGAAGAAAACAAAATAAATTAAGTAAACAAAGTTAACAAAAAAATCTATCAAAATTTAGTGTTGAAGCCCTAAATCATGATCTGATTTGAGTGTGGAATGTTAGTGCATGTAAGGAGCAAAATAGTTGAAGTAGCTTCTAAAATCAAAGCAACATATCTTACTCTCTCCTTGTTTTTTCCCAATGTATCATTAATCGTTAGTGAAAGCAAGTTTAAAAAATTTACTTGGTTGAGGTGAGTTTAAAAACTAATAAAATATTGAATTGTCTTCAATTGGTTTTTAAAATTGCAGTGCATAGGTGCCCCCACTATATGCATCTGATCCTTATAGGAATGTGTTTCTGTATGTGATACACAAAGGTTAATTGAATTTCATCATGATCCAACTTTAAAAAACAAAAAAAGAAGATGCAAACTAAACCCATTTATATAAAGATTTACGAGAACAAACAAGAAAAGGACAATTCACCCGCCAATCTGTATCTGCCCAATATGTCCTCGAACATTATATTCCTGAAAGAGTATGACTGATGCTCTATCATGTCCTCCAAATATTGGAAGGTCCCAAATGAATAACATGGCATCCTCAGAGTTGGAAACAATTTGGCAACAACTCAATTGCTTTTACCATCCTAAAAAATATGGTGAATTCTAGATTCCAATCCTATATTAGTGATTTTCACAGTTGATTATTAAGGACCAGACAGTACATGCAGCTCAAAATCAGTGTCCATATCAAGTTTATGGACATTCTTTGCTCAAGGCTCGAGGCTCAAGCCAGAGCAAAATCATTTCCTAGATTCTGTCCTACAGGAGGGACCTGTTATACTGATTAAGAATGAGCCACAGGCTCTAAAGCTTTTATCTTTAACACATCCATCAAAGCTGAGTTGTATTTAACCATCTTAATTTGTAATATTTTCATGGAATAATATCAGCAGTACTAGTTATGCACTAGAGTTTGCATGGTTAATGCAATCAAATCATTCCAGTTAATTACATAAACTATTTGTTTGAAGAGGAAGAGAGGGCAATATGTCAAGTTGAATCAAACTTCACCAGTAGGATGGTGACTGTACAGCATACCTTAATTAGTAAAGTGAACCTTATCTCCATATGATCACGTCGTGTAATTATGATGTCAACATCTATTTAGTGATCAATTGTTCCTCAGCGCCGCTATGTTGAAAAAATCAGTGCTGATCTTAATTATGACTACTCAACGAATTTAAGTATGACAGTGTTGATTCAATCCAGACTCACTTGAAAATAAAGGTTTGCCGATATGATTAGCTTGCAGGATTCAACCGCGATGACCACCAAGACTTGATCTTCTTGGTATTGCTATCCAGTGGGAATAAGATGGAGTGGTCAAGATGGGGAAGACGGGCACATGAAGCACTAACTCACAGAGGTAACAGAAGCACAGCAGGTGAGAGAGCATGAGTTAGTAATGCACGTGCCCTGCTTCTCCATCTTGCTCATCACCCACCTAGCTGCTATCTTCAGATACAATAACTTATGTGTGTGTATATATAATATATATGTATATGTATGTATGTGTGTATCTGACAGAGAGGGAAAGAGGGAAATATAGAGGGAGTGAAACTTAATTCGGAACTTGGGACACCCTATTTGCAGTTGGGCTCTCCTTTCGCTCACTTTTATAACAACAAGGAATAATGGAGTGTTTGGGGCGAGCCGTGAATATATGCGGGAGGAAATTAAAAGCTTCGTTGGGCGTGGGACCCCATGAATTTGCGGTCCAAACAGGTTGTCACAATTGGCATAGTAACACACCTATTACTATGCTGATGTAGCGGAAGCTTATGAAGAAGTAGGGCACCGCCTGCTTCTTGAAGAATCGCTTCGAATTTACGAACCAAAGTAACACACTCGAATCCACGAGTACAGAGAATAAGATTTTAGAAAAAAAATTCTTTATTGAATGAAAGTTAACCTTACAATGAAAATAAATAGCTTTTATATAGGCTGCAAAACCTAACTCGTCTAGAACTACAACTCCTAATTCGATTAGAACTATAAGTTTAAGAAATAAATAATTAAAATAAGGAAAATACTAAAAATAGAAATATTCTAATTAAAAGTATAAATCAAAAACCCTAAACTGAAGCAGCAATCTGGTAAAAGGACAGCTCCAAAACGGCAATTACAGCTTTAGAAAATTAAGTAGCACATTTATTACCAAAAGTAGTAAAAATGTGCTTTTGAAGGCCAAAACGAATGAATTGGCCCGAAAAACGGACATACGTTCTAGCAAAGCGAAGAGTATTGATTAGCACATCGATTCCAAGTCAACCGTTGAATTTCACGCAATTCTGACCATTCTGGCATTGCACGTAATTTTGTGCTAGAAATTGAATCCTTCTGCAACCTATTCTACATTAGTCTCCCTTGCTTGAAAAGAACTTGACCTCGAGTTAGTTAATTGAGAAGATGACATATCAGGAGGATGATATTCAAACAAATTAGTAACATTGAAAGTAGGAGAGATGGCCATATCTGCAGGAAGGTCCACGACATAGGCATTATCATTAATTTTCTAGCAGAATCTGGAAAGGACCATATTTCTTGTCTTTTAGCTTGTTGTACGTGCCCACTGGCACCCTCCCTTTGTGCAAATAAACCTATCACTAGATCCCCCTCTTGAAATACTTGAACCCTTCTCTTTTTATCAGCAGCTGCCTTGTATTTAACATTAGATTCCTCCAAGTTTTGGCGCACTTCTTCGTGAATAGCCTTGATACGATCCACCATATTTTCTGCTGCAATACTCAAACCAGGAAGTTTTGGCAGAGGAACCAAGTCTAAAGCATGGCGTGGAGGGACAACAATAAACAATTTGGAATGGGGTCTTCCTAGTAGAACGATTTAGCATCCTATTATAAGCAAACTCAGCCTGTGCAAGAGCAAGATCCCACTGTTTTGGTTTCTCTCCAGATATGTAGCGAATTAAATTCCCAAGAGTGCAGTTCACTACTTCCGTTTGACCATCGAACTGAGGATGACTCGTGTTACTGAAATTTAGGAATATGTCAAATCGCCTCCATAGGGGTCCATAAAAATGACTCAAGAATTTGGTGTCCCTATCTGAAGTGATGGATTTGGGGACCCCATGCAAACGAACAACCTCTTTGAAAAAAAAATTTTCCACGTGCACTGCATCTGAGGTCTTTTTGTAAGCAATAAAGTGAGTCAATTTAGAATTCCGATCAACCACCATAAATACATAATCAAAACCGCATTGGGTTCATAGAAGGCCTAAGACAAAGTCCATGGAAAGATCCTCCCAAGGTGTTGTTGAAATGGGCAAAGGCATGTATAGATCCGTATTTTGAGATTGGCCTTTGACAGCCTAACAAACGGGGCATCTTTTAACATGATTGCCGACGTCTCGTTTTAGTTGGGGCCAATAATACCTCTTCTCAGCAAGAGCTACTGTTTTGTCATGACCCAAGTGTGGGCCCAAGCCTCCATCCATGTACTTCCTGAATTATCTGATCTCGTAGTGAACTCCGCGGGATGCACAATTGGTTGCCTCGAAACAGATAACCTTCTTGAATATGCATTCTGTCAGTAGAAGATCCCGACTGACATTTTGCCCAAATATCCTAAAAATCTTCATTGGTTGCATACAGCTCCTTGAGATAGTCAAACTCAACCACTTCAGTCTGCATTGTGAAAAGCAATAACGCCCTCTAGTTTAGAGCATCAACTACCTGGTTTAATTGACCCGCCTCATACTTCAAAGTGAAAGTGAAGCATTGTATAAAAGAGATCCAGCGGGCATGCATTCGGTTGACACTATTCTGTCTATTGATAAATTTCAGCGCTTAGTGGTCGATGAATAAGACAAATTCCCTCTGCACCAGATAGTGTTCCCAAACCTTCAAGGCGCAAAAAATAGCATACAATTCCAGCTCATAAGTAGACCACTTCTGGCAAGCTTCACTTAGCTTCTCGCTGTAAAACGCAACCAGCCTGCCTTCTTGAGAAAGTACAACACCAATGCCAACAATAGAGGCATCGCACTCTTCCTGAAACAGCTTGTCAAAATCTAGCAGTGCTAAAACTAGGGCAGATGATAATTTTTCCTTGATCAGTGCGAAACTCCGTTCTGCTTCCTCTCCCTAATGGAATTTCCCCTTCTTCATGCATTTAGTAATTGGCGCGACTATCCGACTAAAATCTCTGACAAATCGCCTATAAAACGTTGCCATACCATGAAAACTACGAACCTCGCCCACTGTTTGTGGAGTTGGCCACTCTCGAATGACATGAATATTTTCTTTATTAACTTTAATCCCATCAGCACTAACCAAAAATTCCAAAAATAGCAAACTCCTGGTCATAAAGCTGCACTTCTTTAAGTTAACATACAACTTATTTTGCTGCAAAACTGTCAGTACTTCCCTCAAGTGTGAAAAATGGTCATATTCATTCTAGCAATATATCAATATATCATCAAAGTACACCACAACAAATTTTCTAGTGAATGGTTTTAGTACCTGGTTTATGAGCTGCATGAAAGTACTAGGAGTATTGGTGAGCCCAAACGGCATCACTAACCATTCGTACAACCTCTCATTGGTCTTAAAAGCAGTATTTCATTCATCTCCAGGCCTGATCCGAATCTGATGGTACCTGGTCCGCAATGTCAATTTTTGAAAAAACTTTGGACCCAGCCAACATGTCTAGCATATTTTCCAATCGAGGAATAGGGAACCTATATTTAATGGTGATCTTGTTGATTTCTCGGCTGTCGATGCACATGCGCCAATTGCCATCCTTCTTTGAAACTAACAAAGCTGGTACCGCACAAGGACTCATGCTTTCTTGCACCAATCCCTTCTTAATCAGTTCTTCTACATGTTCTTGTAGAATCTGACTTTCCTTGGGACTCATCCGGTAATATGGACGATTAGGCAAACTGGCTCCTAGTGTGAGATCAATTTGATGCTGTATGTCTCGCATAGGAGGCAACCTATCTAATTGCTCTGACGGTGTAATTTCCTAAAATTCCTCCAGCAAAGGTTTAAGTGCAGGTGGAATTTCCATAAACTGCCTTACCAACTTCTCCCCCAACTACCACAGCAAAAATCTCTCCAGATTCCTTTATAAATTCACCCTCATCCACGAGAAATACTAACTTGCCCTTTGACTTCGGTTCAACAATTGAAAATTCCTCTTTTATGGGTCTCAAAATGATCTTTAGGCCCCCTTTCATGAAAAAATATACGTTATCATGGCCCTTGTATGTAGCATCCACATCGAACTGCCATGGTCATCCCAAAATCATATGACAGGCATCCATCTCCACCACGTCACACACAACCTCATCTCCATAATTCTTCCCAATAGAAAATTTAATGCGGCATATTTTAGTTACCTTCACTCAAGCACCCCGTTTAATCCAGCCAATGTTATACGGTGAAGGTTGTTTCTCAGTCTACAAGCCCAACTTGGTAACCATTGTCTTCGACACTATATTTTCACTGCTGCCACTATTAATAATGACATCACAAACTGTTTTGTTCACAGTACATTTGGTTCGGAATATATTATGCCGCTGAGATGGTTCTTCTCGCTTTAGCGCTAATAGGAAGTTGCTGAACCACTAGAGAGCGTGACAGTAACTCCCCTTCATTGCCACCCGTTATCCTCTTCCTCTTCATAAGTATAGGGCGTGTCATTCTCGTCCTTCTCTGTCTCGAATTTGCCATGTTCTTCTGACTCCATTAAGTTAACGGTACCCCTTTTAGGACACTGGTTGGAACGGTGCCCTGGCTGTCCGCATCTATAACACTTATCAAACCCCGGACGAGCATAAGGGTTACGAGGTGCCACTTCTGGTGGAATAGTGCTGGCTGGCTTTGATGGACCTCCACTGCTACCTGTCTCGCGAGTAGTGTTAGACAAATGTGGCTGAGTTATTGTGGATTTTCCATTATTTACTGTAGCATGATTGGAATCAAAGGAATTTCTTACTACAATCGTCGCCTTCGATCTGTCCAATTGGGCTTCCGCCTTAATAGCCAATGCAATGAATTTGGTTAAGGTGTAGACTGTTTGCATCACAACTCGATCCTAGTATAGCACAACGCAGCCCCCCAATAAACCTAGCAACTTGTTGTGCATCTATTTCCAACAGGTTATTACGCGACGACAGCTTGGGAAATTCCACTAGGTAAGACTCGACTGTTCTACTTCTCTGCCGATAATCCTGATATTGTTGAAATATGATATACTCATAATCTGAAGGCAAATACTTGGATCAGTAACAGTCGCCTCATCTTAGCCTATGTACCGAACCATTGTCCTTTCCTTGTCGCATCCGTGTAATTTGCAATTGCTCCCACCAAACAGAAGCTCCTCCCACTAGTCTGTACGTGACTAATTTCATATTTTTATCTTTAAGAATATCTATATAATCGAAAAAACCTCTCGACTAATACCAACCAATCAAGAAACCTCTCGTCTGAAGTTAACCATTAAAACTGGGCAGGTCCATCTTCATACAAAAGGTTTGTTGGTCCTACTCCCCTTCGTAACCCCTCCGATTATCCCAGAGTATGGCTTCAGTATCCTTCTCATCCTCACTCAGGTTATCTTCACTAGGTAGCTGCCTACGTACTATCTCTGGATAGCGTTCACAAACAACTTCAGCCCTCTCTCGAAAAGGTTTACAACCCATAGGACTGTTGCCCTACTGATTATTCCCTGTCATTAGCCTAGCAAGAGTCGCTTGGATCTCCCGCAACATTGTTGGGTCTCACGTTGAGCTTGCTGGGTCTCACGCTACAAAATTCTGAATTCAGCCCTTGGAACCATATGTTTCTCACGGTCACTGCCATCAAGGATTTCGCCCTCGTTGCCATACATTCACCATCTGAACAGGATTAAGCCTGCTCTGATACCAACTGACCTAGCGGAAGCTGATGAAGAAGTAGGGCACCGCCTACTTCTTGAAGAATCGCTCGAATCCACGAACAAAAGTAACACACTCGAATTCACGAGCACAGAGAATAAGATCTCAGAAAGAAAATTCTTTATTGAATGAAAGTTAACCTTACAATGAAAAGAAATAGCCTTTATATAGGCTACAAAACCTAATTCGTCTAGGACTACAACTCCTAATGCGAGTAGAACTATAACTTTAGGAAAGAAATAATTAAAATAAGGAAAATACTAAAAATTCCAAAAATAGAAATATTTTCTAATTAAAAGCATAAATCAAAAACCCTAAACTGAAGCAGTAATCTGGTAAAAGGACAACTCCAAACGGCAATTGCAGCCTTTGAAAATTAAGCAGCCCATTTATTACCAAAAGTAATAAAAACGCGTTTTTGTAAGGCCAAAACGAAGGAATTTACTTGAAGAACAGCATACGTCCTAGCGAAGTAAGGAGTATTGATCAGCACGTCGATTCCAAGTCACTAGCCGAATTTCACGCAATTCTGACCATTTTGGCATTGCACTACAATTCTGTGCTAGGAATTGAATTCTTTTGCATCCTGTTCTACATCATATGCAAACGGTGTTACATATGTATCCTTAATTTTTTAAATGTCATCAATCTTGATGCCACCTGAACAGTACACTGCATGATTATTAGACTTGGGCTTACGACAAGTTTGGACTATTCTATGACACGGCTTGTGATAATTTGAGGTAAAAAATGATAATTTTACATGAGATTTTTTAATTTTTATTTTTAATATTAAATTAAATTTTTTATTTAAAATTTATTCTTCTAGCTTTTTGAAATGTAAAACTATTAATTAAACTTTTGTATTCTAGTGTTGCTAACATTTTATTTTTAATTGATAGAATGTCTAATCTACTCAATCTTTCTTATGACAGTTAATCTTAGGTAAGATTTTATCAATTTTAATTTGAAAAAACTTCTTTATTCAAAACAACTGTTACAGGTATTTTCAATACTATTCTATAAGTAATGTATGCATTTGGAATTGAATTTAGTCTTTTTATTATATAATACAATACATCAATTGGAGTGTTTTCTTCAATTTGTAAAATTTCTTTTAAAATTTTTAATTTTGAAAACAAATCTAAACCATCAGTATCGGAATAACTATCACGTTTTAAGAAATATTCGAGACCAACACAATGTTTTCTCAAACTATAATCATCTAGTGAGTTTAATTTTTTGAAACTAAATAAAAATCCAATTTTTTTTTTATATATTTGAAATTGTTCAAATCTATTGTGAATTGAAGAAATAACTTGATCTACTATGTATAAGAAATAATCAATTTTAAAAGATTCTTTAGCAGATTGTGTTGTCTCATCATTAATATTCTCATCAAATTGTTTTTTCCTACGAAATATACGTTTTTAACGAAATATAGGTTTTAGTTCCATTTCAGTTGCAATCTCTTTAGCTAAAATCATAGTAAATGTAAACCCATTTTCCTTATTATTTTCAAAAGAAAGAAAAAAAAAGAAATCAGACCTTTTAATTAATCTATAGCAACATCAATACGCATATCTTTCGATTGTAAATTTTTACTAATGGAGTTAACAGAAAATAAAATATCATACCAAATAATCATACCTAATAAGAATTCAAAATTTTCAATCTCATATGTTGCTAAACAATGAGTTTCACTTCTTCTTTTTAGGATATTCATTAGTCTTTGCTAATTCTAGCAAAGTATCTCTTATTTGTGGAGCTTGAAATTTTATTGCGTTAACACTTTTAATACAACTTTCCCAACTCGTTTGTGATAATGACTTAAGAGTTAAACCTGATACATTATTTTGTACAATTTTTCATTGCTTTGTAGAAGAAGAAAATAATGAATATATAGACAAATATATTTCTTATATTTTAACTGAAGAAAAAATACAAAATATACAGAGTACAATGGCCACTATTTTAGGAAACTAAATTTAAATGAAATTAGGAAAAAATCTCTAGAGATTAAGGCCTAATTAATAACAGTTATAAAAGAAAAAAAAAAAATCACAGTTTACAAGCTGTACAATCTTAGTTTTAAAGGGAAATAAATTCCGTGTTTATTGAGTCAACCAAATGAAATAAGGATTTGTTTCCCTGTTTACCAAGTCAACCGAATCAAATAAGGATTTGTCACCACTCCCCCTCAAGATGGTGAATAGATCTTGTCCATTCCTACTTGCTTATAATATGTTGAAATGAGTGACTCGGTAGTCCTTTGGTGAGCATATCCATAAGTTGTCCATTCGTTGAGACATAGGGAGTACAAATTAAGCCATTATCCAGGTTCTCTTTGATGAAGTGTTGATCTACTTCCACGTGTTTTGTACGGTCATGTTGTACTAGATTGTGAGCTATATTGATTGCTAACTTGTTGTCATAGTACAGCTTTATGCTTCCTTACCACTTGACTCCTAAATCTTCCAAGATAATCTTTAGCCACAAGAGTTCACAAATTCCATGTGTCATAGCTCTGAATTCTATTTCAACGCTTGATCTAGCCATCACAAGCCTATTTTTTGCTTCTCTAAGTCACTAAATTTCCTCATGAGAAGGTACAATAATCAGATGTTGACCTGCAGTTCATTATAGATCCAACCTAATCTGCGTCCATGTCGGCTTCTAGACTTAGTTCTCCATTATTCTTGAAGAGGATGCCTTTCCTGTAAAGGTCTGAAAAATCAGGATAAATTTTTCATTTTTGCTGGTAGGGCACTATTCATGCACTATTTACTGGTAGGGCACTATACATGCATCATTTAGGCATAAGTCATGTTTAGAAGTATAATTGGAGTATTCAATAGAATATAAATATGTTTAGAATGTTAAAATACACCTCCTGTAAGAATTTGAGCCTAATCAGAGATAGTTTCAAAAAATAGACCATAAAGGGCATCTCAAGTGGCCCGGGTGGACTCGGCCATACTCACCAATAGGAGAAAATAAATTTTTTAGAAAAATATCATTTAAAATTTTTTTAAGAACTTTGGTTAAAGCAGAATGTCAAATTGAGGCGTTTCGGGACAGGGTTGTAGTGTAACAAGGTCCCGAACTCATTAAGGGCAAAATGGACTTTTCACCCCTTGGCCCCTGTACTAAAAATAGGACCCTTTAGTGTTAAAATCATAGAATTTGGTCTGAGGAATGAGCAGTAGGTCGTTCATGGAGAGAAAGGTGAAGAAAACCTAGGTTTTTCTAACTTTTAAGCTTTCGAAACTCATCTCTAGCCTTGGAATCTCACAAGGCTCCCTTCTAGGAAGTTATTCCCCACATCAAGGGCTATGTTATTACTGATTGGTTCGGCTACACAGCTGAGCACAACTCCATAGGGTTGAGAAAAACCCTTTTAGGTATGATATTTTGCTAAGCAAATAATAGGGTTAAGTTTAGGAATGTTTTTATATATTGATTGTATGACTTATATGCTTAGTCATTGTTAGAGAATCACTTAGCTTATAGTTACTTGAAAACCTAGGATTGGTACTTTATATACTTATGTATTTTTTGGGAATTTGTTGAAATGATGAACATGTAATATGACAATATGAATAATTCATTGCATTCTAGCTTATGTTCATATAGAAAAAGTCTTGTAATTTGAAAGTTATGATTCATTCAATGTATTGGAACTTTGTGGTTTTGTGTGATCTTTGAAAATTTGGTAAGGTTATGAATATGTGATATGTTTATATGTGTAATTGATTGGATTACATGCTAGGTTTATGTAGACAAAGTTTTGTGGTTTAAAAATTATATTTACTTCATGTATAATGCATCATTTAAGGCATACTCTGTGTGTTTGATGAAATGCTTCATTGGAATTGCATAGAAAAATCAAGGCATCTTGGCATACGTGAATCTTTGGAAACATGGCGTGTGTTAAGCACTTTGGTGCTATGCATTATGAGGGTGTAGATCCTGTAGGTGAAAAACTCAAAATTTTCCATTTGGTACTCGCTAACACAATAGGAGTGCGCCCATGAAATGAGACATAGAAGTAGTACTCGCGAATCCAACAGGGAAGGATCGTGAAATGAGACATGTGTTGGGCATAGAGTTGTATTTGTGAGTCATGCATATTGCCATTGCATTGCATTGATGAATTGGAAAGCATATAGATTATAAATGTACACTTTGCACATGGCACGCCTTAACTTTGTTCTTTTATATTAGCATTATGTCATACTAGGTCGTCGTGCTAACCCTATACGGGATTACATATGACAGATGAGACTCCCGGCACTTGAGACTTGATGAGGTCTTGAAGTATAGAGGGAGAAGTGGACTTTGAATAAGATTTGGCCCTTGGGGCATATTTTTGGTTGTATGAGGGCATAAGCCCTAGGACATGTGTAATTAACTTGTAAAACTTTGTATAGTATGAAAACTACGGGTAATGCCCTAAATTTGTGATGAGCATGAAGTTATGACATTTTGAATTTCAAGTATATGTGTATATATGGTGGATTGTATCTTTTAAATAATGTATGAACGTTTAATTGAATTAAAGGATGTAGTTTGGTTGCTAGTTTGAGAGTAGTAGATTGTGTTGAGAAATATTAGGTGGAAAAAGCTTAGAAAACAAAGGAAATTATGGTCAATTTTTTTAAAATATAGCAACTAGATAGAGTGGAGTGGGAGAGCATGCCTAGATTTTCTAAGTAGGGAAATAAATGACTGAAGAAGAAAAAGAAAGGTAAGGAAATGGAAATAGGGGCCAATTAGTCCAAAAATTACTTAAGGTTGAAAAATAAAGGAAAAAGGGTAAAATGGTCATTTTACTTGTTATAGAGCTTCACACCAAGTTTGGTGGTGAAATAAATTGAAATGGTTATAAAAATGTAAAAATCGAGATTTTAGGCCAAAGTTAGAATTTTGGCATTGTAACATTTTAGCTACTGGTTCACTGTAACTATGAATAGTAAACCAGTAGCCTAGCAGCCAGCACACCAGGCCATGCTTGCACTGCCCTTGCCGCCGCGCGTGCGTTCTTGCGCCATGCGCCTTGCGTGCCTATTGCCTGCCCTGCGCGCGCACGCCTGCCCACTGCCTTGCGCTACGCCTTGCTGCCCGGCCTGTTTGACAGTCTATGGCATTCAGCCTCTTGCACCTCTTGGCACCAGCCTTGGCCACTTGTCTTGGGCCATGTTTGGCCACTTCCTTAGACCACTTTTGGTAGACTTTTTGACCTACCCTTAGCCTATGTCTGAGGACATTTGGGGCCCATTTGGGCCATTATTCCAAGGCATATTTAAAGACATTTTGGGGTTATCTTGGAGGCCATGCTTGAACATGACTTAGACTAATTTTGACTAATGGTTGGGGGAGATATTTGATTGGTAATTTAAACCCATCTTGGGTAAGTCTAGTAGAAAATTTTCATTCTTAATTTTGGGAAAACATGGGGAAATACATGGGTAATCAACTAAATCCATTTAATTGCCCATTATTTATTTTTATTAATTCATTTCACTCACTCCCCAAGTTTATGAAAATTCAGGGCGTGGAAACTTGGTATCAGAGCTTAGGTTCGAATACTTAGGGACCGTGGAGTGTTGTCGAACACAATAAGACCACGACACATGATTTGAATTTTTTTTTTTTTGTAAATATTGTGTAATGTGTATACTCTGACAACTTAGGACAGCTTGGTATTAGAGATCTAGTTTGAAAATACCTGGCGATGATAGGGTATTGTTGAATGCCATGGGAACCTAGAGGAGAGCGTGTGACTTAGTGTGAACTATTGGTGGTATGAGATAGGACCTTGTGTGTTATGTGGTTATTTATACTTGAAGCATCACATGTTGTGATTATGTGTTAATTAATGCTATACTATGATGCATGATTATGTGATTAGATGCAGTGTGGTGCATGATATGGGTAATGTGGGTATTGACATGACTGTATGTGATAACTTAGTATATGTTTACATACATGATAGATTGATGCTGGTTTGTCTTCATAATATCATGTAGCATTATGGGAGAATTTCATGAGATGTAGAATACATTAGATGAGTAAAAGCTGAATTTCTAAATAATGCTTGTTCCTACTATAGGATGCCATCCAAAATACTGGGCTGAGGTAGAGTAGGTCGAGGGAGAGGGAGAACTTTAGTTCTCGAACCTCTATCAACCTTGGTAGCCCCAATTGACAAAGATCTAGGATCTAATGCCTTGGAACAGTGGATGGGGTTTAGACCTTAGGTTAGTTGGACTAGTTGAACACTAACATAACTGGAACATGTGTATATTGTATTGCTTAAATGAATTTTTTCTTGTGAAAGGCTGTGTTAGAACTCGGTGTTATTTGTTTATTGTAAACAATGGGTGGGGATGGTTGACGTGAGTTATATAAGTGTTGATTAGGCAAGTGTGTCATAACATATTATATTTGTTGCTTAGGGTTAGAAATAGATCAACTAAATCCACCATTGTATGTTGACACACCAGTTGGGGGTAGTGTGACACTGACGAGGATTTGTAGAGATTGCTCGATAGAGATAGCTGATTGCATCCTTTCTTTTGACTTCATTCTACTTGACATGTCTGGTTTTGATATTATATTGGGGATGGATTGGTTGTTTGCTTTTCGGATGAGTATAGACTGTTACAAAGGGAGAGTGACTGGTGTGTACTCCTAAGGGAGATAGTTTTTATTTCACAGGGGATCGTGGGAGTTTCTTAGTTCCATCCATCTATGACTCAAGGAGTTGTGCAGGCCATAGTTATTTGTTGGCTAGTTTGATAGTAGATAGGAGTGGGACTATAGAGGGCATATTACCGCCAGTAGTGAATGAGTTCCCAGATGTCTTTCCAGATGACTTGACTAGTCTACCACCGAGACGAGAGATAGAGTTGACGATAGAGCTTATCCCAGGCACTATACCTTTATTCCACCTTACCATATGGCTCCTAGCTGAGTTAAGGGAGCTGAAGGAGCAGTTGATTGATTTACAGGGTAAGGGTTTTAGTCATCCTAGTACTTCGCCGTGGGCTTGCTTTGGCATTGTTCGCGAAGAAGAAGGATGGGACATTACGTTTGTGTATGGATTATAGGAGACTGAACCGAGTTACTATCAAGAATAGGTACCCATTATCGAGGATAGATGACTTGTTAGATCAGCTTAGGGGTTCGAGATGTTTCTCAAATATCGATCTTCGATTGGAGTATCATCAGTTGAGAGTAAGGGAAGAGGATGTGGTGAAGACAGCTTTCCGCACTCGTTATGGCCATTATGAGTTTGTAGTTATGCCATTCGGTGTGACGAATGCCTCGACGGCATTTATAGACTTGATGCATCGCATCTTTAGTCCTTATTTAGATCAGTTTGTAGTAGTCTTTGTAGATGATATTCTAATTTATTCACCTTCTGAGGAGGAGCATACTTTTCACTTACGGACTGTATTACAGATTTTGAGGGAGCATCGTTTGTTTGCTAAGTTCTCGAAGTGTGAGTTGTAGCTTCAAGAGGTACAGTTTCTAGGCCATGTTGTATTAGGTAATGGGGTGTTTGTGGATCCTTTTAGGATTGACTCTGTCATGAGTTAGGGAGAGGTTAGACCTTAAGTTAATTGGGCTGGTTTGGATTACATGATTATGTGTGTGCTTGTTACTTTAGTATGTATAATTGTACAATGTGCTTATTTTCTTGATTTGCCGGGGGTATATGGTATGCTTGATTATTAATCAACTGTGGCTAGATGCTTATATCTATGTAGTTGTAACACCCCGACTGACTAAGAATCGTCAAATTTATAAATATTAATTAATAAATGAGACCTTAGGCAGCAAGGTCGGTTTCGAACCCAACATGTGAACTTTCAGTAAAAGTCCCAAGAAACCAGGACGACTGTACATCACTTTCGTTGCAATCACCAACCTGTTCCTGTTGGTCCTGTTGTAATAATATACTTTCACTCGAATTGTGAACCCTTGATCATGATTATAAAAATCAAGACACGAAGAGTAAGAGTAGAGTTGATTAATGAAATGACAGAGAATAAAAATATATATATATATAAAGGTAAATAAATAAATTAAGTAATTTAATTTATGACTAATCAAAATACGCATAAATGTACATACATGAGCTAATGAAATTATAATGTAATTATACATGGCAAAGAACATATAAGTAAATATATATATATATATATATATATATAGATACATACGGCTGCATATATATATGTATATATATAGGTGAGGTGATATAAATATATAGATTAAAGAATTGAATTAAGAAATTAGAAGGAAATAGAAAGTGAAGAGAAAGAAGTAGTGGCTACCTACAGCAGTAGGCACTGCTCTCTATGTCTGTTCCATGTGAACTCCATGTGAAAAGGAATGATGAAGAAAGAAATGGTTGTTTGGGCAGGTGGCAATACCATAACATCTAGGGTTGCATGTGAATTACGTGTTGCTCAAATCACTTCAAATAAAAACCTAGAAGCTCTCCTAAACATCAGACACAGGAAAGAGTTAGTACGGGAAAGAGAGGAACCAAAGAAGAAAAGGAATTGAAGAGGGAAGATTTTGAGAGAATAGCTAACTAAACAGGTAAATTTTGGTTAAATTATATTTCGATTATGTTCCTAATTTAAAGCATGCAAGTATAAAATCTTAAACTATACAGTATAAGCTTTAAATTGCAAGAAAAATGATTAAGAATCATGCAAAATCGACTGAGAAATTTAGAGTTACATGTGGAACCAAAAATCTAAAAACGTTAGTACAGAACTGAATTGGTATAAACTAAACCTAAATCTGAGTATTGAGACCTCAATAAGGTCTTAGTAGTATTTCCAAAACACAAAACCGCGACTCAAAATCTTAAAGAACAGACCCTAAAACTTTAGTTACAGGTTTCGGTCGTGAAACCCAATTATTGTTTTAGACTTCTAAAACTACTTTTGAGAATAGGGACTGAAACTATATGTCATGAGGGCTACGCTGAACCAAACCCCATTAGAAATGATCATGAAATGAGGATTTATTATCAAGTTGCAGGTTCGGGTATCCAGGGTTAAACCGAACGATAGGGTTAGTTTTAATGTGTCAAATGAATGCCAAAAGATTGGCCAACCCTTTAGGAACATGGAACACCCATAAACTAGAGAAAATCAGTAATTAAAAATGCACGAAAATGGAAGGAAAGAAACCCAGAATTTAGGGCAACAGTGGGGAAATTGGTGGGGAAGACGACGAGTTGACTCGTTGATTAATTCGAGTCCGACGGGTTAACTCGGGACACGTGTTAAGAGACGGGATGACCACCGTATTATTGGAACGACGACGTTTAGAATTTAAAATGTTAAGGCTGACGTCATGATGATGTCAGCATTATGTCTGGAACTAATTAAACCGATCGATTTAATAAAACTCTAGACCGGTTCACTTAAATTTGAACTAAGCCAATGGGCCTAGACTGGAAGTTAAGGAAATTGTATTTTGACCCCCAGAAATTCTGGCAAATTATACTGTTGCCCAAACAGAAAATAATTTAATATTTAATTAATATATTAAATAGGAAAATTATGAAATTGCCCCAAGGTTCTAAAACCAGTCAAACGAAGTCCAAATAAAGTAAATAAATAGTGCATTTTAACTATTTTGGACTGTTCCAGACTCAATGGTGGGGTCTGTTTTATGAGACGGGATGCCAGAAAATAAGACACGTTAAAATGTAAATTACCCAAACTGCCCCTAACATGTCCTGAAGCCAAATTAAAAGCCGAGAAGGTCTAAATTGACTTTCTTCGATGTTCTGAACTCAACGATGAGGTCTGTATTATGAAATAAAGTACGAAAAAATATGACACGTAAATATGTGAAGTTTAGAAAGCGACCCTAAAAGTTAATGAAGCTACCAGAAGAGTATACGTTAAGAAAATAACGCTTAAGATTGAAGTTAGGATTTACTACTATACGAGCATAAGTTAAGAAGCATCAATAAGGATATTGTAGTGGATATGAAGTTAACGAAATTACTTATGAATTGTTCTTAGGAACTATAGAGGAAGTGGGAAAGCACAATAGTAGCTTCGACCTAAGCGTATAAGGTGAGTAACCCTGCATTTGAAGTGGAGACTTAACTCCACGGATTTGAATAATGTTTTAAGTTCAAGTTATGTGAAGCATTTCAATATCAAATTCAGTCTTTATATGATTCCTGTTTTAAAATATTTTGTTATGACATGCTCCGTAAATGTTTTTATACAGTTCCTTTCTTAGAAATATTTAGCATGTCTGAGTAAAATGCCAATCTCTTTAAATATTCTGAATTTGATTATTTCAAGTATTTGAAGTTTTATTGCAGAAGTTATCTATTACATGTTTTAAATACTCATGAAAAGTATCTATTGAAGAAGCTATGTGATAAATGTTTTATAAGATAAATGGTGCATAAGCACCACATTTGACGTTGATATTTTTCAGATTTCAACTATGACACGAAGAAATGCCCGGTAGCAGGATCTAATCCCCCAAGCAATGAGATATCTCCATTGTAAGCATTGTAGTAATATGGGAGTCTGGTTCGAAATAGATTCCATCTAATCAAAGAGAAAATATGACAAATGCTTTTGGAAATGGAAGAAGGTTTTACCCCCATTTTCACTATGCATGTTTATATGTTTTGAAGTAACGCTTTTGAAAATGGAAGCAGGTTTTTACCCCCATTTTTATTATGCATGTTCATATGTTTTTGAAGTGCATATGCTCTACTTGAAGAAATGTGTGTTTAGCTTGAATACTTTAAATGTTTCGAAGCTATCTGTTTTAAGAACGCATATATTATATGTTCTAAATTTACGAGCAATTGGTAGTGAGTATTTTATAAACTCTCATGTGCTAAACCACTGCCAATTGAAAACCCCATGAAAAATGCAGGAATTACTCACAAGCTTAGATTAGCTTACCCGGATTTTTATCCGTCCCCCTTTCAGGTAATAGAAAGCAAGTTCGGGTTTTTGATGAAGAAAGTGTTTGATCTACGCTCATTTTGTGGAAGGGCGTAAGAAGTTCATTGCAGGATTAGCTGATTTTGAGAAGCACCAAGACTAATAGTTAGCCATTTTTGGTTATAGACAGTATATAAATGTTTTGTAATTAAGTTTCGAAGGACAAATGAATATATATCGTGTATAAAACTTTAGAATTTTATTATGCTCTGAATTTATATTCAAGTGTCCTGCTATGAAGAGCGTCAGTACCGGGCAGATGTGCGAAAGATTTGAATAAGAAAAGAAAAGAAAAAGTTTTTACGCTTCCGCAAAACACAGGCCGCACCACTGTCCGATATTGTTGCTTATGTGAGCCTTGCTCTAAGGCCTCGGTCGAAGGGTGGCGGTGGCGATACAAGATCCGCACAGGCTGGGTTTCGGGTCGTGACAGCAGTGGACCAAATGATTTATGAGATAGGCTATATGTTTAGTTATTGATAAGATAGGCTATAAGCCTGGATATCCATAGGATTGGATGTGTGCCTAGTTAACTATATGATAAGTTGTATGCTTATTTATGTATAGGTATATTCTTAGGATGGATCCTGTACTTAAGTGTTTATGTGGTAAGCTACGTGTTAGCTGTTGAATGTTGCTTGTGGATTCTATATATATCTATGATAGGTTAGCACCTGATATTCTTAGGTTACAGTATTATAACTATGATATCTATACAGACTAGATTGATATTAATGCATGTATAAGGGTATGCTTAACCATGTTTGTATGTATGTGTGTTTTGATACATGTGTGTATAGAGTTATATATTCATAGTTAAATTGGTAAAGAGTTTCACTAAGAATCTCATTTGTTTTGACACCTTATTTGATATATTGATTAGAATGGTGATGAATTAGAATAACCATAGGTGAAATTGGGATTTTTTCTTTCTTTCTTTTTCCTTCTCTAATGTTTTGGGTTTTTGAACCTTGATATATTGCCTTAGGTTTCATGTTTGGAATACATAGACTACATTGTTTACATTCGAATATCTAGTTAATATATATATATATATATATATATGCTTGAAATCTATAGGTTATTCTTCATTGATGTTGATATTTAGTCTCAGTTATATATAGACTAAAGTGGATGGTGATGACTTTGCTTTAAGATTATGTTGTTCATGTCTTGTGGATAATTATAGTACTTGAAGAATATTGGATTATTGAATTACATTGAGATGCAAGTGATATATTGATGACATTGTGATGAATTACTAAATGATTGCATAGCTTAATTTATGATTAGTTAGATGGCCATTAAATACATTGAGAGATTTTGAGGTATCCTTGTGGGCATTGAGAATTTTATATTTTAATTTTGTTACATGATTGAGGTGATTCATGATGCTTGGATGGATTTGGAAAATTGGCATTAATAAGCCATCATGTTTGAGGATTTCATTATGCATTGTGCTATGTGGAGTGAGCCGTTACAGATGGTATCAGAACTGGACCCTAGTAGGGAGTGTGGGGATGTCTGCACGCCCGTTCGGGAGGATGAGGTTTATTGGGGGGAGAGGGTAATGGGAGAGGGTAACGCATCCCACATCGTCTGTGGAAGGGAAAGGTAAAGGATCCATAGGTAAGGCTGCACGTCTCAATGTTACAAAGCGTTTTGTATTGATTTTTTTTCTAAATTTTGTCCAAGAGGTACATTTCTAAATTTTAGGATAAAATTTATTTAAAGGGGGAAGGATGTAAAGATCTGAAAAATCAGGATAAATTTTTCATTTTTGTCGGTAGGGCACTATTCATGCACTATTTGCTGGTAGGGCGTTATACATGCATCATTTAAGCATAAGTCATGTTTAGAAGCATAATTTGAGTATTCCATAGAAGGTAAATATGCTTAGAATGTTGAAACACACCTCCTGTGAGAATTTGAGCCTAATCGGAGACAATTTAAAAAAATAGACCATAAAGGGCATCTTGGGTGGCTCGGGTGGACCCGGCCATACCTGCTAACAGGAAAAAATAAATTTTTTAGAAAAATATCATTTAAAATAATTTTAAGAACGTTGGTTAAAGTAGAATGTCGAATTGAGGCGTTTCGGGACGGGTTGTAGTGTAACGGGGTCTCGAACCCATTAAGGGCAAAAGGGTCTTTTCACCCCTTGGCCCCTTTACTATAAATAGAACACTTTAGTGTTAAAATCACAGAATCTAGTCTGAGAAATGAGCAACAGGTCATGCATGGAGAGAAAGGTGAAGAAAACCTAGGTTTTTTCAACTTTCAAGCTTCCAAAACTCATATCTTGCCCTAGAATCTCACAAGGTTCCCTTATAGGAAGTTGTTTCCCATGTCAACGGCTACTGTTCTTACCGATTGATTAGGCTACATAGTGAGCACAAATCCCTAGAGTTGAGAAAAACCCTTTTAGGTATGATGTTTTGCTAAGTAAAGAATAGGGTTAAGTTTAGGAGTGTTTTTATATGATGATTGTATGACTTACATGCTTATTTGTTGTTAGAGAACCACCTAACTTATAATTACTTTGAAAACCTAGGGTTGGTACTTTATCTACTTATGCATTCTTTGAGCATTCGTTGAAGTGATGAACATGTAATATGACTATATGTATAATTCATTGCATTCTAGCTTATGTTCATGTAGACAAAGTCTTGTAGTTTGAAAGTTATGATTCATTCAATGTATTGGTACTTTGTGTACTTGTGTGATCTTTGAGAATTTGGTAAGCTTGTGAGTATGTGAAATGTTTATATGTGTAATTGATTGGATTACATGCTAGGTTCATGTAGACAAAGTTTTGTGGTTTAAAAGTTATAGTTTCTTTATGTATAATGCATCATTTAAGGCATACTCTATGTGTTTGATGAAATGATTCATTGGAATTGCATAGAAAAATCAAGGTGTCTTGGCATATGTGAATCTTTGAAACATGGCGTGTGTTGTGCACTTTGGTACTATGCATTATGAGGGTGTAGATCCTGTCGTGAAAAACCCAAAATTAGCCGTTTGGTACTCGCTAATCCAACGGGAGCGTGCCCGTGAAATGAGACAATAAGTAGTACTCGTGAATCCAACGGGGAAGGACCGTGAAACTGAGATGTGCTGGGCATAGAGCTGAATGTGTGAGTCATGCATATTGCCATTGCATTGCATTGATGAAATGGAGGGCATATAGATTATAAATGTATACTTTGCACATGCCATGCCTTAACTTTGTTCTTTACATTAGCATTATGTCATACTAGGTTATCGTGCTTACCCTATACGGGATTACATATTACATATGAGACTCCCGCACTTGAGACTTGATGAGGTCTTGAAGCATAGAGGGAGAAGTGCACTTTGAATAAGATTTGGCCCTTGGGGCATATTTTTGGTTGTATGAGGGCATAAGCCCTAGGACATGTGTAATTAACTTGTAAAACTTTGTATAGTATGAAAACTATGGGAAAGGCCCTAAATTTGTGATGAGCATGAAGTTGTGACATTTTGAATTTTAAGTATATATGTATATATGGTGGATTGTATGTTTTAAATAATGTATGAATGTTTAATTGAATTAAATGATGTAGTTTGGTTGCTAGTTTGAGAGTAGTGGATTGTGTTGAGAAATATTAGGTGGAAAAAGCTTAGAAAACAAAGGAAATTATGGTGAAAATTTTCAAAATATAGCAACTAGATTGAGTGGAGTGGGAGAGCATGCCTAGATTTTCTAAGTAGGGAAATAAATGACTGAAGAAGAAAAAGAAAGGTAAGGAAATGGAAATAGGGGCCAATTAGTCATTATTTAAGGTCAAAAAATAGGGGAAAAAGGGTAAAATTGTCATTTTACATGTTATAGGGCCTCACACCAAGTTTGGTGATGAAATAAATTGAAATGGCTGTAAAAATGTAAAAATCAACATTTTAGGCTAAACTTAGAATTTTGGCACTGTAGCATTTTAGCTATTGGTTTACTGTAGCTATGAATAGTAAACCAGTAGCCTAGCAGCCAGCACACTAGGCCATGCTTGCACTGCCCCTACCACCGCGCCTGTGCTCGTGTACGCTTGCACTATGCGCTTCGCGCTCTTGCTGCTTGCCTTACGCTCGCACGCCTGCCTATTGCCTTGCCCTGCACCTTGTTGCCCAGCCTGCTTGACAGTCCATGGCATTCAGCCCCTTGCACCTCTTGGCACCAGCCTTGGCCACTTGTCTTGGGCCATGTTTGGCCAACCTTTTGGGCCACGTTGGCCACCCTTTTGGGCCACGTTTGGCCACTCATATGGGCCATGTTTGGCTACTTCCTTAGAACATTTTTGGTAGACTTTTTGACCTATCCTTGGCCTATTTCTTAGGACATTTGGGGCCCATTTGATCCATTGTTTCAAGGCATATTTAGAGACATTTTGGGGCTATCTTGGAGGCGATGCTTGAACATGACTTAGACTAATTTTGACTATTGGTTGGGGAGATATTTGATTGGTATTTAAAACCTATCTTGGGTAAGTCTAGTAACAAATTTTTCATTCTTAATTTTTGAGAAACATAGGAAAATAAATGGGTAATCAACTAAATCCATTTAATTGCCCATTATTTATTTTTCTTAATTCATTTCACTCACTTCTCGAGTTTATAAAAATTCGGGGCGTGACATTTCCCAAGAGTAGATTTCAAGTATTGTATGATTCGATGAACAACTTTTAAGTGGGAATCCTTCGGAGAGTGCATGAACTGGCTGACTACACTTATGACATAGGCAATGTTGGGTCTTGTGTGGGATAAATAAATGAGTTTCCCAACTAACCTTTGATATCTCCCCATATCTACCATCATGTCATCTACAACTTCTCCTACTTTGTGATTCTGCTCAAAATGAGTGTCTAAGGGCTTACAACCAAGCATACTTGTTTCCTTAAGGAGATCAAGGATATATATCTATTGGGAAATGAGTATACCATTTATAGAGCATGCTACTTCAATTCCTAAGAAATATTTCAGTTTTTCCAATTCTTTTATTTCAAATTCTTTGGCCAACTACTTCCTGAGTTTCTCAATTTCTCCAAAGTTATCTCTAGTTACAATAATGTTATCAACATAAACAATTAAGACTATAATTTTACCAATTTTTGATCGTTTGATGAAGAGTGTATGGTCACCTTGGCTCTCTTGAAATCCCTGTTCTTTATTGCACTCGTAAATCTCCCACATCATGCTCTAGGGGACTGTTTTAACCCATATAGGGCTTTCTTCAACCTACACACATGGTTGTCTCTAAAGTTTTCAGTGAAACCTGAAGGTGCTTCCATGTAGACTTCTTCCTCTATATCACCATGCAAAAATGCATTCTTAACATCAAATTATTGCAAGGACCACCAAAGGTTAATTGCTAAAGATAATAGTACTCTAATCGTGTTCATTTTTGCAACTGGGGCAAATGTCTCCTGATATTCTACTCCATATGTCTGAGTGTAGCCTGTGGCCACAAGTCTAGCTTTATATCTCTCCAAGGTTCCATCAGCTTTATACTTCACAGTAAACACCCATTTACACCATACCAGTTTCTTTTCTTTTGGTAACTTAACTATATCCCATGTTTTTTTTTTTTTTTTCCTTCTAGAGCTCTCATTTCCTCACTCATGGATTTTTTCCATTGCTAATCCCTATATGCCTAATGCACTGTTTGTGGAATTTTAATGGTGTGCAAATCTGTGAGAAATGCTTTATGCAGTGGAAGAGAGTCTATTAAGGGAGATAAAGTTTGCTATGGGGTGTTGAGTGCATTTTCGTGCTTCTTTCCTAAGGGCAATTGGTACATCAAGATCTGTAAAAAAAGGATTTTGAGATGGAGAAAGATTTTTAGTACCTGTTATAGGTTCAGCTTTTTGGGCTTGCACCAGTTCAGGTTCAGACTTTTTCCTACTTGAATACTCTTGTAATGGCAAGGTAGTACCATCACTACTTGCTTTCTCATCAGGAGTTTTATTAGTTTCAGCCAAAAACATGGATGTTTCTAGCGAGAGAAAGGAAACCAAATGTTTCTACTGGAAAAAGAGAACCAGCAGAAGGAATGAGTGTTTCAGGAGTTGAAATATCAAGATTATCAAAATCGAGATTGAAATTAAACTTATCTTCTGATAAATGCTCCCTTGTAGAGATAAGTTTCACCAAAAAAGGATTCGTTTTCAACAAAGGTAATATCTTTAGAGACATAATTTCTTTGAACTTGGATAATAGCATTTATACCCCTTTTTGGTTGAGGAATAACCAAGGAAGACACATTTAAGGGCTCTAGGATCCAATTTACCCTGGTTTTGTGCATGAATATGAATATAGGAGATACAACCGAATATTCTTGGTGGTAATTGGGTAGACTTATTGAATTCAAGATAGAATTGTGAAAGTACACTGACTTGAAGTTTTATTGCCCAATACTCTTGAAGGTAGACGATTTATGAGATGAGCTGCAGTAAACAAGGCTTCCCCCTAATAGGATTTAGGCATGTGTTTCTCGAAAAAAAGGGCTCGAGTTATTTCAAGAAGATGATAGTTTTTTGTTTTGCAACCTCGTTTTGTTATGGAGTATTTGTACATGATGATTGGTGTATTATCCCTTCCCTTTGGAAAAACGGTGATAGAAACTGCTTAAAGTATTCTTTCCCGTTGTCTGATCTAATATTTTTAATCTAAACGCCAAACTGATTTTGAATCATTTTAAAAAATATAGGGAATACAGAACTAACGTTAGATTTGTTTTTCATAAGAAACAACTAAATAACAAGAGTACATTCATCAATGAAAGAAATAAACCAGCGAGCTCCAATAATATTTGAAATCCTAGAAGGGTCCCACAAATCAGTATGAATCAAAGAGAAAGGATATAAAGATTTATTATCACTCAATGGAAATGAGACATGATGATGTTTGGCAAACTAACATACTTCACAATGAAACAATTTAGCATTCAAATTATGAAATAAAACAGGATACATAGTCTTTAATACAGAGAAAGGAGGATGCCCTAAGCGATAGTGATGAAGCCAAATTTGTGATTTATTTGGTGAGTATTTTTTTGAGAAATGAGATAAAGATAGACGGTCACTACCCTTGCTACCACAGGTATCTAGAAAGTAGAGTCCTTTCTTCTCTTTAGCAAGCCCAATCGTCCTCCCCATAACTGGTTCCTGAAAGACACAATGATTGGAAAACAATGTCACTCTATAGTTTAGGACTTTTGTAATCTGATGTATAGACAAAAGATTTATAGAAAGTTTAGACACATGAAGGACATATTTCAAAGCAAGAGAAGGTGTAAGATTGATGGTTCTTTTTCCATCCATGGATGTAAGAGTTCCATCAGGAACACTAGTTTTTTGGTTTCTAGGGCATGGGGTATATGTTGTGAAATGGTGTGAAGAGTTGGTCATGTAGTCTGTGGCACCTAAGTCTATTACCCAGGTTTCATACAAAGTATAGTCCTTTAAGACATTAAGGGCTTAAGATAAGAAATACTTACCTAAGTGTGCCAATGAACATGAGCCAACCGGTTTGTCAAGTGAAGTGAGGAGGCTCTGGAGTTTCTCAATTTCCTTCTTATTTAGTTTACCCATTTCTGACCTGCTATTAGTTAAGTCTTGGATAGGTTTATCATCAACAAAGGCAATATTTGCTTGGCTGCCCTATGGAGCATATCACTATTAGGTGGTGTTGTTTTTGCCAAATGGTGTTTTTCCCTTCAATTTCTAGCACATCTCCTTAGTATGCCTTAGTTTCTTGTAATAGTTGCACCAAAGGTCCTCTTTATCGATTGGTGGCCTGTACATTTCTCCTTTGTTCTCATTATTTGAGTTTAGGCCTTTGAATTTGTTTGGAAATGGTGGCTTGTACATTTCTCCTGGTGGCATCGAATTCTAGAGCCATGACATAATTGAGGAGTTTTCCACGTCCCAAGCCTCAAACTTTGGATCATCTTGACTCGGCACAGGACCAATCAGGTGGTTGAGTTGTCCCTTACCCTTTAAATACATCCTTACCCATTGGGACCATACCAGATCATTTCTTCTATTGAGTTGGTATGATGGTTGTAGGTTATGATATTCACCATGTGAAGTCTGGACATATTGATTTGACTCGGTGTTGGTTGGAACAATGGTTTCAGATGTGTGAGATTTTTTGGGGCAGAGATTGAAGTATTTGAAGCAAATAGAAAGGCCAGGGATGATAGGAAATGAAGGCCAAGAGATATTCTGCAATCAGTAATGAGGGTTGTGCAGAAATCAATTCCCGGTATAGAAGAAGAAATGGAAGTAGAAAAAAAGCTAGGGCTCTGATACCATATAGATAGATATCTTTCTTATATTTTAACTGAGGAAAAAATACAAAATATATAGAGTACAATGGCCATTATTTTAAGAAACTAAATCTATATGAAATGAGTAAACAATCTCTAGAGATTAGGGCCTAATTAACAGCAGTTATAAAATAAAAAAAAATCAACGTTTACAAGCTGTACAATCTCAGTTTTAAAGGGAAATAAATTCTCTGTTTACTGAGTCAACTGAATCAAATAGGGATTTGTTTCCCTATTTATCGAGCCAGCCGAATCAAATAGAGATTTCTCAACAAAATATATACGTTGTACCACTCTAAAAAAAAGATATTGCCTTAGTACAGGAGTTAGGCATATCACAAAGTACTAAGTTTAGATTTATGTCATCCACATGGTGTGTAAAATGCTCTAAGATTAATGTCTAGAATTATTTTTGTACACCTTGGTATTTTCCTTTCATATTAGATCTCTTATCATATTCTTCTCCTTGTACAACATTAATATGAAGTTCAAAATTTTTTATTGCCTCTATCATTTTGTTAAAAAGACGTTCTCCAATGGTATTGTCTACTTTTAGAAATTCAAAAAAATTCTTCAATTTTTATTGGACTTGTTAAAATCTATATGTATCTTAATTTGAGAAACATTTGTTCTTGATGACTTGCACCCGGAGTACAATCAAGTATTATTGAATAATATTTTTCTTCTTTATTTTTTTTTAATGATATTACTTTTAATTTCATTTGCAAGTCCAAGATAATGATTACGAATTTCATTTTGTTGAATATGTCGGATATGCTTTTGCATTATCGAGTCAAATTCTGCAATCATTTCAATTAAACTTAAATTTTTTTAATTGTTTTCTTGATAAATCTTTTCATTTTCTTTGAAATGCCAAATTATTTTTACCAAGATTCTTTACAACAACAATAATTCTTAATAATTATTTTTTCCAGTGATCTCTCTCTTTATTAATTTGTTTTTGGACAATCTTATCAATTATTTTATTTTCTAATAATCTTATTTCTAAATCAATCCAAGTATTCATGTTAGTAATTTGTTCATTAGTTGTTTCATGAATCTTAGGACCATGGGGTCCTATTTTGTAATTGGCTAATCCAGTTTGACAAAATGTGCTTTGTGTATAATCCTTGCATAAGTCCTACAAGTGGGTACCTCAATGCCCGTTCTTCTCTAAGTTCATCCAAGAGACATTACCGTATATCACTACAGGTTGACTTTGTTCTTGAAGGGTAAAATAAACTTTTGTATTTGATTTAGATCTCACACACTCACATCATGCATGCATTGTATATAGATTTTATCTTATCATCACGTATGTGATTGACTTATGATTGTGAACTAATTCTCCTAAAATGCATCGTTAAAACTCTTGTGGGAAAAATTTAGTTTACAAGACAAGCAAAGAATGAGCAACTCATTGTTGCTCGTTCGAATGAAGCTTGGTTCATTCGAATGAACAATAAAGAAGTTCGGTCTCATTTGGTTTCATTCGTTCGAACACTTTGTATCAAAGAAGTTGCTGCAACCTCATAGTTGTACTCGTTTGATATTCGTTCCTTGTTCGTTCGAACAAGCAAGTGCTTGTTCGAATGAATGATGGTTCATTCGAATGAACCCTGGGCGAAAAATAGATTTATAATTTGATTTCTAGCCATTTGGGGATCAATCAAGCTCTTTGCAAAAATAGGCAAAAATATGATTTAGAGCAGCCAAAAACAGAGTGAGACAGTCTCAAATTGTGAGAGCTAATTTGTTGATATATCTTTAAGCTATTGTGAGAGATCATTCATACATGACATTCATAATCATCTCTACTCATTTTTATTGATTGGATTTGATCAAACCACACGATCCAGTCAAATCTAAAAAGCCTTGGTTCAAGTCAAATACACCATTGACGATAGATAGAGTTCAAGCACGAGGATTCAACGTTGAGCGATCGGTAGACACCGATGTCGTGAGGATTCGATATTGTTGAGCGGCTTGATCGGAGGAGTCTAAGACCGTGGAGGAATTTGGTTCTTTGAAGGATTGGCTATGAGAAGCTTGAGGATTCGAGGGAAATTTGAAGACATAATCGGGGAGAACGGAGCTAGAGGTACTTAGCTCGTTCGTAGATTCGTTGTATTTCACTTTCCATCATAGTGTATTCCTTCCATGAGCATTGGCCCGATTCTGGAGTTTTACTCCAAGGATTGTTGTCCTTGGTAGTTTTCTCCGTCATCAATCGGTTTGCAATCTCTCTCTCTTCTCTCTCTCTCTCTCCATCTCTTTCAATTCACTATGTGCTTAATTGAATTGCTTCTGCTTAATTTTAGAAATTGAGTTTTTTATGTTTTCATAATTGTTCATCAAATTGATATATTGAAAAACTTGATTTAGTAAATTAATTGAAATCAAAATTGATACCTTAGTTGATTTTACTTTGAATTCTGAAATTTTTTATAAAATCAATCTAGTTGATCAATTAGGTGAAGTATGAATAGGTTGGTGAATTGGTTGATTTGTTGTGGATTCATTGGTGAAAGGACATAAATGTTGGATTAATCACGTTGAGTGATTTGTTGTTAATTATGTCATCTTTGTGTTTAACTAAAAATTAGAATTAACTTGAAAGAAAATTTTAATTCAAGATCTACCTATTCACCGCCTTCTAACTAGGTAATTCACGATTTGGGAGTTTGAGTGATATCCCAAATAAGCCAAATATCGTCGTAAAAAACTATTCACTTATGACTAATTTTTTATGATGATTGCTGGCTTATTTGTGATATTTTTCCCTTGCAAAAAACCCTTTTTCTTGTAGTGAGTATGACATCCAAATCTACAAAATACTAAAGGTCTTGGGTTTCTATAACATAAATATAGTGACAAAATTTGAGTTGAAAGTTGCAGACCTGAAGAAAGTCTAGATGTTAAAAATCAACAGGCACCACAAAGTACTGGTGCATGCATCTACGCCTGTGAAACTTAAAAAACTTCAAACGTTAAGAGACTCAAACAGTTAAAGTTGGATACTACTCCAAATCATCTTCGGATTTGAATGTTTCAAGTTTACTTAGATTTTATTATGATTTAATTCAGTCAACACTGGATGAAAGTTAGAAGTTAGAAGTTAGAAGTTAGAAGTTAGACGTCAGAAGCCTGAAACATTGGCAGACATACTTGAAAAAAAAGGTTTTTCATTAACAAAATTTTTTTATTACAAAATACATAAAATAAATTGGAGGAGACAAAAATAAAATAAGTCTGGAGGCACATTAGGAAGCTAGAGGATCAACATTGGAGATATCTACTAGAGGGTCCACATCATCCACTTTAGTTTCTTCAAAAAGTGTCAAGTCAAAAGTAGGGCCAATCATTATAATATTCTGATGTATCTCAGCATAACTGATCTCATACCCACGATCCCTCAGATCTCGGTCCATTGTGACGACTTCGGCCTCTATCTCATACTAATATACCTCTTTATTAATTTCAATTTGATCCTTGTGTCACTTTTCAGATTTATTAATGAAATTATAGGCGGCCTCCAATTCTGTCTTCGCTGCCTCTAAATAATTCGTATCATCTTCCAGTTCTACCTTAACAGAAGTCATCTACGACTTTTGAATTGCAACTTTACTTTCATTTGTCTCCTATTTCATAGCCGGTCTAGTCTCGACAACCGCCATCTCTCCTTGGAGCTCGGTAATCTTCTTCGCAGGCCCTTAAAGCATCTATCAAGTACAACTTGATCTAAGCCTCTTATAAGATCTAGAAAATCATCAAGGATAATTCGATAAATTACTAGTATAGGTTAAAAGTAAATTGGAGATGAATCAAATATTAGTTAGAAAAATTATAAAATGAGACCATAAGTCATCAGTATGATATAGTGAGGCTAAAAAGAAATTTTTAGTAATTATTCTAGACTGGTGTGAGTTTTAGGGGCTACATAGTCATTTATAGGATGTAGATAAATATGAAAATTCAAACGATGGAATTTTGGGAAATGGACTGCATATTTGGAATCAGAGCACCAAAATTAGCTAGTGTACCAATTTTGGTGCGATTCTGAGACAGATTCAATTCGAACTAGTGTGCAAGCGTAGTTAACCAACTTGCCACATGGCACCTCAAAAAATGTGAGAAGATTCTCCAAAAAGCTATTGAAAAAGCTTTTAGAAGGTGGACACATGTCAGCATGAGGGTGGTGCAAGGGCTTGATATGGTGTGTGAGGGTACATCTTAAGGGGATAAATTTGACACTTGATATGTCTTGATAGGACAACTTATTTTCTCTCTCTTCCTTCTTTCCCACATTTTTTGATTTCCTCCCCCCTTCCCTCACACATAACTCTTTCTCTCTCTCTCTCTCTCTCTCTCTCTCTTCATTTCTCTCACTACCTCTCCTATGGCTGAAGCATGGATTGGTGGTTGTGTGTGAGAGAGATTGTGAGTGTTATACAGAGATGTGTGTGTGTGTGTATAATAGGGTATGTTCATGTGTGTTTGTGTGGGTTCAAAAGAGGGGAAGAGAGAAACAATGTGTGCGCGGGTGTGTGTGTGTGTATGTGTGAGAAACACACACTATGTGAGACTGAAACAAGAGGTAGAAGAAAAGAAAAAGAGAAGAAGAAAAGAGAAAAGGAAAGAAGAAGAAAGAAAGAAGAGAAAATGAAGGAAAAAAGGGGAAGGGGACTGGTTAGTGAAGCACGGTGGATGGCGGCCATGGGAGCCCTCAGCATCGAGCTCTTTCTCTTTTTAGATTTTCTCTCTTTAAACAGTTGCAAATCGAGGTAGGGATCTTTGAGAGTTTTGGGGCTATATTTCTATTGATTGAGCACATCATACGTACATGTGTGTGTGTGTTACAACATGCATATGTGTTCATGTATGTGTATAAAGGTATGTGCACATAAGTGTGTATGGGTTTGAAATTTAAAGGGGATTTGGAGAGGCTTTCAGGAGTTCAGGACATTGGATGGAGCTCATTGGAGTTTCAGAAAACACATAAATAAGAAAAAAGAAGGAAACAATGGTCAGAGAGGGGCAAGACGCGAGTTGCAGACTTGTTGGAAGAGAAATGGGTTCTAACCGAAACCCTTATTTTGCCCCATTCGATCCATAAAACCAGTTCAAAAAGACTTAACCTGAAATCTAGAACATTTTAGGAATAAGAATGACCAAAAACAGTGGAACGAAGGAAATCGTCGTCGCCAGAAAGTCAGGTCTTACCAGAGACCAGCTGTTTCCGACTATTTTAGGCCCCTTGATCTGACTAAAGTTGAATAAAAACTTGGTGGAGAATTAGGGAAATGAAGGAGAAAACAAACTAGAATAAAAAGGGGAGAAAAATAATGTTCTCGGTGTCCCAGTGCTAGAGATGGCTGTAACACCCCGACCATGATTTGTTTAATAATTAGGTTGCTAATTATTAATTAGAACTGACATAAAGAATAATTAAGAAATTAATCGAGAACCTCATGATGGTCATAACATACCAATAAAATAATTAAGCACCTCAGAAGTGAGGGCGTAATGTCCGAACCTAATTGCCAATTAATTAGGCGAAATGATGTTATTTTAATACTATAAAAACTCGAATTAGCGAACTATAACGGTCACAAATAAATAATAACTGATACGAGGCCTTTGATAACGAGGCTAACCAAAATACAAAACCCTCAGAAGAAACCGTGTCGAAAAAGGAGTAACGGAAAAGAAAATATTAAGAAAATAGCCAAAACGGAATTCTGCGCAGCCAAACAGGGCCTAAGCCCGAAATATGGAAAAATGCCCTAAAAGAGAAGCCAAGGGGATTTGAACCCTTGACCTAAATGAGCAAGCATATGGCATCCAAAAATTACCAAGTGGGCTGCTAACATCCTTGTGCCTACATATACAACAGAATTGTATATAACACTAAAGTACCCAAGTCTGCCTCCCAAATTAGGCCAATGGCCATACATGCAAACCCTTCATCATGAACTGAACCCCTCCACATCAGCTCACATCATCCCACATCAGCCCTGCATTAGCCTGTGTCATTACACCTAAAGCCTTACAAGTATATACATATATGAATATGTATAGGTGTGTATATATATTATATATAATAATTGTGATTCACTTTAGTCACAATGTGTGCTATGTGTAAAATCAGAATAGAGTATGTGTGGCTGTGTGTGCTTGGGTAGAGAGGGAGTAAGGTCTGTTAGAGAGAGAGGCTTAGAGAAAGTGAGGGCAAGTGTATGTGTGTACATGCATGGTGTGTCTCCATTGGAGGTGCACAAAGGAGGAAGGAACTAAGGCACGACTGAACTGAGCCACAACCAACAACCAAGGATCAGAACTGAGGCACGGATAGGGAAGGAAGCTCACTGTTTGAGAGGTATAACCTCAAACTGTCTGATTTTCTTGTTAGAATTTTGCTACTGTTTTTGATGTTTCGGACCCTATCAACTGCATGCATGGATTTATTTTAACACTAGTAAATATCAGGAACTGATTTAGAAGGCCAATAGGGCTCGTAGCATACCAAACCGTGTACAACCGCCATTGATGACCTCTATTAGAGCAGGTTTGAAACAACCGAGACCAAACCAAAATTGGTTGGTCAAGACCTGATCTAGACCTCAAAAGGGTTCTAAAAACCCTAGACCTGTGACCCCAACACTCAGGTTAAGACCATTGAAAACGAAGTTGCAGGTTTCGGCCATGAAACCCAGCCACTAGTTTTAGACTCTAAACCAAGTTTTTGGAATGAGGATCAAATCCCCTTGCTATTACGGTCACAACAAGACAAGAACCAATTGATTTGGTCTAAAAACTAGTGTATACGAACCAGTTGCAGGTTCGGTTATTCTTCTTGGACAGAACCCTTTGAGCTCGATCTAATGCCTCAAACGAATGTTAAAATGTTGATTAGGCTTCCAAAAATACATTAGAACGAATAGCAGTGGAAACCCGTGGCCAAAACACTACGAAATTGAAAGAGAAATTTTCTGCAACTAGGGCTACAGTAACCCTAAACGTTGGGGAAGATGAACAGTGACGGGTCATGGGTCGGACCTTGGGTCGGGTCCTGACCCGACGTCTTAAATAGGATTCGGGCCACCCAAAACTATGATGTTTTACTTAAGTTTTTAAAAGGCTAGGGCTGATGTCATCATGATGTCAATGTTACATGTTGAACCGGATCAAACCGGTTGGTTCAGTGAAAACCGGATTGGTTCACTTAAATTTGAACTGAACTAACTGGTCTGGACCGAAAATTAAGAAAATTGTGTTTTGACCCCCCGAACTTCTAGGGAAATTATACAAGGGCCCAGCCGAAATTTAATCAATAATAAATTAATAATATTTAAATAAAGGAAATTTCACAAATACTCCTAGGCCATAAATGGAGCAAACGAAGTCCAAATAAAGTAAACCAATAGTAGATTTTGACTATTTTGGACATTCTAAACCCAATGGCAGGGTCCGTTTCTTGAGACAGGACTCCAAAAAAAAGGACACGTTAGAGTGCAAATTACCAAATTGCCTCTAATGTGCCTGAAGCCAAATTAAAATCCAAGAAGGTCTAAATTGACTTTTTTCGACGTTCCGGACTCAATGGTGAGGTCCGTATTATGAAATAAAGTACGAAAAAAATATGACACGTAAATATGTGAAGTTAAGAAAGTGACGCTAAAAGTTAATGAAGCTACTGGAAGAGTATACCTTAAGAGTATAATGCCTAAGATTAAAGTTAGGATTCAATACGAACTAAGCATAAGTTAAGAAGCATCAGTAGGAGATGTTTGAAGTGAATGTGAAGTTAATGGACTATTATGAATTGTTCTAAGGAACTATAAAGGAAAAGGAAAGGCACATCAATAGCGCCAACCTAGACGTATAAGGTGAGTAACCTTACATTTGAAGTGGAGATTTAATTCCACGGATTTGAATAATGCTTTAAATATCAAATTCAGTCTTTACACCATTCCTATTTTAAATATTCTGTTATGACATGCTTCATGAATAATTTTAGTACTGTCCTTTTAAGATGTACTTCAGCATGTCTAAGATTTCAATTTCGAATCTTATTTAATATTCTGAATTTACATATTTCATGTATTTCAAGATCCTATCATGAGGTTATGAACTATATGTTTTGAATGCTCATAAATGCATCTATGTGAAGAAATTATGGGTTAAATGTTTTTAAATGCAAGATAAACTGTGCATAAACACCACGGATTTTTGTTGAGTATCTTTGGAACTCAACCACGAAACGAATAAATGCCTAGGTAGCAGGATCTAATCCCCTAGGCATATGAGATATCTCCATGTAAAGTAAAACGGGAATCTGGTTCGAAACAGATTCCATTAATGAAAGTGATAAGGTGTGTGTTGAAAATGGAAGCAGGTTTTTTCCCTCATTTTCACCATGTATATTTACATGATTTGAAATTCATATACTTTATGTGAAAAATACATGTTAGCTTGAATACTTTAAATGTTTCAAAGCTATTATTTAAAGAATGCATATACTCTATGTTCCAATAATACGAGCAATTGGTAGTGAGTATTTTATAACCCTCACGTGCGAAACCACTGCCAATTGAAACCCATGACAAATGTTGGATTTACTCACTGGGCTTCTAGAAGCTCACCCCATTCCTTAATATTTTTCAGTTACTGACGATGAGTGGGAGCCGTGCTCCATTTTGGGATAATGACTAATGGCTGTATAGGATTATGGACTTTTGGAAGTAGTAGAATCTGTAGTTGGATGGATTATGATGTAATAGACTTTGGACAATATGTACTTAAGCCCTAGAGGCATTCGAATATGTGATATGTATAAAACTTTAGAAATTTTATTTATGCTCTGAATTTTATGTTCATGTGTACCGTTATGAAGAGCGGTAGTACCGGACGGATGTGTTAAGGTTTTAAATAAGAAAAGAAAAGAAAAATTTTTTCACGCTTCCGCAAACCTAAGGCCAGCACCTGCCATTCGATACTGCTGCTTATGTGAGCCTTACCCTAAGGCCTCCGGGCCTGAAAGGTGGCGGTCGTGATACGAGATCCACACAAGGTGGGTTTCGGGTCGTGACAATGGCGACTAGCGCCGGCGACCCGGTCAATCTGTCAGTCGGTTGGTAGGTCGGGTTTGGTTCAACGCCTTGGGTGGAGTCAAATGGGTTGGTCAAATAGGATTCGGGTTAGTCAACTGGGCTCATGGCCTAAAGGCCTATTTGGCTGCGAGGTTAGGAGAAAACTGGTTCTTGTGGTTCTGGTTCAATTTTGAACCGATTCTAGGAGAGAACTAATTCAACAGTGTAACTAGTTTTGGATGAAAAATTACTAAAATGCCCTCCTTTAAATAAATTGAAATTTAAATGCAATTAAAATGAAAGTGGGGTCTTTCTTAAGGTTTTTGGGCATTTCGAACTCAACGACTGAGTCAGTTTGGACATTCGGGAGGTCGGGGTGGTCCTACATGAATATAAAAAATTATAAAAATGCCCTTAATGATGGTTTAAACAACTTAAAGGCTAATTAAAATTAAGAAGGGGCTACTCCAAAGTTGTTGGATGCCCGAGATTCAATTATATGATCAGATTGAATGAATTGGGACCTAGTGATGGTCCCACATAAAGTAAGAAAATGATAATTATACCCCTAAACCTATATTAAGCAATTGAAAGCCAAATTAAAATTTGGAAGAGGCGTTTCCAATGTATTTGGACGCCATGGACTCAAATATGATATCAGAATAATGAAATAGGGACTCGGGGTAGTCCCACATTAATGTGTGAAATTACCAAAATGCTTTTGGGTATGAAGCAGATATATAAAAAGATTAATAAAATGCAAGGAAGACATCTTTAAGATTCTTGAACCTTTTGGATTTGATTCTAAGGTTGGTGTTGAGAGACGGTGTCTCGGTAGAGGCACAACTTGTTCGATAAATTAAAAAAATGCCCTTATAGGCTTAAAAAATAGTCAACTGACTTAGAGACAATACGATAGGGCTTCCTTAGGGTTTTTGATACTTGCAAACACATTGTTGATATCCATTTTTGTAAACGGGTACCTGAGATATAGGTTAAAGAGTAATTTTCTATAGAGAATTGTAAGACTTGGTACTATACCTCAGTGTTATGGGCCAAGGTGGTCTCGGGGATAAAACATAAAATGCATAAGAAAATTGACAAACATTATGAAAAACACATGTAGTGTCTCCTTGTAGTAGAGTGAGGATTGGGACTATGACAATGTCTTGATGTGTTGATGTAACACTCCGACCCAAAATAAATCAGATTAATTCCAAAGACGCCTAAAAAGGATCAAATAATATCGAGACAGATCGAGCCAATGAATGTAAGCAAACTATTATGGTGATGTCAAAATGAAGAGATTTGTGTACAGTAATGGGTACGTAATTCGAGACAAACTGTATGGTTCAGGAAATCCCGAGTACCCAGGTAACATCTGAGCAAGTCATGAGTAGTTATCAAAGTGCGTGTACGTATGTATATATACATATATAAATATATGGGTATGTATATATACATGTGTATGTATGTTAGTATATGTGTATATTTTATGTATATATATGTGTGACTGTACATATAAGTGTGTGTATATATATATATATACATATATGGGTATGTATATATGTATATGATATACCATTAAAGAGCAGGCCAATCAGCACTTGACACATATGATCATGAATCCAACTCATGCTCGGCTAACTCAGCTCTCGCTCAGCCAATGACTAAGAGCTCGAGCATCCAGATCAGCACAAAAGGTCGGAAGTGACCGAGCATATGCCTCCAGAGCACATATATATCCGGATAAGGATCTCAGAGTTAATTACAGGATCCAGACCAACACTCTAGACCTCGTCACCGCCTTAGCGGATGCCGAGCAGGGAATAAGGAAGCAATCCTCAACATGGAGACAGTCTTCAACAAGGGAACTACCATCTATGGTTATCTCTATGCAATATTCCACAAGGTAACTGCAATCTCCGATGATCAAATCCCTACATTCATGGCTCTGAATCCTAATCAACTTAGGAAGGCCACGGTCTATAAATTAAACCCTAATGGTACGCTTTATTTTCATGCTCATTCTTTGGCTTTCAATACAGTCTTTCAATTCCTTTTACTTACTTAAGCATCGGAGCGGCTACTGCCGGAGCCAATCTGGTGGTCCTCTGATCATCTTTTCTGAGTGTTCTACAGGTCACGGAGCCCATACTTATTGCTAGTTGAAAAGTGCAGCATCAGTTTGGCGCCGTCTGTGGGAACGACTAATCTCCAAGTGCTCTATTCATAAACTCATCTCTTTCCTCACCGAAAAATTATGGCCCCAAATCTCCGACTACGACAGAATACTCAAGTTCTACAAAGCTCTCAGCGTCAGCCGCCTGCTCCACGAGTAAGGGGGCCAACGGTTAACCTCATGCGACAAGAGATTGAATCGATCAAACGACACAATAAACTGGTGCAGGAACAGTTGCTTGCCATCACTAGAACGCTAGCAACGCTCACACAGAATCAAGGGACGAACCCTCCTAACCCACTGGTCAACATTGCTGCGGGAACTCAACCTCCTGTTGCCACGGAGAATGAAGAACTTATGAGCAGGCTCCAAATAACCAGCTCGGGCGCCCCCAGGGTGTTCCTCGCGTTGGCAGAGATCCACAACCGTCAGCAGCTCCTAGGCTGGGGAACATCAGCCTTCGTTCCTGACGTCCATTACCAGAGAACTACTCGAGCCCCAACTCCAAGGGCCTCGGGAGCACATCCTGGCACCACAAGGAGCCTCATCCCCATGCAGCACCAATCCCTCATGGTTCGGAACCCTCCTCCGTCCGAAGGGCGTACTCAACCCTACTACCCTGAAGCCGAGGCTGTCAGGCAGGGTTCGCAAGATGTCAGACTTCAGAGACCCGCGGAGGGTAGAGGAAATTGTCGAGTCTATGGATCGAACAATTGCCTTGAGAGGACCTCAGAACCATTCAGAGCAAGACGAGTTGGCCAGGCTGCTCGGAAGACTAGCCACCCCATTCACTCACGCCATCATGTCAGAAGAGAGGCCCAGAAAGTTCATGGTGCCCAAGTTCACCCTGTACGATGGGTCTAGAGATCCAAGAGATCATCTCTCACACTATCAGCATACGATGGCCCTTCACGGTGCCTCTGATGCTTTCATGTGCCAAACTTTCATCACCAGCTTGAAGGGAATTGCTCAGAAGTGGTTCCACAACCTCCCTCCGAACTCAATTACCTAGCTTCTATGAGCTAGGTAGACAATTCTTGGACAGGTTTATGACCAGCAGAAGGCTCAGAAGGGGACCAGAGTTCCTGTTAAATGTCAAGCAGACTAAGGAGGAGTCCCTCAGAGCTTACATTAGCGCGCTTCAATGCCGAACTTACGGAGATCACTGACTGCAGCCCAAAATTCCTTGTAGCAGACCTAACTGCTGGGCTTGGCTAAGGTGGTTTCAGAGACTCCTTAACAAAGAGCCCCCTAGTCGACATGGCAGGTATTAATGGGTCGGGTCAGAAAGTACATCAACCTGGAAGAAGCCAACCGCACATTCCAGAAGGGCAAAGATCAGACCTAGAGGGATAATCCAAAGAGGGAGGATCATAAGAAGGAGGACCACAGAAGAGACTCCAACAAGAAGAGGGCCAGGAGCCTAGAGAAGAGAACAGCACCCAGAGCTGTGTACAATTCCGGACCAAGGGAGTTCACCTAACTTCACTCCTCTAAACACTACACCGAACCAGGTACTCCTGCAGATTCGAGATCGGGAGAACCTGAGGTGGCCGGAACCAATCAAAGGAGATCCCAGCCTTCGGGACCAAAGTAAGTATTAGTAATTTCCATAAAGATCATGGACATACAACTAACACATGCAGGACCCTCCAATATGAGATAGAGCAGCTCATAAAGAAGGGGCGTCTTCGGGAGTTCATCAAGCAAGACGGAAGGCAGAACCCCCAAGAAGACAAGCCTCAACAACGGCCAGACCAGAGGCCCGAGCGGAGGCAGGAGCAGAGGGAAGGACGAAACGAGCCTTAGAGGCAGAACAACCATGTCATCTACGTCCTCCATGCTGACTCCCCTATCACAGGAACGTCCAACAGGGTAAGAAAGAGATATGCTCGGGAGGCCAGAGCTGCCCCGAACGTATTACAGATCTCCAACGTGGAAAAGAGGCTCAAGCCAGCACCGGAGATCCAATTCACTGAATAAGATCTGGCAGGGGTACACTGCCCTCATAGTGATGCCCTCGTTATCACTCTCAAAATTGCCAACTTCGAGATCAGGAGAGTCCTGGTCGATACTGGCAGTTCTGTCAACATACTGTTCCATAAGCCACTTAAACAGATGGGAATGGACCATGACAACGTCAAGCCCACTACTGCCGTGATGGCAGCTTTTGATGGCAATCTCAGCACCCCATTGGGGAGAGTCGACCTTCCTACTACTGTAGGAGAGGGTGAAGGGCAGAAGACCTACCATCTCGGAGTACATGGTGTTGAACATGAAATCTCCCTACAACGTCATAATCAGGAGACCTTGGTTGCACCAGATAGGGGCGGTCACCTCGACCCTCTATCAGTGTCTGAAGTACGTCCACAACCAGAACGTCCACTCTGTCAGAGGGTGTCAGCCAACCTCCCGGGAGTGCCATGCTATTGCCCTCAAGGAGAAGGCCCCCAAATAGCAATTACAGTACACTCGGGACTGTGCAGATCCAGTCCTTCACCCACATTCCCGAGGTGGAAGCTTGCCCATCCAGCATTGAAGAACCCCTGAGCCCAAGGGGACGAGACAGCCGAGCCAAACCTGTTGGCGAGCCCATCAAAATCTTGGTCAGTTCAGAAGCAGAGGGGCGTTATTTGCATATCGGCCCTAGATCTGACGCACACCGAGCAGGAAAATATAGTCAGGTTTCTGAAAAACAACCTCTTTATATTTGCTTGGGAAACAAGGGACATAGAGGGTATAGACCCTAGCCTTATAACTCATAAGCCGATGGTAGATCCAGATCATCCACCAATCAGACAGAAGAGAAGACCGATTGCTCCTGAATGGCATCGGATTATAAATAAAGAAGTCCAGAGGCTGCTTGAAGCCAGGATGATACGGGAAGTGTTCTATCCCGAGTGGCTAGCCAACACCGTGCTTGTCAAGAAGAAAAATGGCAAGTGGAGAGTCTGCGTTGATTATACAGACCTCAACAAGGCATGCCCCAAGGAAAGCTTTCCACTACCAAGGATAGACCAACTGGTTGACGCCACTACGGGGCATGAGCTTATGAGCTTCATGGATGCCTACTTTGGGTACAACCAGATCCAGATGTACCCTTCAGACCAAGAGAAGACAGCCTTCATAACCGAACGAGGGCTCTACTGCTACAGAGTAATGCCTTTCGATTTGAAGAACGCTGGAGCCACTTATCAGCAGTTGGTGAACAAGATGTTTAGCCCACTGCTCGGCAGCACCATGGAGGTATACATCGATGACATGCTGGTGAAGAGTCTGCAGAAAGGTAGTCACCTCCAGCACTTAGCCCAGACCTTCGATATCCTTAGACAGCACAGGATGAAGCTCAACCCCTCGAAATGTACCTTCGGGGTTACGAAGGGAAAATTCTTGGGATACATTGTCTCTTAGAGGGGTATCGAAGTAGACCCCACTCAGATCCAAGCTCTGGTTAGGACTGAAGTCACCAAGAACCAGGAAAGAGATTCAGGCACTGAATGGCAGAATCGCGGCACTAAGCAGATTCATCTCAAAATCCATTGATCGCTGCCTACCTTTCTTCAAAGCTCTGAAGGGAAACAAAGCTTTGCAGTGGACGAAAGAATGCGAGAAATCCTTTCAAGAACTAAAGGAGTATCTAAGCCTTTCCAGAGCTCCTGTCAAAACCAGTACAAGGAGAAAAACTACTCTTGTACTTTACAGTTTCTGAAAACGCAGTCAGCTCTGCATTAGTCAGACAAGACAGGGGAGTACAGAGGCCTATATTCTACGTTAGTAGGGCACTACTTGACACAGAGAAGAGATATCCAGAAGTAGAAAAGCTGGCCTATGCTTTGGTCATATCAGCTCGGAAGCTTCGACCTTATTTCCAAGCCCATCCAATCGAGATCCCAACTGCCTATCCTCTGAAGTCAATACTGAGGAAACCTGAGGTATTGGGAAGATTAGTGAAGTGGTGTGTGGAGCTAGGGGAATTCGACATATCATATGTACCCCGAAGCTCCATCAAAGGGCAGGCCTTGGCTGATTTTGTTGCCGAATTCACCCCGGCACTTTAAGACAAGGCACAATTCATCGAAACCTTAAGAACCTGGCTGCGATACATCGATGGATCGTTAACCGATCAAGGCTCGGGAGTAGGTCTGGTACTACAGTCCCCTAATGGGCTCACGACAGAAAAAGCAGTTAGCCTGGGATTCAAAGCTTCCAACAATGAAGCAGAATATGAAGCCCTAATCTTAGGCATGAGGCTTGCTTTGGAATGTGAGGCTCAGAACCTTAATGTGTTCTCAGACTCCCAACTAGGTGGTAAGCCAAGTCTTGGGAGAATTCACCATTAAAGATGATAGGATGCTCCGGTATTCCGAACTAGTGAACCACTTGAAGCATTCCTTCCAGACATTCACTATCCAGGAAATTGAAAGAAGCCAGAACTGCAGAGCAGATGCTTTGGCTAACATGGATGTCCCGCCTAAAGTCTGAAGCAAACTCCACGGTAAAAATCTCTTATCAGCCAGGACCTAGCATAGAGGAAGCCCAAGTTGCTCAAATTATTGAACAGCCCCAGAGCTGGATGACTCCAATCATCTAGTACTTGCAATCCGAGCTCCTCCCCGAAGACAAAAACAGAGCCAAGAGAATCCGAATCAGAGCGGCTCGGTACCTAATCCTGAACAACAAGCTGTACAGAAGGTCATATTCTCAACCTCTATTAAAATGCTTAACTCCAAAAGAATCACAATATGTCTTGGCTGAAATACACGAGGGAATTTGCGGGAATCATAATAGGGGCAGAATTATAGCTCACCGAGCTCTATCTCAGGGCTATTACTGGCCTAGCATGCTAAGACAGGCTAAGGAGTATCTCCAGAAGTGCGACAAATGCCAAAGGTTTGCCCCATATCAACACCAGCCTCATCAGGAGCTCATCCCGATTCTAAGTCCGTGGCCCTTCGCTCAATGGGGGATGGACATCGTGGGTCCATTACCAAAGGCACCACCGAACAGGAAGTACCTCCTGGTAGCCATTGACTACTTCTTTAAGTAGGCCGAAGCTGAGGCTCTAACACATATCACAGAAAAGGAAGTTGAGAGCTTCACCTGGAAAAATATTGTTTGCAGGTTCGACATACCACGTGTGATTATCTCTGACAATGGGACACAGTTCACGGGTAAAAGCTTAGGAAATTCTGTGAAAACCTCAACATAAGGTAACACTTTGCCTCCCCAGGCCATCCACAAGCAAATGGGCAAGCAGAGGTCACCAACCGAACGATCCTCAACGGGTTAAAGAAAAGGTTGGAAAAGGCCAAAGGGAAGTGGGCAGAAGAACTCCCTAGAGTTCTTTGGTCCTACAGAACAACCAGAAGAACGCCCACCTCTGAAACTCCCTTCTTACTGGCCTATGGTACAGAAGCAGTAATTCCGGTTGAGATCGGTATGCCAACCCTGAGGACTGAAGCTCTTGAGCAAGAATCCAATGATCAGCAGCTGATGGAAAACTTAGATTTGCTTGAAGAAAGAAGGGATCAAGCCAGCATCAGGATGGAAGCCTATCAACAGGAGAATGGTCGACAAATCCAAGGTAGGACTCAAGACGGTCAGCTTTCAAGTTGGAGACCTTGTCTTAAGAAGAGTCTTTCAAAACACCTAAGGATCCCATTATAGGGAAAATTGTCACCAAACTGGGAAGGCCCCTACAAAGTAACAAAGGTTGTTCGGCCTACCACTTACTGGCTAGAAGACATGACTGGGAAGCCTGTTCCTAGGCCATGGAAGGTGGAACACTTACTGGAAGTATTATCAATAGAGATGTTTCTTTTACTTCCATGGAATATTCATCTATAAATGCACAGGCCTCCAGAGCCTGGTCCATAATGTACAAGTCTTTGCACTTGGTCCATCTATAAATGCACAGGCCTCTAGAGCCTGGTCCATAATGTACAGGTCTTAAGTAATTGGTCCATCTTCTAGTGCACAGGCCTCTAGAGCCTAGTCCACCCTAATGCACAGGCCTTTCGAGCCTGGTCCATCTTCAATAAGCAGACTCTATGATCCAGTCCATTTATAAATGCACAGGCCTCTAGAGCTTGGTCCATAATGTACAAGTCTTTGCACTTGGTCCATCTATAAATGCACAGGCCTCCAGAGCCTGGTCCATAATGTACAAGTCTTTGCACTTGGTCCATCAATAATGCACAGGCCTCCTAGAGCCTGGTCCATAATGTACAAGTCTCAGTACTTGGTCCATCTTCTAATGCATAGGCCTCCTGAGCCTGGTCCATAATGTACAAGTCTTTAGACTTGGTCCATCTATAAATGCACAGGCCTCTAGAGCCTGGTCCATAATGTACAAGTCTTTGCACTTGGTCCATCTATAAATGCACAGGCCTCCAGAGCTTGGTCCATAATGTACAAGTCTTTGCACTTGGTCCATCAATAATGCACAGGCCTCTAGAGCCTGGTCCATAATGTACAAGTCTCAGTACTTGGTCCATCTTCTAATGCACAGGCCTCTAGAGCCTGGTCCATAATGTACAAGTCTTTAGACTTGGTCCATCAATAATGCATAGGCCTCTAGAGCCTGGTCCATAATGCACAAGTCTCAGTACTTGGTCCATCAATAGTGCACAGGCCTCTAGAGCCTGGTCCATAATGTACATGTCTGAAGTACTTGGTCCATTTTCTAGTGCACTAGGCCTCTAGAGCCTGGTCCACCCTAATGCACAGGCCTTCCGAGCCTTGGTCTATCTTCAATAAGCAGACTTTGTGATCCAGTCCATCCAAAGGCAGAAGTTCTAAGCATCTTCGACCAAAATTCATACAAGTTTCCCAGATCTGAACTCCTCAAAGCTGACACTTAGCTTATTTGGCTCATCTACCAATAAGCAACAAGCAGTGCAAGTGCCGAACAGATTTAAAGAATATTGTTTCAAGACTTCAAGTTTTATACAAAGTTTCTTTGATCTATTCTTGAGACATACAGAAGATTTATTTATCAGAAGTACACAAAAGGGTGATCTAACTCAGAAAAGCACATTCAAACGGAAAAGAACATCAGAATTGAGGAAAAAGAGATCAATTTTATTGATGATTCATAAAAGTTTACATCAGTACAAAAAAGACTGGAAATAAAACAGAGGCTACAATAAAGACATCGTTACATAGGCTACTACAGAAGCTACTACATCACTACGATCTGCAACATCATGGTTTTCTGCCTTAGATGATAAAGGGGCACAGGATCCAAACCTCCATTACCGCCGCCGCCGGCTCCATTTGAAAGGAAGGAATCCTGAACCCCAATTTGCAAGCAAGGAGCACCCTAGGCCATTTCATCATCACTATCATTGATCTTACGACCAACGGATGATGAGGGCTCTAGGTCTCAAGGGGCCTCCATTCATCTCCTTCAAAGCAGATGTCACACCCCAGCTGATTTGAGCAAGGGTCTCTGCCAAGACATGAAGAAGAGGAGGGGTCCCACCTTCGTCTTCACCACCAACGCTCCAAGCATCAGGTTGAATCAAGGAGAGTCCTCCACCAGATGAAAGAATTTCGACCGGATGCCAAGATGGACAAGCGAACTTGTGCCACCTTTAATCCTTCCTTGGAGACTGAATCAAAGGGAAGGTGAACTCTCGGCCACAGTTTAATCATTCCTAACTCAGACGAAGAATAGTCCATCATCTCTGGACGAATGACAAAACTTTCGGCAGCATCTAGAGTCTCTCTTACAAGGGAACAATTTGGGAACAAGAGGGGTGGGCGTAACCGTATGCCCTCATTTCCATATATATAGACCCTTGAAGTCCAAAAGCCACCCAACTGAACCGTCACAACGGTTAAAAAGAGATTGGCCTCGAAATCCCAAACAAAAATCGAATAAATAAACGGTGCATTAAACGTGCCTCTTTGATATACCAAGAGACAGGGTACAGAGCTCTTTGAACAAAAAACTACAGTCCGGCACTGAAGCTCCTGAATTAGCAAAGAAGAGGGAGGCAAAGTCTAAATGTACAAGTCTCCTATCCGGTATACAGACCCTCTAGTCTTATCTATTTTATGATAGGCCATTCATACGACAAAGGCTAACAGCTCTGATATATCCTGATCCTAAAGGCTCGGAAACAGCAATGTCGGTCATCGTAATGATGGGCACAAACTGCCTAGTTATTTTCACAAATCTTTGACTTAGAACAGTCTACTTCAGAACTCTACAGAATTTACTCCCTCTCTGTGTGATACAAGATCAGTATTGGGTTCTATTTATCTGATTATGTTTGCTTTCTTATCTTATTATGATGAGACAGTTGAAGTTAATCTACATTCACTATTCAATTACAAGTACTAAAGCTCAGAAGGCAACTATCAACTAAATGGACAGTTGATCCGACATGCAATGGGCTCAGAACATCCATACTCACAGCAAATTTCACAGAAGGGAACAACACAAGAAGAATTTAAAGAAAAAGTCAATTTTACTGATCAAAAGGGCATTTCATTACATCAAAAGGACTGGCAGAAAACAAAAAAGCTGATAAAGCCTTCAAGCCTTGTCCGAAGGGCCTGGGTCCTCCTCCAAACGAAGGGCGGTAGCCCTAGCCGTCTTGTACGGATCAGGACCAGACGAGGCAGGTTCAGGAGGAACGATTGACGACACGTCAAAATCTGGGAACTTAGCCAGGAATCTAGTTCGGAAGCTTTCAAAACCAAACCGGATCAGGTCATCACCCATTTGTTCAACTTCCTCTTTCAATTCTGTCTCAGTCTCAGTCTTGGCATGATCAACTGCCTCTTGAACCTTCTGATTAAAGGTATTTCAGAGCTCGACCAACTCCGCCTGAAGTCCTGCAACTTGCCCAGCATAGATGTCCCTCTCAGACTCTGCCACGGCAAGATTGGTGCTAGCTTCCTTCAGACCCTCCTCAGCAGTCTGAACCTTGGATCGAGCTGTCCCAAGCTCCAACCTCATTTCGTCTATTTCAGCCTTCAGTTTATCAGCCTCCTCGAGGCTCATGGGAGTCACCATCAGAGCAGCTAAACTGTGCATGCTCTGCACGACGTAAGACAGACAAGTTAGATTGAATGAACAAATAAACAGAAAGGACAAGAAAAGCTTCAGAGGTTACCTTCATCTGGAGATTCATCATCTCATTCATCAACTTTGAGGGGTTATCCCCCTTGTATCGATGAGGGCCTTGGGCCCATATTTAGTCAAAAGCCTTCTTGGCAATTTGATAGTCCGGCTCACCAGACGGCTCGGACGGTACAGCAGGCGCCTTCCTTTTCCGAGCCCTTCTGCTCGAAACGGAAGGGGCAGGAGGAACGGCCGAGACAGGAACGGCAAGGTTCGGCCTCCTTCTCGGCCTCGGCAGGAGCTGGCTCAGGTGAACCAGAAACCAACTTCCTCCTTTTCACTTCAGAGGAGGATCAGATTCAACTCGGGAGGAAGTCTCCCCCACCGCTTGGGCTTCCGCCTCCGCCCATTTCGACATCAGCCTTTTCCTGAAGCTCAGTATTACGAGCAACCATCAAATTCTCCGAAGTAATAATAGTAGTGTGAGCTCGGTCGAGAGTCAAAAGCAACACATGGTACTGATCTCGTAGCACGTCGGTGAACTCAGATCTCCTCCAAGCTCTTTTGACTGCACATAAACAAGAAATGGCATATCAGATTATCAGTTCGGAAGGAACAACGAAGTTAAAACAAACCTAAGGGAATAAGCCTCACCCTTATGACCCTTGGCACGAAGGGAATAGCGAGACCTCACCTATCCTGGAAGTCTTCATGCTCCCATCCTCCTCCAACAAAGAAGTACCACTTCTTCCATGTTTTATTAGAAGTGGGAACGGACGACAAGGGTCGGAACCCCTTCTCAAAGGACATGTAAAAAAGGCCTTCTGCCTTCTTGAACTTCAGATCCATATTACTACGGATCAGATCCATGGACACTATCCACCTCAGTTTTTATGTCCCAACACTACAAACCCTAGAAGTTGCCGCCAATTATTGAGATTCAGGTCGGCAGGGCAGAGCTTATACCAACAGAAGAATTGCCTGACTAAATCCGGCAATGGGAGTCTTAAACCCATTTCGAACCAGGCAAGATAAACACATACCTCCCTAGCTCCAACATTATGGGGACGATCCTATTGGGCCTGGTACTCTGCAGGTCACGTTTGGGGGAAAAATTATACTTCACCCTCCTATTCGTCCAACAGGCTTTGAGTAACAACACTCTCACCCTCTTCTCTATGGGAAGACCTACTAGAGGTCTCCCCAGCCCTGTCTCGGGGCTCTTCAAAGGCATCAACTATCCTAACCTCAGGACTTGGAGGAAGGTTCAACAGGCCTCTCCCCAACATCTTCGGGGGTAAGGTTACCTACATTCTCTACAGAAGACTGGCACAGCCATCTCAGAAGGATTTCCTACCCCCTCACTTACATTTGAGGATTCAAGAGGAGCAGACATTACTCTTGGACTTAAGAAGAAAGAAGCAAGAGAAGAGAAAAAGATCGGTCGAACCTGTTCTAACTCAGGAAACCGGTGTTCTTCAAGGTCGCACAAACCAACAATGGCGGACGAGATCTTCTAGCACAGTGAAAATGACGGGGAGAAGGTCATTTCAAATCTCACCCCGTATTTATAAGCACATTATCAGAAGGGACCCACTAAGCCTAAACGCCATGACGGTTTGGAACAATAATGATTTCGAGAAACCCAGCCATCGGCCCAGTACAATGATGACCTTGAAAAGACCTAATCTCCGGCTGCGCAATAAATGACGCCCTAACAGTTGCCTTGGAAGGCGAACAGGCAGGACACATGACTTTCCGAAAAAAGCTTAGCCCTAGTTGCTTGTTAGCATCAAACTAGGACTTGGGGGGGAGCAACTAATATACCATAAAAGAGCAGGCCAATCAGCACTTGACACGTATGATCATGAATCCAACTCATGCTCGGCTAACTCAGCTCTCGCTCAGCCAATAACTAAGAGCTCGAGCATCCAGATCAGCACAAAAGGTCGGAAGTGACCGAGCATATGCCTCTAGAGCACATATATATCCGGATAAGGATCTTAGAGTTAATTACAGGATCCAGACCAACACTCCAGACCTCGTCACCGCCTTAGCGAATGCCGAGCAGGGAATAAGGAAGCAATCCTCAACACGGAGACAGTCTTCAACAAGGGAACTACCATCTATGGTTATCTCTATGTAATATTCCATAAGGTAACTGCAATCTCCGATGATCAAATCCCTACATTCATGGCTCCGAATCCTAATCAACTTAGGAAGGCCACGGTTTATAAATTAAACCCTAAAGGTACGCTTTATTTTCATGCTCATTCTTTGGCTTTCAATACAGTCTTTCAATTCCTTTTACTTACTTAAGCATCAGAGCGGCTACCGCCGGAGCCAATGCGGTGGTCCTCTGATCATCTTTTCTGAGTGTTCTACAGGTCACGGACTTATTGCGAGTCGAAAAGTGCAGCATTAGTATATATATGTGTATATGCTAGTATATGTGTCTATAGATGTGTATGAGTGTGTGTATGTATATGTGTATATATGTATACATATATGGGTATGTATATATGTATATATGTGTTTATATACTAATATAGGTGTATATATATGTGTGAACAATGTATGTATATATGTATGTGTGCGTGTAACAAGTATATATATATATGTATATATATACAAGTGCAGCGTGTGTGTGTGATATATATATATATGTATATAAAATGAAAGAAATGGAAAAGAAAAGGAAAAAGGAAGGAAGTGTGTATAATGTGTGCAAGTGGGCAGTGTTCATAACACCTTCAGTGTGTGCTAGTGTGTATGTTGGGGAGAGTGCGAGGCTGCCGACACCTAAGGGGCTGAATAAAGCCATATATGTATATATATATATATATATAATACAAAGATCCCTCAAGCAATTTAATCCTTGAGGATGAAAAAAAGAAAAAGCAGGAAAAAGTAGAAAAGAAGTGTCAATGAAAGTAGGAAGAAAGAGGAAGGAAGAGAGAGAGAGGGGCGGTGAGTTTTTCTTTATTTATATTGGTTAAGTTCATTGAGAAAATTCAAAGACAAAGGAGGGAAACTGAGACACTGAGGTGGTTTTTGAAGTTTAGAAGAGAGCAAGAAAGGAGATACTGTGAGCTAAGCCTCAACTGAGGTAGGTGCAGTTGGGTTTCTATTTTTAATTTTCAAAAGCATGAAAGTTAGAATAAAGTATGGGGTCTTAACAAGCATGAGAAAATAGTTAGTTTTCAAGAAAAATGAAGAAAAAAAGTCAAAAATGAGAATAATATATGCAGTTACAGGTCTTACATGATAATTGGGTTTTGAAAGATTTATGCGTGAAAGAAAAACTATGTTGAAATGTTACAAAATTGTTTAAATGATGAATGGTGATAATTTTAGACTTAAACAGTGACTTAGAAGTCACAAAATAAGAAAAGAATAAGTGGCCGAAAAGTCGGGTCTCATCGGAGACCCAACTGTTCCTCCCTATTCGTGAAGTTCCAGAGGTCTACTTTAAATGGAGGTTGGATATGAGATCATTAAGACATTTAGGATCGAACCTCATTGGTTTTGATTAAAAAGATGACTGGAAAATGTCACTGGTGCTAGAGGGGACGCCGGAGACTCATCAGAAAAGACGATGAATAGTATGTCTTAAATGGTGTCGTATGGTATTATGATATATCAATACTGCATCGTTTTGAATTGTACTATTTTAAATATATATGTTAAATAAGGACTATTTGGTTGTGGGGTTATGAAATTGGGTTGTTAAACTGAGTAAGGCAGGGGTAGCTTATCCCTAGTTAAGCCTTGTCCACCGTTTGTTTTAAGAAAATATGGAAAAAAAGACGGGGGCTACTGCCCCCAAGACTCAAAACAGAGACCAACCAAAAGGAAGGGTTCTTAAACCCTAAGATGTGGACCACTGTGCCACTAGGGCACATGCGATTAGAACCGACCGAATATATATATATATATATTATAATTAAATAATTAATTAAATAAATTAAATAATTAAGATAATTAACGTAATTCAACGCGATGTCCAAAATTAGCAAATGAGTAGTGTTTTCTTATTGTCTCAGAAATTCTAAAGCCAATGGAAAAGTCCGTTTCACAAGATAGAGCCCCAAGAAATAAAGACAAGTAAAAGTGTAAAATGATCATTTTGCCCTTTTTAGTACAGAAGTCTGAATGGAAGTCTGTAAAATCCTAAACTGACTTTTTTTGATGTTCCAGACTCAATAGTAGAGTCTATTTTAGCAAATGAGATACTTATAGCTATGAGACATAAAATTTGATGAATAGCATAGACTATGTAAAGATAGACTGAGATGTGTTTCCTAAATCTTAGGAACATCAAGAGAAAAGAGAAAGTGGTCTAACTTTCTAAAGGATACAATAAGAGGTGAGTAATATCCGATCTCTGCATGTGATACTTCTAAGCCATGTCATCAATTTTTCATATACTGCTAAGCTGTACTCTTATATATGCCAGAATGTTTATTGAATCCACATATGTGATACTTATTCTATCTTGTGGAATATGTCAGTTGACTATTATATTCTTCATTATGAATTTTGTACACTTGTACAAATGAGCATTCTGTATACTTGTGCCCAGGGCTTGGAAGGGGCCAACTAGTTATATTCTCGGCAGCCCAATAACCATAGCCCTAAAAAGCTATAGTTATATTATGTCACTGAGAATCAGTTATGATCCACTATACTCTTTATGGAAATTAGCATGATCTTGATATATTATGAGTGCCGAATTTGTGCTTAGTCACAAACTCCATCTGATGCTTACTACGACCTTCGGGTCAAGGTTTCAGGAGGAACATTAGCTACCGTGGCTATGCGAGGAATTGTGCACGATTTTGTCCTGGAGGACACGTATTTATATATATTACAGAGCTCTAAGTGCTATTCAGGAACCCTGGTATGGGAAAAGGCCTGAATTAGTGCTCCAAGGGGTATGTCAGGCCCCAAGTTAAAGTGCATACACTTTTATTGATGTCATTATCTATTATTGAAATTTATAGGTTGATCATATTATTCCCTATGAATGATCATATGGTTGCAAAGCTTTATTAAGTACTTACGATTATGCCTGAGACAACTCATGACTGTAGCTATATGATTATTGTTATCAGACCCGATTTTCATTAATTATTTCTTGTGCTTATTACCACTTGATATTCATTGATGAGTTATGACTTTATGATATTGACTAGCTATCATGTTTCCATTAGTCTTATCCTTCTTGGATTATGCTTTTCTATATCGACCTGTACACATGGCAGAGTAAAGGAAAATTACTTACTAGGCTAAGTTAGCTCATTACAGATTTAATCTGACTATTTCAGGAAAGGGAGCTGTAGGAGGACAGTGGCAGTCTGCTAGATAGCTGTGGATATTTTTGGTATAAACGTAATGTATAATATTCAGTATGGTCTTGTAGCTCTCCACATCTTGGGGATGTGATGTATTAGACTTTTAAAAGTCTGTATTTTGAGAACTAGATATATATATATATACATGCAACTTTTATTTAAAGACTTCCAATGTTATGATACTGATTGCATGTTTGTAGCCCTGAGATAATGTAGCAAGTTCAGATCCTATTTGGCAAAAAGGTCGGGCCGGGGTTGTGATTCAATATCCGTAAATGGTGGGTTACGGGTCGTTACAATTGATGTGTATACTTGCTATGTTCTTCACATGATGTGTTTATCTATATCATTTAATACCTTGCCCTTGTATTATCAGTGTGATGTGATTGTTATATTGAATGCGATGATGTTAGATAATTGCATGATGGTATTGGATATATGTGATTGCCATGTTGATGTTTTTCATGATTTCTATTTCAGGTCATAGATATTGATTGCTGTTGCTCCCGTATTTATTCATTAAATCATATATCATCTCTTATGGTTGTTAGTATTGTTGTGGATATGAATGATGCTGATATGCACATTGTTGATATGAATGATATTGATATGCATATTGTTAACTATACTTGAGTGGTGTGAGATTTGAGAGGATATTAATGTTGATGAGCACCATTTGTAGTGTGGATTAAGATATTGAAATTGTGGAAAAGTATATATATGAGAAAAAGACTTGGGAATGAGAATTAGTCACGTCTTTTGTGTGCTATTGATTATGGTGAGTTGCACTTTACTCGAGGTTCTATTTATGATAGGGTTGGTGTCTCCATTCGACTTGCGAGCCATAAATCCACGAGGGTGGTCATTTGTCTCTATCGGGTTAGTAGCCCTGTAAAACACCCAGGCTTATCGGAAGCCAAATTAGGTGAATACTCATGAGATTGAGATTATTGAGAGAATGGAATGAGATGAATAAGGTTTTATCCCATTTTATTGTGGGTGGTGATGAGTGCGCGAAAGTGCAGCTCTAAATACCCTATTATTATATTAAAATGCTAAAATGTGAATAGAAATATTAGGAAAATAATTTATATTATTTAATTTAATTTCTATTTACAGTGAGATATGTTTGAGCATTATTTTATAATATTTTAAATCTCAAATATTTCATTAATTGTTGGTGAGAGATATTTTAAACTGTTTGGATTGTTTATTTGAATTTATTATGATGGCAGCCGCATTGTATTTATTAAGCCCGTGAACTCCTCACCACGTTTGCTGGCATTAATTATACCTATAATTATTTGGGTCGTCTAACCAAAGCCCCAACAAAAAGAAGCTTAGAACTGGGGGCCTGCTACCATTCATGGAGAGATGTGCGGCTGCGGCAGATTTTTAGAAAAACAAGGGCATAGAAGGAAGCTGCGGCTTGGCTTGGGAGAGAAAGTTGCAGGGAGATAGCTTGCGGCAGAAAGTAATTAAAAAGAAAGAAAGGCTAGTAGGGCGCTGAATCAAAAAAGGAGCGTACGACTGAATGGAGCCCAATTAAGTGGGCCTGGCGGAGAAAACAAAAGAGGGCTGTGAAAAGTCAACAAATGTGGGCGCTGAATGGGCCAGACGCAAGGCCAAGTAAGAAGAAAAAAGAGAATAGAAAGGGCTTGAGGGGCGCTATATTTTGAGAGAAAGAGAAGAAAAACAGAAGAAAGGCCGTTGGAGAAAAATAGAGAAGCGTGGGTGTTTGTGGAGAGCGGCAGGAAAAAGCCAACATGTTTCAGGTTTATTTGTTCTTGAGGTTTCTATTGTCCATCATGTATATGTGTAACTAAATTTTCTAAGTTGGGCTAGGGATGAACTTGCACATTAGATGATATTTTTTAATTTATTTTTGATTCATGTACTGGATTTTTATTTATTAAAATTCTTTGGTTTTATCATTCTCAATTTATTGTTGGTATTTTATTCTTCGAATAATCATAGAATTTATTCCGTTTATAGATTTAGTCATACTTTTTCTATTGAATGGATTAGTTCTTTGATTATGTTTGAATCAATTGATTATTTATATTGATTTAATTCTTTACTGCAATATTGCTCCCTGGTTATATTGTCATTGTTGGGTTTTCTCAATGTGGATAACAATTTACGTGATTTAAAAGTGATGAATGATTTTTCAAAATGTTACATTTGGTTTAATTTTGGTTTATAATTCTACATCTTCCGATTGGGATTTTTGAAATTAAATTCTCAATTGAGTTATCAGTGAATTAAGAATAATTAAAATACCAGATATGTGCAAGGGATTTCTGACGCTCTACTGTTTGTTAACTTGAGTACTTTTTCCGGTTGATCACTTTGTTTAATTTTAATTTGCATTTAAATTCACTTTTTATTTTCTTGTTAATCATTTAATATTTTCTTTAGATTCGAAAATTCTTTATGTTATTCTTTATGTTATTCTTTTAATTTGTCTCCCTGTGGAATCGACTCCCCAAAGTTGCACCACAACTATCGCGTTATTCTTTGGGCGTAATCAAATTTTGGCGCCGTTGTGCGGAGAGACTAGTAAAAGAATCAGTAGATAGTTTTTCTTTTCAGCAGTTTGTAAAGGCGGTAACTTCGTTCCCTATTTTTGCTTGCTACATTATTATTTTATTTTTTATTTTTATTGTTATCTTGAATGTATAATAGGTATAGGGACGCATTAGGTCGATTGTAGGCCTGTGTTAGAGCCAGATTTAAAGTCTAATTTTTCTAATTTCTTCTTTGATAATTGTTCTAATTCTGAAAATATGAGTGAACACGAGGATTAACCTACTAGGACCCTTCAGGATTACCTCCACCCTACACGCATAACCACACCATCATGCATCATGTTTCCACCTAATACTCTTCAACTTGATGATAAAATGAGGGTGATACAGTTACTCCCTATATTTCATGGTTTGGAAAATGAAAATCCATATGTGCACATTAGGGAGTATGAAGAGGTAGTTGCGACTTTCCATAGTCAAAATGCAGTAGTTGACATTGTGAGACTTAAGTTCTTTCCTTTCTCTTTGAAGGATAGAGCTAAGAGTTGGCTATACTCACTGAGACCACGGTCGATTGGATCGTGGAATGAGATGACTCAGGTTTTCTTTACTAAATACTTTCCCCAACATAAGACCAATGCTTTAAAAAGACAGTGAGACTTTGTATCAGTCTTGGGGGAGATTTAAGGAATTGTTGAGTATGTGCCCTCACTATGGGTATGAGAGTTGTCTTCTAGTAAGTTACTTCTATGAGGGAGTTACACCTAGAGAGCGCAAATTTGTCAAGATGATGTGTAATGGTGAGTTTTTGCAGAAAGATCCTGTGAGGCCAAGGAGTACCTCAATGAGCTTGCTGAAAAGGCTCACACTTGGACAGAACCTAGTGCTCTTGAGAGCACTAAATAGGTCACGACCTACCGGGAACCAAAATGGTGGTGGAACTTACCATCTCAGGGAGGAGGACAACTTGAAAGCTAAGGTAGAGATACTCACTAGGGAGTTAGAAGTGTTAAAGGCTAGGGACTTAAAGCCAACACACTTGGCTAATCATGCAGATTCTTTTAGACCATGCTCGGTGTGTGGCCGGGTAGATCACCTCGCCCAAGAGTGTCTCACATTTGCTGAGATGAGAGGGATGTATGATGAACAATGTAATACCTTAGGTATGTATAATAAGCCTTTCACACCCTTCTTTGAGACCTACAATTCGGGGTGGCGCAATCACCCCAATTTTAGATGGAAGTCTGAAAATCAGCCACCTGCATAGCCCCCTAGATTATACCCTGCACCATATCATGCACCTTCATCTTCTAGGAATTCTTTAGAAGACACTTTGCGTGCTTTTATTGAAGCACAGGGTAATACTAATCAAAAGATTGAATCTTTGATTACGCAGGTTGTTGAAGAAAACACGGAGATAAAGAGCCAAGTGTCCAAATTGATGAGCTCTTTAAGTGTGAATGAGCGAGGTAGATTCCCTTCCCAAGCTCAGTCCACACCCATGGTCAACATATGACGCAAGAGACTTTGAAGGATGCTGAACTCCATTGTGACTCAAAGTGGTAAGTCATTACACATCCCAACAATGGACAAATCGAGGGATGTGGAAAAGGATCCAGATAGTAGTAATGCCGAGCTGGCCAACGAACCAGAGGTGACAAAGAGCCCTGTTAAGGTACCATTCTCACAAACTTTAAATGCAAGCAAACGAACTTTGGATCCTAACAATGGAATCCTAGAGAATCTCAGGCAGGTAAAAATCAATCTTCCTCTTTTGCATGTGATTAAACAAGTTCCTACTTATGCAAAAGTTCTTAAAGATTTATGTACAGTTAAGAGGAAACACTCTGTGAAGAAGACAGCGTTCCTGACAGAGCAAGTTAGTGCTCTAATTGAGCAGAGGATTCCTCACAAGTACAAGGATCCTGGTTGTCCAACCATTGCATGCAGCAATTGGAAGGGCAAGCTTTGCTTGATTTAGGAGCTAATGTGAATTTAATGCCTTATTCTATTTATTTGAAGATGGGGTTGGGAGAAATCAAACCAACTTCTGTGGTATTGCAATTAGCTGACCGTTTAGTCAGAGTGCCACAGGGTGTGGTAGAGGATGTTCTGATTCAAATTGATAAATTTGATAATCCTGTTGATTTCATAATCCTTGACACTAGCTCTGTTGTTGGTTCTACTTCAAAAATTCCTTTGATTTTAGGTAGGCCTTTCCTTACCATTGCTAATGCTTTTATTAATTGTAGGAATGGGCTCATGAAGTTGTCTTTTGGAAACATGACTCTCGAGGTAAATATCTTTCATATTGCAAAACAGCTAGAAGATGAGGACGAGTGCCACTAGACGTACATGATTGATTCACTCATGGATAAGGGGAGTTCCTACTACTCATGATTTTGATCCCCTTGAGCATTTTCATGTTAATTTTGAGTTTGATTATATTACTGATTCATCTGAATGTGGTTGATATTTGTGCTATTTTTGACAGGCCTTAGGATTATGGAGCACGGGCATGGCAACCGAAGTTTGAGGAGTTGCCTTAAAAAAGTGAAGAGCAGATTTCTTCAAGTGTGGAAGCACCCAAGGTTGAATTGAAGACTTTGCCTAAGGGTTTAAAGCATGCCTTCCTTATTCCAGGTGATACTTTTCATGTTATTATCTCATCTAAATTGTCTGAGTCTCAAGGTGAGAAATTAATTTAGACCCTAAGTAAGCATAGGTCAGCCATAGGTTGGAGCATTGCTGATATAAAAGGTGTTAGTCCCTTGGTTTATTCTCATAAAATCAATTTGGAGGAAGGAACTAGCCCTCGTAGAGACCCCTAACGTAGGCTTAATCCCACTATGAAAGATGTGGTGAAAAATGAAGTGTTGAAACTATTAGATGCAGGAATCATATATCCTATTGCTGATAGTAAATGGGTTAGTCGTACACAAGGTTGTTCCTAAAAATTCAGGTGTTACTGTGGTGAAAAATGACCTAGGAGAGTTAGTTCCTACAAAACTTGTGACTGGTTGACGGATGTGCATTGATTATAGAAAATTGAATGCTGCTACTCGGAAATCCCATTTTTCCTCTCCCTTTTATTGATCAAATCCTTAAGCGTGTGGCTGGTCATCATTTTTATTGTTTCTTGGATGGTTATTCTGGTTATTATCAAATTGAAATTGCCTTAGAAGACCAGGATAAAACCACTTTCACTTATCCATTTGGTACTTATGCTTTTCATAGAATGCCATTTGGATTGTGTAATGCACCTACTACTTTTCAACGTTGCCTGATGAGTATTTTTAATGATATGGTTGAAAATTGCATGAAATTTCTTATGGATGACATGACTGTTTTTGGATCTTCTTTTGATACATGCTTACTTGAATTTAGAGAGAGTGTTGACTCGTTGTGAGGAGAAGGACTTGGTTTTGAATTGGGAAAAATGCCACTTTATGGTACCTTCAGGTATTGTCTTAGGGCATATTATTTCTTCTAGGGGGATAGAGGTTGATCAATCTAAGATTGAATTAATCTCTAAATTTCCTACACCTAGGACTGTAAAGGATGTGAAATCCTTTCTTGGTCATGCGAGCTTTTATAGGAGGTTCATACAATATTTTTCCACCATTTCTAGACCACTATGTGACCTCCTAGCTAAAGATGCCCCATTTGAGTGGACACCATGTCACGACCCGAAACCCACCCTTGTGCGGATCTCGTATTGCGACTGCCACCCTTCGGCCCTGGGGCCTTAGGGCAAGGCTCACATAAGCTGACGGTATCGGACGGACCGGTGCTGCCTGTGGTTGCGCAAGCGTGAAATTTTTTTTCTTTTCTTTTCTTATTTGAATCTTACGCAGAACTACCCGGTACTGACGCTTTTCATAGCGGTAGACATGATTATACAATCAGAGCATAATAAAAATTCTAAGTTTTATTTATATTACATATTTGATTGCCTTTCGGGCTTAAGTACATATTTGTCCAAAATCTACGACATCAAAATTTGACCAACTATAGGTCCTAGTACATCAAAAGCCCTGATCCAAATGGAGCCGCTAATCGTCAATCCTCAAATAGGGCAAGGCTCCCATTTGTCATCAATACCTGAAAAATGTTAGGGAATGGGGTGAGCTTCAAAAATCCCAGTGAGTAATTCTAGCATTTGTCATGGGGTTTCAATTGGCAGTGGTTTCGTATATGAGAGTTTATAAAATACTCACTACCAATTGCTTCATATATTTTGAACATAGAGTACATGCATTCTTCATAACAGATAGCTTTGAAACATTTAAAGTATTCAAGCTAAACATATATTTCTTCAAATAGAGTATATACACTTCAAAACATATAAACATGCATAGTGAAAATGGGGGTAAAACCAGCTTCCATTTTCAAAAGCGTTTGTCATCTTTTCTCTTTGATTGGGTGGAATCTGTTTCAAACCAGACTCCCGTTTTACTTATACTTGGAGATATCTCATTGCCTAGGGGATTAGATCCTGCTACCTAGCATTTCACATGACAGGTCAATTGAGTTTCGAAGAAACCCAAAATCCTGGCTATGTGGTTTTTGACAAGTAATTGAGTTTCGAAGAAACCCAAAATCCTGTCTGTGTGCTTATGCACTGTTATCTTGTAAAACATTTATCACATAAATTTTTCACATAGATACTTTTCATGAGTATTTAAAACATGATGTTCATGACTTCATGATAGAATCTTCAAATACTTGGAATAAGAAATTTCAGAATATGTAGACATGTTACATACTTTTAAGGAAGACTGTAATAGAAATCATTCGTTGAGCATGTCATAATAAGATTTATAAGAACGAAATATTTTAAAAACAGGAATACTTTAAAGCAGGAATCGTGTAAAGACTGGATTTTATATTCAAATCCTTCCCATAACTTAAACTTAAAGGATCATTCAAATCCATGGAGTTAAATCTCCACTTCAAATGCAGGGTTACTCACCTTAGTCCTTAGGATGCTTTATTGCGGTGCCTTTCCTTTCCCCTTTGTAGTTCCCAAAAACAATTCATAAATAATCTATTAACTTCATATGTACTTCAGATATCTCCCATTGATGTTCTTAATTTATGCTTAGATCGTATTAAATCCTAACTTTCACCTTAAGCGTTATTCTCTTAACGTATACTCTTCTGGTAGCTTCATTAACTTTTAGGGTTGCTTTCTTAACTTCATATATTTACGTGCCATATTTTTCATACTTCATTTCATAATATGGATCCTTACCATTGAGTCCGGAACGTCGAAGAAAGTCAATTTAGACTCTTTCGGCTTTTCATTTGGCTTCAGACATGTTAGGGGCAATTTGATAATTTACACTTTAACGTGTCTTATTTTTTAGAGTCCCCGTCTCATGAAACGGACCCTGCCATTGAGTCCAGAATGTCTAAAATAGTAAAAATACTACTATTTGTTTATTTTAGTTTGGACTTTGTTTGCTTCATTTATGGCCTAGGGATATTTTTGAAATTTTCTTTATTTAAATATTATTAATTTAATATTAAATTAATTCCAGTTGGGCCATAGTAAAATTTTCCAGAAGTTATGGGGTCAAAATCTAATTTTTCTTACTTCTGGTTTGAACTAGTGGGTTCACTAAGCTAGAACCTTAAATCGGTTTATTGAACCACTTAACCGACCAGTTTGATTTATTTTCACCGAACCGTTCTAAACCAAAAATGGTGTCGTTCTAATAATGCGGTGGCTATCTCGCCTCCTTACACGTGTCCTGAGTTAACCCATCTGACTTGATTCAAAACGGTGGGTCAACTCGTCATCTTCTTCACCAATTTAACCTCTGTTGCCCTAATTTTCGGGTTTCTTTCCTTCCAATTTCGTGCATTTTTAACCATCGATTTCTTCTGTTCTTGGGTGATATGTGTTCCTAGGGGTTTTGCCAATCTTTTGGCATTCATTTGAAATCTTAAAACCAACCTAATCGTTCGGTCCAAGCCTTGATACTCGAACCTACAATTCCATCATAAACTCTTATTTCATCACCATTTTTAATGGGGTTTGGTTCAATGTGACCCTCATGGCATGGGGGTCCAATCCCTATTCTCAAAAGTGGGTGTAGGAGTTTAAAACAAAGACGGGGTTTTATGATCGAAACCTATAACTCAGGTTTTAGGGTTCATCCTTTGAGTTTTGGGGTCGCGGTCTAGCATTTTTAAGACATTGGGGTGGTCTAGTTTAGGTTCCAACCCACAAATTTGGGTTTGGTTTACTTTGATTCAGACCTGCTAATAACATTTTCAAATTTTTGTATAAACTATCATTCTACATTTTTTACTCGATCCTACACGATTTTCAGTCATCATTTTTGCAATTTAAAGCTTATGACATGTAGATTAAAACCCTGTTACTGCATGCTTTAAATTTGAAACAAAATTAAACATAATTTGACTAAAAGTTTAGTTGTTACGTTGACTGTTTTCCAGAATTTTTTTTCTTCCTCACTTCTTCTACGCCCCCTAGCTTCCTTTTCTCTCTCTTAACTTCTTCTATGCATTATTCTCTCTCCCGTTTTATTTCCTTTCTATACCGCCCTTGAAGTCGGTGGTCATTGCCACCTGTTGGCCTTCATGTTTGCATGAAGAACACATCATGGTCACTGTCTTTCACTCATCACATGGCTGCCATTCCTTATTTATTATTTGTCATCATTATTTTGTTTTATGGATAACAGCTACATGCAGCCACTAACCCTTCTCACTCCAAGTTTCTAAAGGCTTCTAATCTCTCCCATTCATTTCTTCTAATTCCATTTCTTTATTCTTTAATCTACATATATATATATATATATATATAGATATATTCAAGACAGCCATACTTATATCTATATGTGTATACTTGCATATCATTTTAATATGTAATTGCACTATATGTATAATTGCATTAGCGCACACACACATACACACACACACAACCACATATATATATATACATAGATTTATATTTTATTTTATTTTTTATAATATTCATATTTAAGTTTTATAATCGAAACCGAAAGTCGACAGGTGAGAGTGAAAGTATACCGTCTCAATGGGATTAACAGAAACAGGTTGGTGATTGCAATGAAAGTGATGTACAGTCGTCCTGGGTTCCCGGGACTTTTACTGATACAAGAGATTCCATTGAAAGTTCACGTGTTGGGGTTTGAAATTTACCTCATTACTTAAGGTCTTGGTCACTAATTAATATTTAGTGATTTAATGATTTTTAGTCGGGTCGGGGTGTTACACACCAGCTTGTCAAGAGGCCTTTAAAATGCTAATTGGCAAGCTTACCTTAGCACCCATAATCCAGCCACCTGATCGGACTTTGCCTTTTGAGATTATGTGTGATGCTAGTGATTATGCTATAGGTGCTATTCTTGGACAGTGAAGGGAGGGGAAGCCCTTTGTCATTTACTATACTAGTAGAACTTTAAATAATGCTCAGATGAATTACTCTACTACTGAAAAAGAGTTGCTAGCTATAGTATTTGCTTTGAATAAGTTTCATACTTATTTAATTGGTTCTCCTATTCTTATTTTCATAGATTATGCAGCCCTTAAGTACCTTCTCACAAAGAAGGATGCTAAGGCGCGACTAATACGGTGGATTCTACTTTTGCAGGAATTTGACATCACCATCAAATACAAAAAAGGAGTGGAGAACGTAGTGGCTGACCATCTCTCGATCTCACATTTGAGGACACCTCTGACCACCTGCCAATCAGGGATGATTTTCTCGATGAGCATTTACTTTCTATTACTTCTTTACCATGGTTTGCTCATATTATGAATTATTTGGTTGCAGGTGAGATACTGGTGGACTGGAGTGCTCAAGATAAGAGGAAGTTCATGACTGAGTGCCTTAAAATTTTAATTGATAGGCAAGTTTTGGAATTAGAAGACATTCCACTTATGGACCCGGTCTATCAACCTTCATTGCGCCATGCAGGTTGCCATCTTTGGTGCTTAGCGTGCTGCCCACGTCACACATTAGGTGTATTTCACCCTTTTCAGTACCCTCTATTTAATTTTGATTGTTAAACATTGAGGACAATGTTTCATTTAAGTTGGGGGGTGGTGGGTGCAAATTCAACATTTAAAATGCATGTTGGAACTCTGTGACACATGAAATTTTTTTTTAAAAAATTTTCATCACATATGCATCTTTTTCACATGAGTACTCATTCTCATTCATAGCCATTTTCGTGAATTCACCGAATCTACCGTAATCATTCTGCTGAGGCATTTACAGAACGTTTAATGCACTTATCCAAACTTTGTAGTAAGATGGTGGTTTGACACATGTAGCTAGAGAACTTTTTTGCTTAAGAATTCATGTGAGTTTTGGAGAGAATTGAGAACCTTCAAATAGGGGAAATTGTGATAAGCATTCATTGATCTGTTGAATTGGGCACTTCTTTTGAGAATATCATTACATGGTTGGTGGTATGACGGCGGATATACTTGGGATATAACGAAGGTCAACTTAGGATTAACGTTTGAGCCTTTCAAGCTAACCCTTCTCATTATAGACCCTTAGTATCCAACTTTGAGCCAACAAACACATATATTTTTTTTTTCTTTTCAATGTGCCCATATCGTCCATACCGCTCTACATTAGAGTATAGCCTATACCCTAATTTTCCTACCCTTTTTGTTTCCAAGTGTGTACTAGGTGTGGAATTTGCATTTCTTTTCTTTTGTGTTGAATTGAAAGAAAGAAGAAAAAGAAAAATGAAAGAGTACAAGTGCAAAGTGTTCAATTGAGTGAGCATCAATTTGTCAAAAAAAAAAAAGAAAAAAAAAAGAGAGATAGAGAAGAGAAAGAAGAAGGAGACGTATTGTTATTCAATGATCTGAAGAGTTGAAGAGTACATCAAGTGAGAAGTTTGGTTTGCTATGATTTTTAATGAAATTCTCTTAGTATGTACTTGGAAGTTTTTGAATCCTTCTTATCCTTTTTTTTTTTTTCATATAGCCCTTAACTCGAGCCACGTTACAACGTTTTTATGTTGATCGTTCTGATCTTAAGTAAGCATGTGGAAAGAGTGGTGAAAGTCTCATTTGTTAGTGTTCCTATCATAAGATCAAAGTTTGCTTGTTGCTTGTACATAATTGCCTAATTCTTTATTGAGCGTGTACACCCCTTGTCAACTCCATAGAGAGAACCCCTACATGAAACACTTTTATACCCGTGAGACATGGAGTTGAACCTTTTGCTTGAGTTGTTCTTGATGTTTCATGTGTCATGGTTTATGGTTCGATGGATATCGTTTGGAGCACACACACACTCTGAAAATTGCTATAAGTGGATTGATTGTTATAGGGTTATTGAATTCCTGAAATTGCTTTGATATGCGAATCTGAAAAGATTAGATGCCTTCTGTGTGTGATCTTTTTTGGTCCCTTTTTCCATTTTTTGCATGGAAATTTCTAGGGACTAGCAATGAGCAAGTTGGGGGAAGTGATGAGTGCGCGAAAGTGCACTCTAAATACCCTATTATTAGATTAAAATGCAAAAATGTGAACAGAAATATTGAGATATAATTTATATTATTTAATTTAATTTCTATTTACAGTGAGATATTTTTGAGCATTATTTTATAATATTTTAAATCTCAAATATTGCATTAATTGTTGGTGAGAGATATTTTAAATGTTCGGATTGTTTATTTGAATTTATTTTGATGGCAGCCGCATTGCACTTAATTAAGCTTGTGAACTCCTCACCACGTTTGCTGGCATTAATTGCACCCATAATTATTTGGGCCATCCAACCAAAGCCCCAACAAAAAGAAGCTTAGAACTGGGGGTCTGCTACCATTCGTGGAGAGATGTGCGGCTACGACAGATTTTTAGAAAATCAAGGGCATAAAAGGAAGCTGCGGCTTGGCTTGGGAGAGAAAATTGCAGGGAGACAACTTGCGGCAGAAACTAATTAAAGAGAAAGAAAGGCTAGCAGGGCATTAAATCAAAAAAGGAGCGTGCGGCTAAATGGAGCCCAATTAAGTGGGCCTAGTGGAGAAAACAAAAAAGGGCTATGGAAAGTCAACAAACATGGGCGCTGAATGGGCTAGGCGCAAGGCCAAGTAAAAAGAATAGAAAAAGAATAGAAAAGGCTTGGGGGGCACTGTGTTTTGAGAGAAAGAAAAGAAAAATAGAAGAGAGGGCGCTGGAGAAAAACAGAGAAGCATGGGGGTTTGTGGAGAGCGGTAGGAAAAAGCCAACATGTTTCAGGTTTATTTGTTCTTGAGGTTTATGTTGTCCATCATGCGTTTGGGTAACTAAATTTTCTAAGTAGGGCTAGGGATGAACTTGCACATTAGATGGTATTTTTTAATTTATTTTTGATTCATGTAATGGATTTTTATTTATTAAAATTCTTTAGTTTTATCATTCTCTATTTATTGTTGGTATTTTATTGTCCGAATAATCATAGAATTTATTCCGTTTATAGATTCAATCATGCTTTTTCTATTGAATGGATTCTTTGATTATGTTTGGATCAATTGATTATTTATATTGATTTAATTCTTTGCTGCAATATTGCTTCCTGTGTATATTGTCGTCGTTGGGTTTTTTCAATTTGGATAACAATTTGCGAGATTTAAAAGTGATGAATGATTTTTCAAAAGGTTACATTTGGTTTATATTTCTATATCTTCCGATTGGGATTTTTGGAATTAAATTCTCAATTAAGTTATCAGTGAATTAAGAATAATTAAAATATGGGATATGTGCAAGGGATTCCCGACGCTCTACTGTTTGTTAACTTGAGTACTTTTTTCGTTGATCACTTTGTTTAATTTTAATTTGCATTTAAAATCATTTTTTATTTTCTTGTTAACCATTTAATATTTTCTTTAGTTTCAGAAATTCTTTTATGTTTTTCTTTTAATTTGTCTCCCTGTGGAATCAACACCCTGAAGCTGTATTACAACTACTGCGTTATTCTTTGGGTGTAATCAGGTGGAATTACTTGAGATTATTTCCCTTGATTCATCTGTGATATTTCATTATGATTATTGATGGATTATATACTGTCAGTTTATGATACTGTGACATTTGCGAATGGTTGCTTAGCTGTGAATGCATACATTGTTCTTGTGACTTTGAATAATAAATGGAGGTGATTTGTGGGTTGGTTAACCTTACACTTACATCTTATGATTGGTTATGTATTTATGTACATTGTTCTTGTGGCATTAAAATATGAAATGCAAGTGTTTCGTAAGATTTTATGTTTATAATTATATCATGTGTCCGACCCTCAATATATCGACTACCTGGTTGTTATTGTCAAACCATATGTAGTGGTGCGATGCCCTTTAATACTTACGTTTATGCCTGTGTTTGGGATATGATGATATGGTGTGCTTGTGATGCATACTGGACTATAGGTTGTGTCCTCTTCAAACTTGCATTAGTTTTTAGCATGCTGTTTGCTTATGTGTTTTGGGAAACCCTACTGAACGTTATGGCTCACCCTTGTTGTTTATGGGAATGGTAGGTATTGACTTGATGGAAGATAGCTGCAGGAGCAGTACGGATGGACTAAAGTCAGTAAAGCATTTAATTACATCTTTATATTTATTCAGTCATGTTTATTAAAGGCGCTTGTACCCTTCAGACTGTTGTTGTATATATGTATATAAGGACTGTTGAAGTCAGCTCTAGACATACCTTGTTTAACACAGTTGATGGACTTTTCATATAGTTACATTGTGATAGCAATCATTTTCATTTAATCCCGTTACGGGACTTGAACAAGCCTAATCAAAGAATCGAACCTAAACTAATTAAAGGAACTACATCAATTGAAAAAAAAATGGCCTGTATTTTATGTACTTAACTAAGATAGTTAGTCCTATTACCTACCTTATCGGGGTCTAATGACCCCTTAGTATGGCCCTATGGGTTAAGGGTGTGTCACCTCTAGATCTCGATATTCGTATTAAATACGCCCAAGTGCCCCCATGATGTGAATGTCTTGCAAAATAGAACAAGTTTCTTAGTTATGGAAAGTGGACATGGAAAAAACATAGTTAGAGCATGAAATTTACCTTGACTTGAGCAATTAGCCTAACATGAAGCGCCTAGGATGCAACAAAACCTTTAATCTGGCCTAGGACCACTTTTTATCCTTTGTCTTAGGCCAATTTCATGGCATTTTCCATAGTTGGGAGGGTTGGAGAGCTAATTCATAGTGTTGAGGTATGAGCTTTTCTCTTAGCACATGACTTCCTCCCAATCGAGCTTCTTTCCATTATCTGGTTGCACCTCCCCTAGATTTATCTGTAGAGAAGGTGAGTGTCACTGCATTGTACCATTAGTGGTCTTAAAGATGGTCCTCTCGAAAGAGGACTCATCGAGAAGCTGCCTATTTTTGGTAGTAATAACTTCAAGATGAGTTGACCACTACCCTTTTCTTCCCCAAATTAAAGGAGTTCACGATCTTCTCCTAGATTTCTATAAGATCTCTATGAATTAAACCTCTCATGATCTAGTTTACAATGTTTAAGATATTGTGGTGAATTTGGTAGGCAAGTTGGAAGAAAATACCAAAGGTCGAGAGCTAAGTTGGAGAGAGCTTTGCGTGTATGGGCACCAGCACTGGAAAAAAGGAAAGTATGCCATCCTTTTTATGAATTTAGAGGGATCCTAGTTGTCTCATTCCCTTAAGGTGGGAAGGAACGCCTCTTATGGGAGACAGAGAAATTGAGGAGTCGCCAACTTATTTTTGGGTAAGCAACAAGCCCCGTTACAATAGAATATAATTGAAAGGAAACTGAAAAGGAATGAAATAATCAAAATTTACATCACCTTGCCTCCTAATTACATTCTAAAGATCCCTTGGCATAGATCAAATAAAATAAGGGACTGAAATAAGGGGAAAACCAAAGAAAATATGGATCCGGGGGCTAAGGTACAGAGTGGGAAGGTGTTAGGCAGCCCACCTCGCTCGATCCGAATGGATCGATCTCGAATATTTACTTAAAGGCTATTTTGTTATGAGAAACTGAAAAGAGAGAGGTGAGTCCAGAAGAAATAAATAATAAAGAGTCTGATATGAATAAATAAAATAAAACAGAAAAGACAAAAAAAGATCTGACTCAGGCCCGAAAGATTCCTACGTATTCATTTAGAAAACAGAATTAGAGTCACGTAGTTCTCTAGTTTACCCTATTTTATCAAGAATGATAAAAGAGATGAGTTCATTCGGATCTAAGAAAACTTGTTAAGGGTTTGAGGGCGTACCCTGTTCAATCGTGGTAGTCGGGCAGCACTTCGGTTAGGAAAATTTGAATCAGAGACTTTAATCGGACAGATCTCTGGCTTGTTCTTCGAGTTGGAATGCATTGCTTCGGCTTGCTTTGCGAAAAAAGATTGTCACTTCAGCAGGGCTTCAGCCTCGGGAGAGGGAGAGTTCTTATAGAGAGAACTCTAGAATTAAACTAAAAGCATAAGGCTATAGAAATCGTCTTCCATTCGTGTCCTCTAAAACAGATGGCCTGGGGGCTCTATTTATAGGAAAATATAGAGATTTGATCCAAGGGCCTAAGATGGAAACCTAAAATAGGAGGGCTAGGATCATGTCTTGAGTGATACTTATCTAATTAAATAAATAAAAAATTAAATAAGAATGATTATCCTAACTAAATGAATTAATAAATCATTATGACAATGCACGAACCAATAGAATTAGTGTCTACATGCAAGAGCCAATGAGATAAAAGAGAATTAAAACTTAATTGGAAAATAAACTCTAAAATAAAAATGTCTAGGTTTAATGTATCTCCATTTGAAGAAATATCAAGCAATTATGGAAACTCTAAAAGTGGAAAGTCCTAATTAAGCCTAAATAGACTACTATCACTTAAGATTACCAAATCACCTCCAATTCGGTGGAGAATCTCAAGATTATTGCAAGGCATGGGAAATGACCAAATTATCCCCAAGTCGTCACCAAAGGGCTAAAATTCCCTCAAGTAACTAGGAAGTCCTACCGAGGGTAGGATTGTGCCAAAATGCCCTTAGTGGGCAAAAAGGTACCAAAATTATCGATGGGTAGAAGAGTCCTAATGGGAGTGGGACTCTATCAAGAAGAGTCTTACTTGGACTGAAACTTTAGCAGGAAAGTCCTAACGGGAGTCAAACTCTATTAAGAAGAGTCCTACTTGGACTGAGACTCTATCAGGAGAATTCTAAAAGGAATAGGACTCTGTCAAGAGGATTCCTAATAGGAATATGACTCAATTAGGAAGAGTCCCTACTTGAAGTATGTTTCTTAGCATAATCATTGGGTTTTACTACTTAATCAAGGGTCACAAAATGAGGTGTCTATAGAAAACCCCTCATTGATGGAACCTACAAGCAAGAAAACGTTAACACAAGAAAACAAACAGAACCATTTTGACCTTAATTGTGAATTTGACGTGGTCGGACTCATTCCTCTATAAGATTCTTGTGTATCACCCTCAAGCGAATCAGACCATTCGTAGTTCATGACTAGCGAAAATAAGTGTTGTCCTTACTGAATTTTCTTTAAAGAGATTCATCTCAATAGGACTCACTACAAAATAAAGTAATTTTTTACGATGCACATTATTAGCGATGCTCATAATGCGTCGCTAAAAAAGGCTTTCCCGCCTAAAAAAAAGGGCGTCAATCTTTTGGCGACGGGCAAAATGTTATTAGTGACGCACCCAAACTTAGCGACGCCCACTAAGCATCGCTAATAGTTGTATTATTAGAACGACGTTGTGTTAGGTATTATTTTGTGATGCACAATGACTTTTTAGCAAGGCTCACTGTGCGTCGCTAAAAAGCCCCCCTATTTATGCGCCTGGGACCTCTGGTTTCTTCTTTTCTCTCTCGAACAGTTGCAACCTCTTAGATTCTTCTTCTCCTCTCGATCTCTTCCTCTTGGTATCGATCATCTCCGATCTCTCTATCTATCTCAGTCGCTCTCTTTCTTTCTCTGTATCGTGGATCTCTCTTTCTCTTTCTCAAACGCTTGCTTTTTACTACCGCCGACTGTTGCTTTGCTGCCGCTCATTGCGACGACCGTAGGTCCCGTTGCTGCCGCCAACAAACGTCGAACTTACGGTCTTACCACTTACCCTCTCTTTTATTTTTTGGAATATGCCTATTCATGTATTGATGCAACTTTGTTTTTTCTTGTTTGGTTATATACCATGGAAAACAAGAAGGAAAAGAAAATATGAGAAAAAGAAAATATGCCTATTTATGTATTGATGCAACTCTGTTATATTTTGCATGTGTATATAGTGGTTATCTTGGCTTTGATTATAGTGGTTTTATTTCTTTTTGGTGATATTTATATTCTGATAATTTGTTGGCAGTGGGTATTTTGAGGGAATTCTTTCTTCTTCTTGGAAAGCAGTTTGTCAATTATAGGGTATCGCTAACAATGTCATAACAGTTTGTCAATTAATTTGACAGAAACTGTTGAACTTAAGTCATAAATCAAATGTTTTTATAGAAATAATTAGTTTAAATTCTTAATTAATGTTATAGCCAAGTGCATCAATTAACCACACTAATTTAAAAATAAAAATAAAATAAAGTACAATCCCAGCAAAAAGAGTCACTCAAAGAGTAGGAAAATTGTTAGAGATATGATTCAAATTCTTGTAATAAGTGAAACTAAGATATATAGGTCTTATATGCTGAGTGTAGCGAATAAATTTGAAGTTTTCGTATTAATAAAAAACTACTTCTCTTTAGAAATACATCTCTGTAATTTAGTTTGGTTATTATCAAAATCTTCACTGGTATAGTATGACTTGTGTTAACACTCAACTAACTTAATAATTACAGACTCATAAGATTCTTAAATGAATTATCAATAACTTGAGATAAATTTTTACATAATGATTATATAACAATTTTCCTCACACGGAGTCTCATATAACTGCCAAATAATTAGTGTCAAAAACTTTGTAGATGGATTAATTGAAGTCTGTATTCAAAGGAGTGGACCCCTTTTTTTGTTTGGGTGGGGGTTGAATGTTTCTTGTATTTTGAGTCCATTTCTGGTCAGCCCCCCTCCAAACAACCTTTGTGTTGTCTGTCTGTCTCTCTAGACTGGGTCTCTCTCCAAGATGTCTTCCTTCCTAGCATCTTCATCCCCTTCAGAGTAAAAGGTTCCAGTCAAGAAGGGCTAACCCTGCTTGTGGTAGCCTCAATCCATGGGTTGGATTGCCAATTCAACTCTCATTACGTGTCACTCAACTATACAAATTAAATCAGAAATGATTTATTGATCTTGTATTATTACTTATGTATTTTTATTTATATAATATTTCACTAGATGAAAGAGAGAGATGGAAGAATGGGGCTTCCTTATCCAGTGACACATCACATATGTGAAGATACATGCATAAATATAGATAAGCCATAATAAAATCTGACATTGGTTCAAGACTGGGACGAAGAATCTACTCTCGCCCTGCCCTGTCGTGTCTTGAATATATATTTAAATTAGCTCGATTGTCATATTCTTGTATTAGTAGTGTTTGTAACTAAATGATCATGTAACCCAATGTATAATTGCATTCATGTAAGCCTAGCCCTGTTCGGAGTCATTTTCATCACATGTGAATGTTGTCGCGAAATTTATTCGCGATTGGGCTCGTGTGTATGAAAATTGATTCTTCAATTGTCCATAGAGGATAGTTCGGGAATGCATACTTGTTAGTTTCCACGTATTTTTCTTTAATTGGTTTATATTATTTGACTTTGGGCTCCTTGTGTGCCCTTTTTCTAGTTTATACATGTATTTATGTGACTATACATATGTGTAGGTGTGTATATATATGTGTATGGAAATATTTATACATATATAAGAGAGAGAAGCAATGTTGCAGTTATGTAAATTAAACATTAAAATTTCCTTGAATGAACAAAAACAAACTCCACCAAAGACAGTTGCCGGAAACTTAATTTTTTGTCAAAAACAAACACAAGGTAAGAAAGAATTATGAGTTCTAGAAAAAAGGGGGAGACAATAAATGCTATCTGATGGAGACAATAAAAAAAAACTCTCAGGTAATAGGTTATTTTTCAATATTAGATATATTAATTGCATTCATGTAAGCTTAGCCCCATTCGGGAGTCATTTTCATCACATGTGAATCTTATCGCAAAATTTATTCGCGATTGGGCTCGTGTGTATGAAAATCAATTCTTGAATTTTCCAGAAAAGACTGTTCGAGAATGCATAAATCTGCATTGCAATCAATAGCTTATCATGCTTGAATATTTCACTATGAAAAAATTTCAGCACAGTCTCCTATTGTTCTTTGGGTATATATTTAGGCATACTAACGTCTATCTCGTATACTTGCAAGAACCGTGGGGAGATGCTGCCGAAATTTTGTTCAAGTGGAATCAAGCATTTGATTTGCTGTTGATTGTAATGTAAATTATGCATTCACGAACGGGATAAGACCACCTTACCCTTTAGAGAGAAGTTGGAGGTGATAGGATTCATGTTTCATATTTATAATGAGTACCATTTTTGACTTGTATTAGGTAGACAAAAATGGATAAGAGTTCGATGGACTTGAGGGGCAGGCATTTGTCAGGGTATGTGAAGGGAATCAAAGATTTTATTGAGTTTGCTTGTGCATTTATAGATTAGAGAAATAGGATAAGATGTCAATGTAGGAGGTGCAACAATAGGGATTATATGCATATATTTGAGGCCAAAGAGCACTTACTCCAACACGAGGTGGACAAGAGGTATATGTGTTGGGAATTTCAAGGGGAACACCGTGACATACAAGTGGCATTTATGAATGACGAAGAAGACGACAATGATGATTTTAGTGATAATGTTGGGGTTGGTTACGAAGGCTTGCCACAAATGCTGGTAGACTTGCAGGGGGCTACAACTGGGGTGAGTAGTCACAGGAGTGACATAGGACAATCAGAAGCGTTTGAGTCCTTGTTGAGGGAAGCAAGGTAGCCGTTATATCCGGGTTGTGATAAGTTTTTCAAACTGGACATTCTCGTGAAACTCCTACATATTAAAACCATCAACCGATGGAGTAACAAATCATTTAATATGGTCATTGAATTGATTAAAGCAGCGCTTCCTATTAGGGAGACCCTTCTGAAATCATATTACGAGGCAAAAAGAATATTAAGAGATTTGGGCCTCGGGTATATTCCCATACATGCTTGCAAAAATGATTGCATGTTATTTTGGGAGGAGACTGAACAATGTAAGGAGTGTATGGTGTGCCACGAACCTAGGTACAAGCTGAATGAAGGAAAGAGCAAGACAATTCTGCCCAAGGTGCTGAGATATTTTCCTTTAAAACCTAGACTATAAAGATTGTACATGTCTTAGAAGATGGCAGAAGATATGCGGTGGCATAAGGAGAAGCGTGTGGTTGAGGAAAATGTATGTAGGCATCCGATAGATTCTCAAACTTGGGCTGAGTTTTATACAAATCATGAATGGTTTGCAAATGAGGCGCATAACGTACGACTTGGGCTGGCTAGCGACGGTTTCAATCCGTTCGATGACATGAGTAATGCCTACAGCATGTGGCCGGTGTTGCTTGTACCATATAACTTGCCACCATGGAAATGTATGAAAGAACCATTTATCTTCATGTCGTTGCTTATTCCAGGGCCGAAGTCTCCTGGTAATGAAATTGATGTATACTTGCGTCCTTTAATGGATAAGTTAAAGGAATTGTGGGAGGTGAGAGAGGAGGCATACGACGTTTCTAAGAATGAGACATTTCAATTGCATGCAGCGTTACTGTGGACCATAAATGACTTTCTAGCATACGGGAACTTGTTTGGGGGGAGCACTAAGGGGTATCTGGCATGTCTAGTTTGCAATAAGGATGCATGTTTCCTACATTTGTCCAATTAAAAGAAGATATGCTATATGTGCCATCGTCATTTTCTACTGCCATCACATGGCAGGCGAAATCGGCAGAAACATCTGTTTGATGAAAAAATGGAGCATAGATTGTCACCTTCATTGTTGTTTGGCAAAGACGTGTTGGCGCAATTGGCATTCATCCAACCAATGAGGTTTGGGAAGATACCAGGTACTAAGAAGAGGAAGCGTACTAATGTGGAGTTAAATTGGATGAAGAAGAGCATATTTTTTGATTTGCCGTACTAGGAGACCCTTAAGTTGAGGCATAATTTGGATGTTATGCACATTGAGAAGAACATCTGTGATAATGTGCTGGGAACTTTAATGAACATTGAAGAGAAGACGAAGGATACTATTAAAGCTCGGTTGGACCTACAGGAGCTGGGAATACGAAAAGAGTTGCACCTAATACGTAGCGGTGATAAATATATCATGCCTCTTGCACAGTATACGTTATCATCTGCAGAGTGAATGAGAATTTGCGAGTGGTTTAAATTGGTGAAGTTTCCAGATGGATACGCATCGAATATATCTCAGTGTGTAAATGTTATAGATGGGAAAATATCTGGATTGGAGAGTCATGACTGCCATGTCCTTTTACAATGACTTCTTCCGGTTGCACTACGTGGATATCTCATTGATGACATATCAACTACATTGACTGAGCTGGGCTTTTCTTTAGAGAATTATTTGCGAAGACGTTGAATTTGGAAGTACTGGAAAAGCTCGAAAAGGATGTTGTTGTGATCCTCTGTAAGTTGGAAAATATTTTCCCTCCAAATTTCTTTGATGTAATGGTCCACTTAACTTTGCATTTGCCTAATGAGGCAAAAATTAGCGGACCTGTCCAATACCGTTGGCTGTAACCAATAGAAAGGTATATTTAATTTTATGAATTGTGTTATCTATCCATCCTAACTATTTTAATGTATAACTGATTAATTATTAAAACAGATATTTGCACACATTGAAGCAGTATGTGCGTAACAAAGCACGACCGGAAAGGTCAATTGTTGAGGCTTACGTTGATGCTGAATGTCTCACCTTCTGCTCTATGCATCTTGAAGGTATTGAGACAAGGTTTAATCATAAAGAGTGAAATTCTGATAGATGTCCAAGGTAGCAACGAATTGGCCTTGCGGTATTTAATCAAAATGTGCGGCCAATAGGTGCCCCTATATATGAATGGTGTCATCCTTATGACTTGGAAAAAGCCCACTATATCGTGCTCAACAACTGCGATGAGACATTGCCATATTTTAAGTAAGTTTATCAAAATCATTGCAATGCTACGTTAGTACACAAATGTAAGTTACATATACATATCTCATTTTATGTAGTGAGCATACGATCGAGCTTCAGAGAGAAAATGTATCAAGTTCTGATCTAAAGCAAAGACAACAAAATTTATTTCCAAAGTGGTTCTGAGAACGTGTAAGAATAGGTTTCAATTAATTTTAATTGTATTAGTTAATGCATTTGTATTCAATTAATTTTGTACTTGTATTGAATTAATAGATGAAGTTATTACGCCACCAACAATCTCCTGAGTCGTACGATCAATTATATTCCTTGGCATGTGGTTCTGATCAGAAGATATCCCACTACACCAATTTAATTGTTGATGGTGTTCGATTTCACACGAGGGAATGTGAGGTAAGTCGTTGAACACAGAATAGCGGGGTCTTTGTTTAGGGAGATGGTGACACAAGACAAACTATAGAGTACTATGGTGTTTTACAAGACATCATAGAGCTACATTATTGCCACGATCATTCTGTGTATATGTTTAAATGTGATTGGTGGGATGTAAATAATAAAAGACTAGAATGCAGATCGATAAGCACTTTATAAGTGTTAATACGTCACGTACGGCATTTAAAGATGATCCGTATGTTTTGGCATCTCAAGCAAAACAAGTTTTCTATTTGAAGGACACAAAATTCAGAGGTGATTGGCATGTTGTCCAAAAAATTAAATCTAGAAATGTTTATAATGTACTAGAAGTTGGCGAGGGAGATGAAGATTTGGAGGGGATTGAGGAGGCACTACAAGAAGAGTCTCAATCTGCCCACAATGGTGTTGTCGGCCTTGATCAAGAAGAGTTACTTCGTATTAGTTGAATATAACTGATGTAGAACCAAATCATGTCATAGTTTCTGACCTCGCCAATACCACACAGTTAGATCCTCATGAGGTAACTTTCATTAATGATGATGACGATGAGGAAAGTGATTTTGATGATGATACATTGTTAGAGTATTGTACTGAGAATGAAGAAATTTTAAGAACAGATGATGATACAAACTCAGATGAATAATTGTAATAGGTGTTACATGTGTTAGGATCAAGTGTAATGGATTTTCAATTTTATGATGTAATGGATTGTCAATTTTATGATGTAATGGATATTCAATTTTATGATGTAATGGATTTTAATTTTTATGATGTAATGGAATTTACTTTTAAACTTTCTTTTTAGATATGGTTGGACCAGGCTCACGCAGATGCACAGCCCCGGTGGACCCATCGACCCCTTTCCCTTCCTCTGCAGGGTTGACCAATCCTGCCATTGATGGTATGCGTAGTTCCACTTTGTATTAATGATTATATAAATATGGTACTAATTGTTTCTATTTTATTTTTTCTAAAGCTTCGGCTATCACCTCTAAACGAGGGCGCGGTAGGTCAAAGAATCGAAGTTTGCAGGCTCAGATGAGGCAACAGGGGGCTCGCAACTTCGAATTGAGCTACCTGAGGGCTTGCTGAAGCCCGTTGGTGAGTGGGCACAGTAGTTCACCACAGAGGTCGGCATCATTTTCCGACTACGCGCCCCACTCCATATTAGTGACTAGAGTCTCGTCACTAAGGAGGAGCGACGGGATATTCATGCGCAAATCCTAGTATGTCTTTTATTATTGTGTTGAACTAAATTTTAACTTATCTAAGGTGGTAATGTTTTGACAATGACATGCTTTACAACAAAAGTTTGACTTCGATCTCCACCTGTCTCACGTCACGAAGGCAATGGACTGTTACTTGGAAGTCCGTTTCAAGGACTATCGACACTGGCTCCACATGCACTATGAGGCAAAGGTGGCAACCGATAGAAAACCCCGCGACAGACCCTACAGGGGGTTCACAGTGGAGGATTGGATGTTACTGTGTGACCGGTTCACTAGTGATGCATTCCAGGTAAAAATTGTCAAAATTACTTTTGTTGTTTGATAAATCATTATTATTTATACTAACCTTCTTTGTTTTGGCCAAATGTAGGAACTTAGCTGGAAAAATAGCGAGAGCAGAAGCAAGCAAAAGGTGAACCACTGTGGTGGATCACGTTCTTTTGTATGGTATAGGCATGATATGGTAAGTTAATAAATATATCAAGTTCTTATTGTATAATCTATTCATGAAATCAATCTTCACAAGTTACTATTTATTTGCTCCAATGAGACTAGGAGACTGGTGCACCACCCAGCCCCATTGATTTGTGGCACATGGTGCACTACAACCCCGAGAAGGGTTGGACTGGGCCAGAAGCATAGCGGCTTTATGTAAGTCTTTATGTAACTTGCCATAGTATTACTAATTTAATATTAATCTAAAGTTATAAAAGTAGTAACATATATTTATGTTTTTATAGGAGGAGATGGTCCAGCTGTGTGCTTAGCCGACAGTTGAGGGTTAGGATCCGCCGATCGATGACCAGATATGGGAGACTGTTCTGGGCAAGAGGTGTGGCTATGTGCGTGGCTTAGGGAGTGGGATGGCGTCGACGGCATCGTCCTCTACCGTTGAGAGCGATGCCAAGTTTCACGAGGCCACCCAAAGAGCTGAGGCAGTTTTGCGAGAGAATGCAGAGCTGTGGTAGAAGATGACGTCGTTCAAACAGCAGCAGCCCAGCTAAAGGCTTTTGTGCAGACGATGCTCAGCCAGTAGGGAGGCTCTGTTCAGCCTTGGTAGGTTTTTAAAATTATATACTTTGGTGGATTTATTATTTATATAAAATTTTATTTAAAAATAAAAAAATATAGTTGCACGAACTTATTTAATTTCATCGGTTCGAATGACCACTAAAAACTTTTGCAAGTTTCTGCTCTAAAAAGGCCCATTTTGGGTTTTTGAAGGACCAAAATGCCAAATATCAACCTAACTACCCTGAAACCCTATCACACACCTCACAAATGATAAAATAGACTTGCACGAACTTACGGCACTCGGTTCGGATCACCGGTTTGAAACTTATGCAAGTTTTTGCTCCAAAAAGGCCCATTTTGGGGTTTTGATGGAACAAAATGCCAGATATCAGCCTAAATACACCGAAACCCCATCACACACCTCAAAAATGATAAAATAGACTTGCACAAACTTACAGCACTCGGTTCGGATCACCAATTTCAAACTTGTGTAACTTTTTGCTCTAAAATGCTTCTTTTTGGGGTTTTGACGAACCAAAATGCTGAATATCGGCTTACCGACCCCGACACCCCATCACACACCTCAAAAATGATAAAATAGACTTGCACGAACTTATGGCACTCAGCTCGGATGCCCGGTTTGAAACTTTTGCAAGTTTATGCTCTAAAAGGCCTATTTTGGGGTTTTGACAGACCAAAACACTGGATATTGGCCTAACTACACCAATCCCCATCACACACCTCAAAAATGATAAAATAGACTTGCACAAACTTACGACACTTGGTTCGGATTACCGGTTTGAAGCTTATGCAAGTTTTAGCTCCAAAAAGGCCCATTTTGGGGTTTTGAAGGACCAAAATGTCGGACATCGGCCTAACTACACTGAAACCCCATCACACAACTCACAAATGATAAAATAGACTTGCACAAACTTATGGCACTTGGTTCAGATCACCAGTTTTAAACTTGTGTAACTTTTCACTCTAAAATGCCTCTTTTTGGGGTTTTAACGGACCACAACACCGGCTATCGTCCTAACTACCCCGAAACCCCATCACAAACCTCAAAAATAACTTACACGAACTTATGGCACTTCGTTGGGATCACCCATTTCAAAACTTCTGAAACTTTTTGCTTCTAAAATTCCTAATTTGGGGTTTTGACAGAACAAAATGCCAGGTATTGGCCTAACTACCCTGACACCCCATCACATATTTCACAAATGATAAAATACCTTTGTACGAACTTACAACACTCGGTTCGGATGCCCGATTTGAAACTTATGCAAGTTTCTAATCCAAAAAGGCCCATTTTGGGGTTTTTAAAGACCAAAATTCCAGATATCGACCTAACTACATCGAAACCCTATCACACACCTTATAAATGATAAAATAGACTTACACGAACTTATGGCACTCGGTTCGGATCACCGGTTTGAAACTTATGCTAGTTTCAGCTCTTAAAAGGCCCATTTTGAGGTTTTGACAAACCAAAATGCCGGATATCGGCCTAACTACAGCGAAACCCCATCACAAAACTCACAAATGATAAAATAGACTTGCACAAACTTACGACACTTGGTTCAGATCACCGGTTTTAAACTTGTGTAACTTTTCGCTCTAAAATGCCTCTTTTTGGGGTTTTAACTGACCAAAACACCGGTTATCATCCTAACTACCCCAAAACCCCATCACACACCTCAGAAATTATACAATAAACTTGCACGAACTTACGACACTCCTTTCGGATTACCCGTTTCAAACTTATGAAACTTTTCGCTCCTAAAATTCCTAATTTGGGGTTTTGATAGACCAAAATGTTGGATATCGGCCTAACTACCCCAAAACCCCATCACGCACTTCAAAAATGATAAAATAGACTTGCATAAACTTACGCCACTCGGTTCGGATGACCGGTCTGAAACTTATGCAAGTTTCAGATCCAAAAAGGCCCATTTTGGGGTTTTGATAGAGAAAAATTCGGGATATCAATCTAACTACACCAAAACCACATCACACACCTCAAAAATGATAAAACAGACTTTCATGAACTTACGGCACTCAGTTCGGATCACCGGTTTGAAACTTATGTAAGTTTCAACTCCAAAAAGGCGCATTTTGGGGTTTTGACAGACCAAAATGCCAGATATGGCCCTAACTACATCGAAGCCCCATCAGACACCTCAAAAATGATAAAATAGACTTGCACAAACTTACAACACTCAGATTGGATCACCGGTTTCAAACTTATGCAAGTTTCAGCTCTAAAAAGGCACATTTTGGGGTTTTGACAGACCAAAATGCTGGATATCGGCTTAACTACACCAAAACCCCATCACACACCTCACAAATGATAAAATAGACTTGCACGAACTTATGGCACTCGATTCGGATCACCGGTTTGAAACTTATGCTAGTTTCAGCTCTAAAAAGGCCCATTTTAGGTTTTGATAGACCAAAATGCCGGATATCAGCCTAACTAAACCGAAACCCCATCAAACAACTCAAAAATGATAAAATAGACTTGCACAAACTTACGGCACTTGGTTCAGATCACCGGTTTTAAACTTGTGTAACTTTTTGCTCTAAAATGCCTCTTTTTGGGGTTTTAACGGACCAAAACACCAACTATCATCTTAACTACCCCAAAACCCCAGCACACACCTCAAAAATTATACAATAGACTTGCACGAACTTACGGTACTCTATTCGGATCACCCGTTTCAAACTTACGAAACTTTTCGCACTTAAAATTCCTAATTTGGGATTTTGATAGACCAAAATTTTGGATCTCGGCCTAACTACCCCAAAACCCCATCACACACTTCACAAGTGATAAAATAGACTTTCACGAACTTACGGCACTCTGTTCGGATGCTCGGTTTGAAACTTATGCAAGTTTCAAATCCAAAAAGGCCCATTTTGGGCTTTGACAGACCAAAATGCCGGATATCGGCCTAAGTACACCGAAACCCTATCACACACCTCACAAATGATAAAATAGACTTGCACGAACTTATGGCACTCGGTTCGAATCACCGGTTTAAAAATTATGCAAGTTTCAGCTCCAAAAAGGCCCATTTTGGGGTTTTGACGGACCAAAATGTCAGTTATCAGCCTAACTACACCAAAACCCCATCACACACCTCAAAAATGATAAAATAGACTTGCACGAACTTACGACACTCAGTTCGGATGCCCAGTTTGAAACTTATGCAAGTTTCATCTCCAAAAGGCCCATTTTGGGGTTTTGACAGACCAAAATACCGGATATTAGCCTAATTACACCGAAACCCCATCACACACCTCACAAATGATAAAATAGACTTTCACAAACTTACGGCACTCGGTTCGGATCACCGATTTGAAACTTATGCAAGTTTCAACTCTAAAAAGGCCCATTTTGGGGTTTTGACAGACCAAAATGCCGGATATTGGCCTAAGTACATCGAAACTCAATCACACACCTCACAAACGATAAAATAGACTTGCACGAACTTACGACACTCGGTTCGGATGCCCGCTTTGAAACTTATGCAAGTTTTTGTTTCGAAAAGGCCTATTTTAGGGTTTTGATGGACAAAAATGCCGGATATCGGCCTAACTATCCTGAAACCCCATCACAGACCTCACAAATGACAAAATAGACTACCACAAACTTACAGCAATCAGTTTGGATCAATGGTTTGCAACTTATGCTACTTTATGCCATTCTTACTATTTATGCATGCAAAAAAAAAAAAAAACTTTTCACATTCTTTGTTATATATATTTAATAATTGTTCTAATATATATCATTTGATCTTTATTTCAGATTGATTGGAATTATTGCACCGCCGTATTTATGTTTTGCATCCGAACTTGTTATTTTTATTTATTTATTTTTTCTTTTCATGGACATCTGTAGTTACATTTTTTGAGACAATTTTTTTTATTTTTCTATTTATTGTTAAATTGTACTTTTACAAATGTACATAATTAGTATAATATTTATATATATGATACAGGTTTAAACAAGAATAAAAGAACAAATAAAACAAAGCAAATATGGTTTAAAAAAAAAAAAAACTTTTAGCGACGCACACACATGCGTCGCTAAAAGTAAAGAAATAAATTTATAGCGACACTTTACATTCGTCGCTAAAGAATGCAATAGACTATTAGCGATGCACATAATGCATCGCTAAAGGTTACCATTAGTGACGCCCTCATTGTGCGTCACTAAAAGCAACCATTAGTGACGCACACAGTGTATGTTGCAAATCTAACATTGGCGACACACATAGTGTGCGTCCCTAAAATCAACCATTAGTGACGCACGCACATTGCGTTCGTGTATATTTTCTGCGACGCCCATGACCAATTATTAGCTACGCTCGATGTGCGTCGCTAATAGTTACCTTTGGTGACGCTTAGAAGGTGTGTGTCGCCAATACTATTAGCGACATGACCTTTTGCGATGTATTTAGCGACGTCCCTTTGTGCGTCGCTAAAGAGATTTAACGACACACATTGCCACTATTAGCGACGCACGTATGTGTCACTAATAGTGGCTTTTCCTGTGGTGACTGTTATGAGAATACACCCTAAAAATGACTCCTCGGAGTTTTACTTGACAAGAAATGCGATCCTAACAAGTCTTTCATAAGGTTGTGTTCTCGTGAGATAATCTTATGTCCTTGGAAGTTTTACCTATAAGGAAATTCCATCCTAGTAGGTTGATAAGAGAGAATGCGATAGATGACTTACTCGAAAGGAACGTTATATCCTAACAGGATGATAAAATGTGATGCGATGGACGACTTACCTAAAAGGAATGCTATCCTAACAAGATGGTGAATTTGTGTCCTCGGACGACTTTCCTAAAAAGAATGATATTCTAATAGGCTAAATAAAATACGTCATTTGACGACTTACTTGAAAGGAATGATAACGTAACAAGATAATGAATTTGCGTCCTCACACGACTTTCCGAAAAGGAATTCTATCCTAATAGGCTGATAAAATGCATCCTCAGACGACTTACCTGAAATGAATGCTATCGTAAAAAGATAATGAATTTGCATCCTTAGAGGACTTTCCTAAAAGAAATGCTATCCTAATAGGCTAATGAAGTTGTGTCCTCAGATGACGTTCCAAAAATGAATGCTATCCTAATAGGCTAATAAAATGCTTCTTCAGATGACTTAATTGAAAAGAATGCTGTCTTAACAAGATAATGAATTTGCATCCTCAGATGACTTACCTAAAAGGAATGTTATCCCAATAGGCTTCTTGTAAAAGGAATGTTATCCTAATAGAATTTTTATGAGATTATGTCCTTAATGAACAAATTGCCAAGATGATTTATGTCCTCAGAGAAGTTTTTACCAAGATAGATTACGTCCTCATACGGTTTGCTTAGATGGATTACGTCCTCAGACAATTTTTATCGAGATGGATTACGTCCTTAGACGTTTTGTCGAGATGGATGATGTCCTCAAACAATTTGTCGAGATGGATTACGTCTTTAGACATTTTCTTGCCTAGATGGATTACGTCTGTAGACAGTTTGCCGAGATGGATTTTGTCCTTAGGTTGTTTTTTTCCTAGATAGATTATATCCTTAGACAATTTTCCTAAAAAGAATGTTATTCTAACAGGATAATGAATTTTCCTCCTTAGATGACTTTCCTAAAAGGAATGCTATCCTAATAGGTTAATAAAATGCGTCCTCAGACGAATTACCTGAAAGGAATGCTATCCTAACAAGATAATGAATTTGCGTCCTTAGACGATTTTTACTAAGATGGATTACATCCTTCGATGATTTTTACCTAGATGGATGACATCCTTAAACATTTTTCGAGATGGATTACATCCTCAGATGTTTTCTTGCCTTAATAGATTACAATTTTTTTCTTATATGGATTATATACTCAGACAATTTTTGCCTAGATGGACTATGTCCTCAGATGATTTTTACCGAGATGGATTACGTCCTCAGATGGTTTACCTATAAGGGAATTTCATCCTAATAGGTTGATAAAATGCGTCCTTAGACAACTTTCCTAAAAGGGAACTCCATCCTAATAGATTGATAAAATGTGTCCCCAGATGACTTACCTAATAGGGAAATCCATCCTAATAGGTGTGTGAAATGCTAGGGAGATGACTTGGGTTAACTCCACTAAAATGATGGAATTCAATGTGACTATGGGAAAAGATTTGATCAAGTTTCAGACCATAAGGTCATGTTGTTCAACTATTTCTCAGGATAGGAGAATAAGAAGTGTACTCAACTTTGAAAGAAGTTACACTCAAAGTGATACACTCAACTAATGACAGGAGTTGATGGAAATGCTTGCCTTAGATAGGAGAGACAAGATATGTAAGAAGCAACCTTGACCTAGATAGAGTGAGGCAGAACTCATCTTTGGATAGGAGTGTAAAAAGGTACAAAGAAATCATCTTGATAATGAACTGCTACCTTAACCAAAGGAATATGCAATTTACTCAACTTAGAGGGGAGTAAGGAGAATGTACTTAACTTAGATAGGAGTAAAGAGAATGTACTCAACTTAGATAGGAGCAGGAAAAATTTACTCAACTTAGATAGGAGTCAAGAGTATGAACTCATTGAATGAGAGAAAATGTTGTGAAACATGTTGTTGCCATTTTTTAAAAGAATTTTTCATTTTGAGAAAATTCTAAATTTTGGCTTGGACTCTTCTAGCTCCTAGATCACTAGCAATCAAGTTTGGCTGTTTAGGCCAAAAGAAACATTGCTTGGTTTCGAATGGTGAGGTTTCCCATCTTTGAAGATGATTTGGGAAAATTTGCTCTTACTGTCAACTAAGGATATGAAGGCTTTAGAGACTTGATCAACTAAAGACTTATCTTCAAATGCATGGACAAAATCTTTTTTCCTTTCCAAATGATTTGGGAGATTCCTTTGAAAATTTAAAAGTATTTGTTTTGACCATAATTTAGTTTGATCATTTGAGAAAATTAGAATCATTGATTTTCACAATAGATTGTGCATTTAATTGAGAATATTAGATGAAATCATTGAATGAAAGAAAGTTTGGGTAAACCAAAGTGATGGAGATTTTATCCAAGACGTGGTTAAAGTTATTGAGTCCAAACAAAAGTGAAATGAAACATTTTAGATAGAAAACAAATCTTTATATTTGCATGAAGGAGCCCCCTTGATTAGGGCGAATTGTATGATTTGTAACAATATGAGTTACTCTTAGAATGAACAAAGCATATGAGAGTCCCTTGTGAAGCAAGGACGAGTTACTTCAGAAAGTGAGAAAGTAATTTGGTGCAAATAGGTAGGTAAGGAGTCCTTCAATGAGTTTTTTTGAAAAATAGGTGAAGAATAAAAAAACAATGTGGTGCAAACTGGTAACGAGGAAGTCCCTTGTCTGAAGTCGTTTGTTACATGACCCATTTATTTGTAAGTCCCTTTGAAAGAGTTCTCAATTGAAATGTGACAATTCCCTTAAGCAAGCAAGACCTCAAGGTGGTTTTAGTATTAGGGATGAAATATAGGTTAGGGTAAGGTTTACAAAATGAAAGGTATATGAGGCCCAAAAACCTATGTTCATGGTACCAAGCCCTTTACGCATATTTCCTTGATATGCATAGCTTTGACGTGTAAAACCTTGATGTGCATATCATTTCTTGTACATCACTGATTCTTAGCATGACCTTTATGACCAAGCCTAAAGTGACTTCTTATGCTGCCTACGTAACTCTTTTTTGAGAATCAGGTCTAACATAGTTCGTTGCTCGTTTGAAGCTCTTTGAGCCATTCAAAGCTTGATTAACTAATTTCTTGCTTTCCTTACTTAGAAAATGCTTCTTTTGATAAGGCAAAATTTTTTTTCATTGCTTTTTTACTCTTCCTTGATAATTGTTTTGTCACTTCTTTGCTTGGAAATGTTTTCCTTTATGAGGCAAGGATGTTTCCTCCCTTTGCTTTTGATTATTTTCTGATGATTGTTTCTCATTTCCTTGCTTGAAAATGTTTTCTTTCACATAGGACAAAGATGTTTCTTCTTGCTGTTCGATTATTCTATGATGGCATTATAAGAGTGAACACAGTAGGCTCCTCCCCCCCCCCCCCCAAGGTTTGGTAGATGGGTTTAAGAAAGAAAGGCCAATTAAGCAGGCTGAGAGGGTTTGCAAGTGGATATGATAGATTTGGTTTGCCAAGTAATGGCCTCTTATCCTTGGAATTGCTTGCTTTTAGGAAACAATCACATTTTTTAGACTCATGATGTCGATATCTGCTTAAGGTCATAATCATTTTCTTCTTTGGATGGTGATAGAATCAGAAAAGATGCCTTTGAGACAAATGGATGAATTGGTGAACAATGAGAAAATCAAGATCATTGATGAAGTTTGACGATGCTCAGATCCAACACATTCAATCTTATTATGAATTTGATGACATTCATTTTCTTAAAGAATCAAGATGAATCATGGAAACATTTTTTTGAAAGTTTCCTAACAAAATCTTTATTGAAACATGATGAGAGACATATAGAAATTATCTATGAAGAATAAAAGAATGATCTTGGCTTGGAAAACTCTCTATTTTTGATTGTAAGCTAATCTTGGTTGATCCTTGAAGCTAGAGGCCTAATGGTTTGTTCATCAATAAAATCTTGAACAACATGCCTCAATATGGTGTATTGATTAGTGTAGTGGCTTACACATTGGAGGTAGACACAATGCTTGCTCAAATCATAACTCTTGGGTATTGGGTTTCGAGTGGGCTGATGATCCAAAAGTTGGAAATGTCCTTCTTTGCAAAGCTTTTAAAAAACTTCACTCAATGATGAAGAGATTTCTGATAATGGCGTTGATAGGTGCCTTCGAGATGAATTTGGTGGTGGTGAGGCAATTAAACTAACAGACCAAGAGAAGGACAGCTGTGGAGTTAAAACAGTGACTGCAATCTCTGAGTTATCAGGCTTGGTGTTTTGTATGGGCCTCCTTAATGTTCCATCATTGATTGCATCCTCAACTTGGATTCCAGCCCCTATAGGAGCTTTGAATGTCTCAAAGTAGCGGGCAAACAATGATTCACGGTGCATGGGAAACAAGTTCTTCTTTACCATTTGCACTTCTTCAGCTTTACTCGGCCTGTTGACCATTAGGGTCGCTTTGGCCCTCCATCGGGTGATGAAAGTTAAAAGAGTCTCATTGGGTTCTTGCTTGGTGGTCTCAAGGTCCTTTAGTGTGATGTCCAACTCACTGTTGTAATTGTAATGCTTGACAAAGGCATTGTAGAGTTGTTCCCAGTCTTTGGATATGGGTTTTTTCAAGTCTAAGAGCTAACAGAGAGCTATCTTATTTAGTGTTTGGTGGAACATTTGAGCCATCATTTCAGTTGTAGCCCCTATTGGTTACATGGCCTGAACATGAAGCTTGATATGGGTCTTTAGGCATATGGTCCTATTGAATTTATCTAAGTCTATCATTTTGAACTTAACAGGAACACAGGCTTTTGCATACAAGGAGAGATTGTGGATATCAATCATGTCATCTCCATGGTTGGATTTGCATATAAGGGCTTCTATCTTTTCTAGCCTTTTGAGAATGGCCTCTTCATTGGTGTCAGGGCTTCTCTTGAGGTTTGACTTCATTTTGGGACCCATTTTGTTCAACTCGACTAAACTGATCATGTATGGCTACATCTTGGGCCTGTTAATTCGGTAGGAGTTGATCTTGAAGAGGTATAGGTGGTTGGTTATTGGGAGCATTGTTAGGCCTTACTGGGAATAGTACAGGTGGTGTAATCCTTGTTGTAACAGTTCTTGGACTGTCTGGGAAAGCCTCTGTGTTTCATCTCTATAATTGGCCATGTCTTTTTTTATTTCAGGCCAAAATCTCGGAATAATTGATCCTGATCCACAGTGACAAGGTGTTGTAATTGACTGGATTTTGATGCCACAGTTTTCGGGCTCAACCGAGGTAATAAGAGCTACAATGGGATAGGAAACCTCAATGAATTTTTTTTATCACCAAATGAGCATAGAGAAGTTTGAATCCAAGCCAATAATGCAAAGAGTTTTTTTTTTTTTATTTCAAAACTTTGAGTAGGATTAGATCCAATCTAAATGGAGAATAAGATCATTCTTTCGTAGAATATGAATTTGAATTTTTGAAATTTTGAAATTTTTTTAGTTTTGAAAAAAAAAAAGTAAGGGCATAATGCTTAGGTAGCCCCTAAATCCTAAGAGGATGGAACGATTTTCTCGAATGAGGAAAGCAATCCTAAAGGTTAGGAAGATGCAATCCCAATAAAATTGATTAGACCTTACTAGAGGTGTCAAAATGAACCTTGATTGGCGAGATAGGATCCTAAAAAGAGGTGGCTCTTGAAAAGGAATTGAAAAGCTATCTTAAATGGTTGGCATGATGGGAAGAATTGAGAGGGGGACCACAAATTGGAACTTGACTTGATTCTTGAGACGACTAAAGAATCTAGATAATGAAATCTTGGAAGTCATACCTAGCCCCTAAATTTTGGCATAATAGGGGGACTTGAATGAAAGTCATTCTAGGTTTTGAGGGAAAGATTCCCAAAGATTCAAATCCTAACAAACATAACCCAGACCTTTACTAGAATAAAATAATAAAGTGCGATACAAGATTTGAAATTAGGTTGATTCTAATTGTGTGATGAGAACAAACCCAAAAAGTTCATTTTGAAAGTTATTTTGTCAGCCTTGGATAGCCCGTTTCCAAGCCAGTTGTGGGTACCTTTTTTAGAAAAACACGTGTTATTAACTTGTTTGGTCTCAAGAAAAAACCCAAGAAAGTCTCATTTGTAACCCCATTGCAGCTTGTAAAATTGGTTTTTCAGGAAAAATCAGAGTTTTTCAAAAAGGTTTTAGAAAAGAGGAAAACTTTTGTAGAGCGGGAGGGCAGCTCTCTGCGTTTCGATAGGCACACAGAGGTTTTAACCTCTGTGCCGATCGGCCAACAGAGAGGGGTATGTTTTCGACTTTCTGGATTTTTTTGACTTCACGAAATTGCACAAAAATAGTCCGTGTGTGTGTCTTACCAAAACTAGGTTTAAATTTTTGAATCATGAATCTTGGGTAGATTATATGCATGACGCTTCAATCGGGTAAAGGTTCAAGGTTCCCTTTCTGACAAGACATGCTATATACCTCCTACAACCATTAGATTGTAATGACTATGGTCAAATGGTACCGCATCATCTTTTTGTGTACCATCCCAAGGCGACTAGAGTGTAGTGCCCCCGGTCAAGTAGTATTTGATCAAGGAGCAAAGGGCTTTCACCAGCAACACCCATCAAGCTCATTCAGCATACGGGGCAAGGGCTACTAACTATTCGAGGTTTAAAAGGTTATTTAGTGCAAATTCAAATGTTATAGAGTGATGTGTGTGCAAGGTATTCAAATTTTAGTCCATTTTTATTCGTCCATTCATCCATCATACAATGTAAAATAAATAAAGCAAGTAAACAAACTGCATTGAAGTGAATACTTCACTGAGTCTAGCCCTCTTTAGTCCTCAGTGGGGTCGTCACTGTAGGCACCAACCCCAGAAAAAATGAAAGTATGTCATCATTTTTTTTGGATTTAAAGGGATCTTAGTTGTTTCCTTCCCTTAAGGTGGGAAGGAACGCCTCTTATGGGAGATAGAGAGATTGAGGAGACGCCAGCTTATTTTTGGGCAAGAAACAAGAAAACTCGTTACAGCAGAATATAATTGAAAGGAAACTTAAAATGAATGAAATAATCAAAATTTACATCGCCTTGTTTGTGTTGAATCAGACAAGGCTTGAGCTTGAACTCCTTGGATTGAATCTTCAATGGTATGGAATTCCTTCTTTAATTGATTAGAACTCTTGTTTGTGTAGAACAAGGCTTCAAGAAATATGGAAGAGAGAAAAGGATTATGATGTGGAACTAGAACCCTAAATGATGGTGGCCAAGGGGTCTTATTTATAGGGAAAAACTAAGGAGGTTTGATCCAAGGGCTTACAATGAATCATATGGATGAATGAACAAGATTAATGCTTAATGTGCAAGCAATTAGAAATAGAAATTATTTTGTGCACAAATCTAGGGTAAATCCCTTAGAATAAGGAAAGAAGGGAGTTTGGCAAGTATTTTGTGGGCAAACCTATATTTACTATATCGGCCTTAATTCGGTGGAGAATTTAGGGACAAGAAAATTACAAAAAGGCTACTAAGGCATTAAAACGTCAAAATTATCCCTAAGGACTAAAATTACCAAAATAACCCTATATGGGTAAAATGACATGAAAATTACATGTATACCCATGAATGAGAAAATAACCTATATGGGATAGGAATATTCTATAATTACCAGAATGCCTTCCAAATAGAAAATTAGCATTAATATTATAGAAATACCCCTACTTGGGAAACCTTTAGTATTTACCAAAATGCCTTTAGGAGGAATAATGACCAAAATACCCTGAAGGGTGTGTCAAATGACCAAAATATCATCTATGGATAAAATAACCAAACTGCCCTCTATGTGCATAATGACGAAAATGCACTCAATGGGCGAAATGACCAAAATGCCCTCGATAGACAAAATGACCACAATGTCAAAAATGTCCTCTATGGGAAAAATGACTGAGATACCTTTTATGGGTGAAATGAACAAAATGTCCTTTATGGAAAAATTGACCAAAATTTTGAAAATGCCTTCAAGGAAAAATGACGAAAATGCCCTCCATGGACAAAATGACCAATATGTCAAAAATGCCTTCTGTGGGTAAAATGACAAAAAAATGAAATGACCCAAAATGTCCTTTATGAACAAATTAACCAAAATGTCAAAAATGCCCTCTATAGGAAAAATGATAAAAATGTCCTCTATGGGCGAAATGACCAAAATATTCTCTATGGACAAAATAACTAAAATGTCGAAATTCCCTTTATGGGAAAAATGATGAAAATGCCCTCTGTGGGTGAAATGACCAAAATGCCTTCTGTGGACAATGACCAAAATGTCAAAAATACCCTTTATGGACATAATGACAAAAATTTCCTCTATAGGCGAAATGACCAATATATCCTTTATAGAAAAAATGTTGAAAATTCCCTCTATGGGTGAAATAACTAAAATGGCCTTTGTGGACAAAATGAAAAAAATGTCAAAAATGTCTTTTATGGGCAAAATAAGGAAAATATCTCTATGGGTAAAATGACGAAAATGCCTTTTATGGGAGAAATGAAAAATTACTAAAATATCCATAGATGGGACATATTATAGCAACTTACTGGCGAAACCAACTTTATTTAATCAAGGGTCTCAAAATGAGGTATCTACATAATTGTTTCCAGAATAGTGAGATAAATGTTTGAATTGCATGTTTTCAAGTAACATCTCTTTAAATGTTTTATTACATGGATAGCTTAATGAATATTGTGTAAGCATGTTTTGGAATAAAGTTTTTATATACCTTACGACACCTTGCCGAGGGTGAGATAGTTGGTAAGACTAAAAACTACTTGCCGGAAGTCCAGAATCAGACCAGAATAGTAGGCCATGAAAGCCCAGAGCTCTAAATCACATAGAGGTCACGAATGTGACATTTATAGTCCTCAAGGACTTAACTTGTCACGCCCCGGATTTCCACAAACTCGGGGGTGAATGGAATAGAAAATAAACGAAGTAAATGATCGGTGCTTAAGTAAAATAAATTGAATTCCCCTTATTAACGTATAAAATTATCTAAGTTGTGTCCCAAAAAAATCCTTTAATTTTAATTATGAACCATCCCGAAAAATTCTCAAAAAAAATTATCATTTTTCCCAATTTTTCCCAAGTCATTTAGACCCCTTTTCAACCCATTTCTCCCTAAAGTTTTTCAGCCCATTTGCTATTCAAATTCAGCCCATTTTCTCAGGTTGTGAACCCTTATTTTTCAGCCCCCTTCTCCCCCATTTCAAGGGTGTTTTATACACTTATCAATTGTTAATTTTTTTTCAAAATTTTGGGCATAGTTTCCTTTGTTTTTTCTAGTTTATTTCCTTCACCTAATAGTCACAAAATATATATGTAAAATCTCATAAACATCCACCCTCACTCAGTGGCCACAACTTCTATCAATTCATATACATTCATCTAAGATGCATTTAAATGAAATATCAAGCATTTACTTGGGTCTCAACCCATACAATTTACAATCGCCCAAGGCCAAAAGTTTACATCTTCTTCCAAGTATAAAACAAAATAAGTACAGGTCCAAAAATAAATACAACCAATTGGGCTTATGCCCATACATCCCAAAAAGTGCCCCAAGGGCCAAATCTCCAAAGAAGTCCGTATCCTCCCGTCCTTCAAGACTTGCACAAGTCTCAAGTCTCTAGGGGTCTCATCTGAAATGGTATCCCACGAATGGGTCAGCTCAACTGCTGGTATGATCACAAGCTAATGCTAGAAACAAATCTAGGACGTGGCGTGTGCAAGTGTGCATTTATAAACCATGCATTTCCCTTCCCAATGATCAATGCAATGCTAAGGCATCATGCATGACACACACATGCAAACTCTATGCCACATCCATGTCAACTCTGTGCCACACCCTGGTGAAATGAAAATACGCATGACTCACTCACGCAACTCAATATTACGCCTATATCTCAATCACGGGACACACCCGATGGACACTGGGTACCAACCCTCGTTTACAGGACACACCCGATGGAAACTGAGTACCAACCCTCGTTTACGGGACACACCCGATGGAAACTGAGTACCAGCCCTCGTTTACGGGACACACCCGATGGAAACTAGGTACCAATGCTCATTCACGGAATACATCCGATTAATACACAGCACCACGTGCTCAACCCATAACATTTGAATCATAAAATTCACAACATCCGAATAATAAAAACCACAGTATCTGCATAATAAAATCCACAACATCCGAATAATAAAAACCACAGTATCTGCATAATAAAATCCACAACATCCGAATAATAAAAACCACAGCATCTGCATAATAAAATCCACAACATCCGAATAATAAAAACCACAACATCTGCATAATAAAATCCACAACATCCGAATAATAAAAACCACAACATCTGCATAATAAAATCCACAGCATCCGAATAATAAAAACCACAGCATCTGCACCCTCATAATGTCCGGCACCACGTGCCACCCACACCATGTTTCCAAAGAACCATCTTATGCCAAGATGCCATGAGTTCATTATGCAAACTCAATGTGACATTTCAACAAACACACGGTGTGCCCCTTTTCAAGTCATGTATTCCACCCCACAAAATGCATAATTTTACACTTCCAAAACATCATTTACATGCATATACTATGGCTACACACATCAAGGCACATTCAAACTACAATTCAACTATACTAGCAATTCACAAAGATTATGCTAAACTTTTCACAAATTGCTAAAATTCCATAAAGCTTCCCCACCTCAATAAATCACATTTCCTTCATGACATCAAGTAATTGTTCAACATAAATACACATCAAAACATAGCAATCTAACACATAGACAAGCCACATGTTATTCATAATGATAAAACATCAATTAAATCAAAGGAAATAAAAGCCCCAAATTTCTAACTCTAGGTTCTTCAAAATAACACCACTTAAATAACTTCCTAACCACAAATACATCTCTAAGCAGCTCAAATAACACATAGCAAGGTAGGAAAAGCTAGATCTATTTCTAGTTTAGCAAGAAACCATACCTAAATCAGTTTTTCTTAAACTGAGAAGGATGTACTTGCTGGATGGAAAAACTGTTCAGTGAGTATATAGTACTTGTTGAGCTGAACACTTTCTCAGAAGGAAGTTAAGCCAAATTCCTCCTCAAATTGTGTGTTCTGGCAACTTAAAAATATGGGTTTTTAGGGCTTTTCTCTCCCTCTCTCTATATGGACGAGATTCCTGAAGTTTCTGGGTGTATCTCTGATAAGTATGGGCTATATGAGCGTTATTTATAGTGGAGGACAAAGTGGCTAAGGGCAAATGACCATTTTGCCCTTAATGAGGCCATGAACCCATTACTCTACAGCTCATTCCTAAAAACCTCCAATTGAAATTCCATTTCAGCCAATGTTCATAAAATTATTTTAAATGAAAATTATTATAAGTAAACATTTTCATTTGAGGTCGGCTTGAACCCGTTCCACCCGGGTCACCCGAATACCCTTTTTGTCCAATTCCTGGAAATCATTTCCGTTTCGGCTAATTTTCGTACAGCGGATACGTCACATTATTCTAAGCACTTTACTCTTCTATGAAACACTCTAAATATGTCTCTAAATAGGTCGTTCGGTGAAAACAGTGTAAAAAGGCACTTTATCGATAAAACCGACAAAATTGATAAACTATGCATGCAAAGTGTTCTACCTCAAAAACGAAAAATTTACCCTCATTTTTCGGATCTCTACATAACTTATGAGATTTATGGCATAAAATTTTTACAATTTCAGTTATAGGTCACTATGTAACAACCTATGGTCTTAAGGGACAAAGTTTTTAAGAAGCATGGCATGTTTTTTTTTGCTCACAAGTATAAGATTTTATGATATCATGTTTAACTTTCAAAACTATCTAGCATAAACTCTAACATGATTTCAAGTAAATATCTTGTAACTCTCAGTTATATGTTTATGTTTTAAGGATGCTATTAGCTTTCAGTACAACTATTTCCTATTACTATACATGAAAGTTTTAAGAATTCTCAGAGTTATGAAAAGGGTATTTAGAAATCCATGATAAGGGACTGGTGTTACTTATGAACTTTTTATTAAGCTCATAGGGTTTTATCTTGTATATTTGTAGGAATGATTAAGAAGTTACAAATCTAGATGTTAGTATGCTAAGATGAACAAAAACTCTAGCTAGAAGCGGATTAGTATCCCACCTATGGAGATGGCAACCTAAAGTGACAAATAGCAAATTGATGTGATAGCTTGGAGTAAGAATGGAATGTGAATGATATTTATCAATGTTGTATTAGTTTGGATACTAATATATAATGTAATGTTAGCTCATATTATTATAACTTTGATGTTATGTAACTTATGTTTTGCTGTGTAACTGCCTTTAAATAAAAAATTTTACAGACTCAGATCTTCACTGCATAACTTTATATGACTGAATGCAATCTATTTGGATATGTAAAGAGGCTTTGGTTAGACATTTCATCAATATGCTAAACAGAGTTAGTGTATTGGCGAAGTGCCTAACTGGCCGATTATTATCCATAATCTGCATTAGGTGGGGGTTGGGATGTGACATCATTGGTGAGATATTTTGTCTTTGGAGATGAAAACACCTCACTCTTAGGTTGCTCTTAGTTTGGCACATCACCCACATGCACTAATTAAGGATTAAGATAGGCACTAATGGTGTGTTAATATAGTTATTATACCAATAGTTAGATTAATGAGTGTATTATACCATTTATGTGTATATATTTTATGTGTCATACATTTGACATATCCAAGCATACATACTTTATTTATGAGTATTGGTATTTTATGTTCACCATATAATTTGGATTAGTAATTTTAGCCCTTAATTAAGTACACTTGTGCACCAATTTCTCTCTTTTAATCATCATAATTTAATGTGTTAGTTTACTACTTAACACAACTTAGGATTTTTCTATCTTAAAATATCCTTCATTATTTTATCATTTTTTAAGAATTATTATCACTAATCATCAATATTAGTGTAATTATACACTAATGTCATCATAATCCTTAAATCGATACTAATTACCCAGTAATTAGGTCAGGGGTGTTTCAATCATTCCCCTAAGAAGTTCTAGGTTGACCTCTACTTTCCCTTGGTGGGCTAAGACCAACAACCTCATCAAAGATCTCCAATTGTCGATTTAAAGCTAGGCTGGGAAAAGGTTAAAGTGATTAATGAACCATTTTAAAAAGAGGTGTAACAGGAACCTCTCTCGAAGCATCCCTTATAGATGTAGACTTCCTTAGCCCCTCAAGTCCATGGACACTCAAATATGGAGTCAATAGTTCAGCATTTCTTGTATGTCATACATGACCCTAAAAGAATCTTAAGTCCACTTTGGTCATGTGAGTGGCCTCCTCATCATCCTCAAATGCATTGACTAATCTAACCCCAAAACTACTCCTAAGGCCACTGCCTAAAGGTAAGGTGTTCCAAACAACTGAAAAATTAGGAGATTATAGGCCTAACTTGTTATACCCCAAACCTTTATCTTGAATAATAGCCATTAAGGTAAATTACGATGTAAAATCTCAATCATAAAATTGTAAAGGCTTATTGGGAGCAAGTGGAAACTTAAGAAAATAGTTATAAAGCATGAGTTGTTAGCATGGAAATAAGGAGTAGCAGTAATGCTAGACCTGTAACATGCCTTGGTAGAGCATGAATATGAGAGTAATAGGAAGACCACATTTAAGTGGAAGCTTGGAACATACACATTATGATACATATATAGCGCCGAACATGGAAGATGAGTACAAATTTTAGGGGAACTTTTGAAGCCTATATATGTCTACAAAAAATGACTATAGAGAGATAGGCCAAGAGAGGTGGTTCTGTTATAGGGACACAGTTGCAAAATTTAGAGAGATAGAGAGAAACATAGAGAGAAATGGTGGAAAGCAACCCAAAACCCAAGTAACCTCTATCCTTTCTCTTACTATAGCTATCAATAATGAAACTATTAGGAATTGAAGGAAAATGGATTGGAAACCACAATCAAGCAACGGGAAAGCGGCAAATTGCCATTATCGAACCTTGAAACCCGAATCTGGGTTTACTGGAAACTTCGATTAAACCTTATTTTGGGTTTAGCAACTAAAACATAATGAAAAAATGGAGAACATAACAACAAAAATCAGACAAAATGGTCATAAAATAAGAAAGAAATATCGAGTTACAGGCTTGAGCTTCAAAAATGGATTTCTTAAAAATAAACACCAACCCTTATTAACGTAATGATGAATGAAATAGGATAAAAAAAAATACGCATGTACGAAGAAAAGGTAAGAAAAAAATGGTGAAATAGCTATTAACAAACTACTTCCAGGTCGTGACCATTGATGAGCACATGAAGATTTGAAGGTTTTTCAAGTTGTTTAATTTACTAAAATTGTAGAAAAAAATGAAATAAGATGTCTAGAACTAATTAGGAACATAAATAGATCAAGAATTATATGGAGAACATAGCAACAAAAATCAGCCAAAATGGTCAAAAATAAGAAAGAAATATCGAGTTATAGGTTTGAGATTCAAAAATGGATTTCCTAAAAATGAACACCAACCCTTATTAAAGCAATTATGATTGAAATAGGATAAAACAAAATATGCACGTATGAAGAAAAAGTAGAAAAAAATGGTGAAATGGCTATTAACAAACCACTTTCAGGTCGTGACCATTGATGAGCACATGAAGGTTTGAAGGTTTTTCAAGTTGTTTAATTTATATAAATTGTAGAAGAAACTGAAATGAGATGTCCAGAACTAATTAGGAACATAAATAGATCAAGAATTATTGGAAAATATCATTTAAAAACTAGGGTTTAATCGGTGCTAAAATTGTAAATAGAACCGAAATGAGATGTATAGAACTAATTAGGAACATAAACAGATCAAGAATTTCTAGAAAATATCATCTTAAAATCTTGGGTTTAATTGGTTGAGAGTGGCATCATCGTGAAGAAGATGACTATTGTTTGGGTCAGGTCCTCGGTCAGGTCGAATTCGGGTTTTGGTTAGGTCCAGTCTAGACGAAGTAATGGGTAATTAAGGCAGTGCCATTTGGAGTGGTTGTGGCTTATTAAAACAATAACATTTTAATAAAGTGGAAAAAATAAGAAAAAATGGGATTGTTGACCCCATGGTTCGATCTTGAGGGGTAGGGGTAAATTCTCAAAAACTTAACCACTAAGCTACCCTATGTGGTTGTTATATGTATCCCCTAAATAAATATATATATAAAAAATTTAGGACTTAATGAAAAATCAAAGAAGTTGTTTCAAGCAAGGTTCAGACTCGAACAACGCATATAAGAAGCCAAGTATTGAAGCACTGAGCCACAACTGTGCCTTTATGATATATTTTACTAAAAATATAAATGTTTGTGTATTTGTATAGATATAGTGAGATTTAATTATACTTTATCTAAGGCTATTGGTGGCCAAATAAACTAAATGAGGAGTCTATCTTAATATTTTTTTGACGTTCTAAACTCAATGGAAAAGTCCATTTAGCAAAAAAGAGGTACCAAAAAATAAGACACATCAATTGTACTAATTACAATTAAATCCTTAACAATTAATTAAGTTATTGTACAAGTCTAGAAATGCAAAAAGACCAACTTAAGGCTGTTAAGGCCTACAAAAAAAGAAAAGAAACTAAGGTCCATTTAAGCTACAAATGATGAATATTGTTACTTTAAATAGTACAGTCTTATAATTAAAAGTATTAAATGCCAACTTATGTGTAGGATATAGGACCTTCTAAGGGAAAAGAGATTGAGGGATCAAACTAAGGATTCCAGGTAAGTAATCTTGCACTTTGGATCAGTGATATTTTATATCTTGTTCGAAAATATCATTTTTATATTTCTTTTATGAGTAATCTTGCTCTTTGAAGTTGTGCTATTTTTACCCTGTCTCTAAAAATTATCCCTGTGCATATTTTATAAAATATTAAGTGTTTTAAATGTTTTTTATAAGATGCTTGATGCTTCATTTACTTAAAATAATTTTAATGAAATGATCAATATTTTATTTACTTGTGAAAACCAATGAACACCTATTTGACTTAAATATGAATTGTGTGACCCGATTCTTTGTCACTATATGAGAACTTACCTAGGTGGTGCTCTGACTCTAGTTATGTGACTTACCCATATGGCATTCTGACTCTATTATGAGACTTAACCATGTGGCACTTCGACTTTAATTATGTGAATAGCCCATGTGGCAGCTTCGACTCTATATGTGGCTCTCTAGCCTACTTGACGATGCATCTATTAAAGGAAATATATATAGAGGATTTCTTGATGATAGAAAAAGATGATGTAATGTTGTATCAAACAAGTTGCACAAGATGTGGTTCCACTTTCTAAATAGAATCTAATTACTTAGCAGGTGTTACTCTTTTTATTTTCTACTACTTGTCTAGGTGATAGGTGGTTGGTCAAATCCCAAATTTCACATAGGGTGAGGTTTGGGATGTGACAAAATTGCTTCCTTAAGACACACCATTAAAGGGGTTCTTAAGAACAATTAATAGGAACAAAGAAATGAAGTAGAAGCAAAGGAAGATTAGGAAAAAATACACAGTAATTAGTGTTTTAAAGAATGAGAAAGTGAAGAGGCTCGTTGGAGATTACAACAATGTGATCGTCGGAAGTAAGTCTTCAAAGCCCTTGGGAAATAGAAAGAAATTAAAACTGCTTTCAAATGAGAATTCTCAATTTATAGAGGAGATTGTAGTGGTTACGTAGAGCGACACCCCATAATAAAGGGCATTGTTTGATGTTGAATGGCGTGGTTAATTATTATAAATGACTCTCTATTATTAATTTTACGACGATTGAAGTAAAAGGATGACACTAAATTGATGCAAGGAAGTTATAATTATGGCCACCGACGGTGTTTCTTCAAAATTTGGAAAATCCTACTATGAGTGCCACCGCTGAAAAAAACACCCTTTGTTTGGACCATTGGAGGTCCGAGGATTCTGGTTTCCTCTTCACTAAAGGTGGGAAGGAATGCTTCTAGGAGAGATAGAGAAAAATAGGGGAGTTTCCAACTTGTTTTGGGCAATAAACAAGCAAACCCATTACAACATTGATATATGTAAAAAGAAAATTGAAAGAAAAAGAAATAAATAAATTTACATCGCTTCGTTTCCTAGTTACATTCTAAGGAATCCCTTGACATGAGTTAAAAAGATAATAAAGCACTGAAAACACACATAACGAAAAAAATGGATCTAGGGGCCAAGGTACGGAGTGGGAAGGTGTTGGGCACCTACTCTTCCTGATCCAAAAGGATCGACCTCAAACGTTCATATGAAAGGATTTTTCATTAACCATAAGTGCATAAATAATAAGAGAAAAGAGAAATGTATAGCAGAAGAAATGATAAACAAATGAATTGAACTTGCATAAAAATATATAAAACAAAAGGAAAAAAGAATGAAGATTTAACTCGGGCCTAAAGGCTTCCTACGTGTCCATTTAGAAAACAAAATTAGGGTCAGGTAGTTCTCCAGTTTATCCTATTTTATAAAGAGTGATAAAAGGGGGAGATCAACTGAATTAAGGAGGACAATTAAAGGTTTAGGGCATACTTTATTTTAGTCGCAGATGGTCAGCACTTCGGGTATGGATACTCAGCTTGGGATCATCACTCGGGTAGAACTCCAACTTGCTTTCTTAACTGAAGGACCATCATTCGGGTAGGGCTTCGACTTGCTTTTAGACTTAGGACCATTACTTCGCCAAGGCTTTGATCATGAGAGAGAAAGGACTTCCGGAGAGAGAGCTCTAGCATTGGAATGGCAGCATAAGCTTATAAAATTCTAGACCTCTAGAATGGTGATCAACGGGGTCTATTTATAGGAAAAATATTGAGATTTGATCCAAGGGCCTATAATGAATATCTAAAATTGAGGGCTAGGATAATGTCTTGAGTAATAATTATGTGATTAAATAAAAAATAAAATCAAATAATTATCTTAAGGGATGAATATCCAAAATAAATGAATTAAAATACAAGCACCTATTGGATTGATGTCTAAATGCAAGACCAAATGAGAATTAAGGAAAAAAGAGTTTATTTAAAAATAAATTCAAAAAATGAAAATGTCTGGGTTCAATGTATCTCCATTAAAGAAAATGTCTAACAATTATATCTCTGAAAACTCTAGAAAAGGAAAGTCCTAATTATGCATAAATGAACCACTATCACTCAAGATTACCAAATTGCCCCCAATTTGATAAAAAATCTCTACATTGTTACAAAGCATGGGAATGACCAAATTGTTCTTCAAGGCATGAAAATGTGTCCAATTTGTCACGAAAGGGCTGAAATTTCCAAATTACTCTCAAAGGGATAAAATGACAGAAAAATTATGAAAATTCCCTCTAAAGTAACTAAAAAGCCCCCATTAAGGGTAGAATTGTGCAAAAAATTATCAAAATGCTCCCAAAGGGCAAAATGGTGCCGAAATTATCAAGATACCCCTCAAAGGGCATAGAAGTGCAAAAGAGTCCTACTAGAGGTGGGACTCCGGCGAAAGAGTCCTATTAGAAGTGGGACTCTAGTGAGGAAATTCTTACTAAAAGTGGGACTTTGATGGAAGCATCCTACTGGAGGTAGGACTCTAGTGGGAGAGTCCTACATAGGAATGGCAATAGAGTGGAGACCCCTTATTGCACCCCAAATTTTCAAAACCCATGGAGTGATTGAAAATGACCTAAAAAGAATTAATAAAATACAATAGAATGGATTGAATTCATTACACATTAATTTCTCCATGTTTTCAAAATTAAGAATGAAAAATGCTAACTAGACTTACCCAAGATGAGTTCCAAATACTAGTCAAATACCTCCCCAACCAATGGTCAAAAATAGTCTAAGTCATGTCCAAGCATGACCTCTAAGATAGCCTAAAAAATGTCTCTAATGTGACTTGAAACAATGGCCCCAAATATTGTTCAAAAACAACTTAGAAGGTTGACCAAAAATAGCCTAAGACATGGGTAAAAAGTAGCCAAAAAGGTTTGCCCAAGGTGGCTCAAATTGATGGCTAAAGTAGGTTAAACATTCCCTAAGGCATAGAACAATGATAGGTCAAAAAGCCTACCTAAAGTGGTCTAAGGAGGTAGCCAAACATGGCCTCGAATAATGACTAAACTATATTCCGACAAGATGCCCAACATGGCTTGGTATAATGGCCAAAAGTGGCTAAAAAAGGGTTCCAAAAGGTGGTGTCTAACATGGGAGTGAATAGCCTTGAAATGGCCCTGAAAGGCATGTCATGGCATGCCCTATGTAGGCCTCAAAATGGAGTCGAAGACAGCTACCAACATCGCGTTGCATGAGACCAAAATAGGGCTGTCAAGGGTAGAGCAAGACATGGCAGCAAGTGGCAAGGCAGCTGGGCGTGGCGTGGCAAGGCTGGCATGGCATGTCATGGAAGTTGGCCAGGCTGCAGGTACGCGCAGGCAAGCATAAGGGCACGCGGATGCATGGGGAAGGGTGGCCAGGCGCACGCAGGCGGCATGCGGCAAGCGGCGTACGGGCATGCGGCAACAGGGCCTGGGCTGCCAGCGCAAGGGGTGCGCGCGTGCGTGCGGTTGGACTACCAGCTGGCTAGTCTTTTAGGCCTCCTACCCCTCATGCTACAGTAATTTCAGTAGCCATTTTGCTAAAGTACCAGAATTTCCAACCTTGGCCTAAAATCTTAATTTTGATATTTTTGTACCCATTTCAATTTATTTGATGTAAAATGGCCATTTTACCATTTTCCCCTATTTTTCGACCTTAAGTAATTTTTGACTAATTTGCCCCAAGTCTTCGCCTATGCCCCTATTTTCATTTCTTTACCTTTCTTTTTCCTCTTAATTCATTTGATTCGTTAGAAAATCTAGGCATGCTTTCCCTACACTACTCAACCTAATTGCTATTCTTGAAACATTTCACTATAGTCTTATTTGTTTATTGACATTTTTTCTCATTTCATTCCTCTTCCTCATCCTCCTTAACACTAGCAACAACACCTAATAGAAAATTTATTTGCATAATTCTATATTTTCAATATCCACAATCATTTTTCAGAAACAAAGGAACTACTTGGAGCTCTATGCTCCTCATTCATATTCAATACACAATTCCATACAATCCAACATAAAATTAAGTTTATAACTTACACAAAGTCTAAACTTTAAACATGAAATAAACTTCATGGGGCTTATGCCCCTACATACAAAATATAGCCCTTAAGCCAAATACACTTCAAAGTCCATTTTCCCCTCTATGCTCCAAGACTTCATCAAGTCTCATATGCCAGGAGTCTCATCTAAAAGATGTAATCCTGTGTAGGGTAAGCGCAATGGCTTGTATGACACAATTCCTATACAAAGAATAAAGGTAAGTTGTGGCGGCAAAGGGAACATTTGTGAACTTAAACCCTCTAATTCACTAATGCAATGTAATGGTAATATGCATGATATACACATGCAACTCTATGCCCAACACATGTCTCGCTTCACGGTCCTCTCCCGTTGGCATGAAAATACCACTCATTTTGGCCACATTTTGGATTTTTTACCACAGGATCTACACCCTGATAAAGCACAGCACCAAAGTGTTCAACACACTCTATGTTTACAAAGATTCACAATATGCCAATATGCCTTAATTTACCATGAAATTTCTATGAGGCATTTTATCAAACACACGAGGTGTGCCTTAAATCATGCATCATACATTAAGCAAACCATAACTTTCAAACTACAAGACTTTGTCTATATGAACAGTAGGCTATAATACAATCAATTATACATATATTCATGTCACATGTTCACAACTCTACCAAATTCTCAAAGAATACATAAGTACACAAAGTACCAACCCTAGGTTTTCGAAGCAACTATATGTTAGGTGATTTTCTAACATCAAATAAGCATGTAAGTCATACAACCAACTTATAAAAATATTAATAAACTTAACTCTAGTCTTTATTTAGTAAAATAGCAGACCTAGAAGGGTTTTTCTCAACCCTAGGGTTTTTTGCTCACTTCAAAGCTGAACCAATCAGTAGGATTGTAGCTTTTGTGGTGGGAAATAACTTCTTAGAAGGAAGCCTTGAGAGATTTCAAGGTTAGAGATGTGTTTTGGAAGGAAGAAAGTTGAAAAACCTTCACGGCCTCTCCCCAAACTGAAGATTCTGCACTTTCTTCAGCCAATTTGTGATATCTTTAACTCTTAAGTGGTCTATTTATACTGAAAGGGTCATGGGGTGAAAAGACCCTTTTGCCCCTAATGAGTCGCAGGATTCCATTACATTATAGCCTATCCCGAAATGACTCAAATCAATATTTTTCTTTAACCAAAGTTCTTAAAATTATTTTACACGATATTTTTCCCCAAGAAAAAAAGGTTTTTGCCTGCTGGCGGGCAGCGGTCGGGCCCACTTGTGCTGGCCTTTTGGTCCCGTTTTTCACACTATCTCTGATTTTACTAAAATTCTCACAAGAGGTGTATTTTAATATTCTAAGCATATTTTCCTTCTATGGAATACTCAAATTATGCTTCTAAACATAATTTATGTCTAAATGATGCATGTATAGTGCCTGACCGGTAAATAATACATGAATAGTGTCCTACTAGGCAAAATAAAAAATTTACTTTAGTTTTTTTGATCTTTACATCCCTTCTTGTAATACCCTGACCCTGGGTTAGCACGTATATCGAGGTAGACCGGGTCGCGTAGTGTAGTATCAGTTGTAACCCGAGTTGTTTAAGCTCTATATTATTATATCATATGTATTGTACGATTTTGAAAAGTAAATAGCGTCAGTTATACAGTCAGTGCCTGGGAAACACCCGAGCAACCCAGAACTATGCCTCGTTATGCATGCACGCATGCAAACCCATGCATGCGTACGTCTATGTATACACATAGCTTATCTAAAATGAGTGTATGTACACGTAATTAGAAAATAAAATATATGTGTATATATAAGTATATATACATGTATAGAGTAAGTATTTATATATGTGTATATAGATATGCTTCGTATAATATGTATGTATATATATGAATTATACATTAAGAAAAGGAAAGAAGCTGTCGAGTGCATGCATGTGAGTGTGTGTGTGTGTGTGTCAGCTTGTGTGTGCAAGTAAGTGTGTGTGACGGTTGTGTATTAGTGTGTGTGTGTTGGTAAGTGTGATATGAAATATATATATATATATATATATATACACAAATATCTCAAGCCATAAATGAAAAGCTACATTTGAAAAAGGAAATCAGAAAAGTTAAGTCAAGGAAAGAGGTTTTAGAAGGGGGAGAAACTAAGAGGAAAGGGAGAGGTTGAGGCGGTTGGTGTTGTGTGTCTATGTATTATATATACATGTGCGATGGTAGAGAAAATCAAAAGTAAGAAACTGATTTGAGAGGCTAAATTAAAAGTAGAGAGGCATTGGGAGTTTCAGAGAGGAATCAAAAGTTGGAACAAGAGAGAAAGAAGAACCTGCAACAAGAAAAATTAGAAATTATAGGTGAGTAACTATATTCTGTTTTACAAACCTAGCATGATTCAGTAGTGTTTAAATTGTAGGGCTGTATGAAGCATGAAATAAGGAATCAAATGCAAAAAGAATCGAGAAAAATGGTTGAAAATTGAAAGAGAAAAAAGTAGTCAAAAGTTTAATGATAATTTCGGTTTTATGAGACTTGATGCATAAAGCTTTGTTATTATGATGAGGAATTGTTCCTCTTAGATGCAGAAAAATGTTAGAACAAAATTAGAGTCAAAACCATAAGGAAATCATAGAGAAATGGAGCTTATCGAAAAATCGCAACTTCTGGCTGGAGCTACTATTTCTCTATTTTCGTGATAATGTGTAGGTTAAATCAGAAGGATGGGCATGGGGTTGTGATCCTTAAGAAAAAGGGAAGAGAACCCCATTGAAAAAGGGGGAGAAAAAGACTGGAAACAGTTGGCCATAGCGAGAGAAGGCGACGAAACCCTAGTGAACCCTACCGACGTATTGCTGGAGAAGAAGGAGACTGTTTGGGCTGGGGTTCGAGTCATGGGTCGGATCCAGGTTAGGACCCAACCGAAATAGAAATGGGTATGTCAAAACGGTGCAATATTACTTAAGTTTAAAACGGTTTTAAAATTGAAATAGGGGTGTTTGGTAACAGGAGTAATAAATTAGAGAAATAAGGATAGAGATATCTTATTCCTATTCTATGCTTATTCGTTGTTTGGATAACCTTACTTGGGATAGGGTTTTCTGAAATTACAAATGAACCCAGATGTTATGGAAATTATAATTAGACCCTCAAATTTTAGTTATTATGATTTGACCCACAGAATATAATATTAATTTAATTAATTAAAATAAAAATAAAAGAGAAATTACCAAATTGCCCCGAAGTCAAAAGTAGTCAAATGAACTTCGATTAAAATAAAAGAATAGTGAATTTTTATTATTTCGAGCATTTCAGACTCAACGGTGGAGTCCAATTTGTGAAAAAAAGGTCTCGAGAAGTGAGAACTCAGTGAAGGTGTAAATGACCATTCTACCCTTTATAGTAACGATGTCCAAATTAAACACATGAATAGTGTATTTTAACTATCTCGGACACTCTAAGACCAATGGTGAGGTACGTGTCACGAGATAGAGTCCCAAAAAATAAAAGACCCATAAAAGTGCAAAATGACCATTTTGCCCTTTTTAGCCCAGATGTCCGAATTGAATTCCGCTGAAAGCCTAAACCGATTTTTTTTAATGTCCCAGACTTAATGGTAGAGTCTATTTTAGTAAAAGAGAAACCATAGTAAAAGGGCATAAAATTTGATGAATAGCATAAATAATTAAAAGATAAACTGAGATATGCAATCTATTGATGAATAGGGATTTCAAAGAAGAAGGAATAATGACTTGATTTTATTGTGAAAGAACGAAAACTGGTTTAAAAAGTAAGTAATCTCTGATCTCTATATGTGTTACATTCCCAGCCATGCCAACAGTTTTTCTTATATTATCTATTGTATTCCATACATGCTAGATATTTATTGAGTCCACACTGATATTACTCTATCGTGTGGAAAGTGTTTATTGACTGTTATATATCTTGATCATGATTTATGTACGCTCTGTACATAGGCCTCAAGGGGCAAGACTTATGATCTCAGTAGCCCAGCTTACATTGGCCTGTTAAGGCAACAGTTTATTTTCGCCGCTAAGATAGTGTTATTGCATTTACTATTTATGAGATTTAGCATGATCTCGATATATTTTATTGTGGCTGGATTTGTGCTCAGTCACGAACTCCATCTGATGCTTAGTAAACCTACGGGTCTAGAAAATGGAAACAAAAGTGAAAATTAAAATGGCAGCTAAAGTGGGATCTGCAAGGCTAGAATGAACCGACGGGTTAGTGCTTGGCTGAGAGATTAAGGAAAAAGGGAACAAAATGATCTTAAGGGGTATGCCGGGCCCCAAGTTAAAGTGCATCCATATTGTTGTTATCAGTATCTATTATTGATTATCATAGCTTGATCATGTTATACCATTATGAATGATCATGAGATTTCATAGATTTTATTTGAGTGCATATGATTATACTTGAGACAGCTCATGACTGTAGCAGTATGATCATATTATCAGACAGATTTCATTGCTTTATCATTTGAGTTCTATCATCTGATATTGAGTTATATATTCATTGACTAGCTAGCACATCTGCATTTATCCTAGTTCTTTTATGAATAATGCTTTCTATATTCTTGTACCCATGGCAGAGCAAAGAAGAATTACTTACTGAGCTTAAGTTAGCTCACCCCAAACTTACCAACCCTTTCAGGAAAGGAAGCTGTAGCAGTAGCAGTAGCAGTTAGCTAGATAGTAGTGGACATTTCTTTTAAAGTTGCAGTATAATACTTAGTACAGACAGTCTTGTAGCTCTCCCATGTTATCCACGTCTTGGGGATGAACAGTTGTATTAAGAAATTTTGTATTCCACATTTTGTAACCATTATATAAATCACTATGCAACTTTTATTATTTTCTTCTGCATGTTAGTAACACTGATTGTGTAGCAAGTTGAGACCCTTGGTTCGACAAGCAGCGTCAGATTGGGTGCACAACACGAGATCCGCATAGGGTGGGTCTAGTGTTGTGACACTTCCCCTGACCTCGCCCTGCTTGAAAGATGAGTGCCCTTGACCTCGCTTCCACCCTACCTCTTCTCTCACCCCCATCCCCGACCTTGCCTCGCTCCACCGCTCCAACCCCGACCCTGCTTAGGAATTTACCATGAATAAAAAAATATTGTTCAACATTGGAAAAGCAATGGCTAAATTTTGCTAAAGTCTATTGTACCTAGAAAAAAATATGTTGTACAAATAGAGTCTAAAATTCACTATTCAACAATGAATACATTATTTAACTAAATTATAAAAAACATGGGAGAAAACTAGGAATAATTTCATCTAGCTAAACAACCTACTACTACCAAAAAGCTCAACTTAATAACATATTTTCAAATAATAACCAAACATCAAATATCAATGAAAAATCCATCAAATATCCATCAACCATTAAATATCCATTAACCATTAAATAACATCCCAAGTCCTAACATTACGGGAAAAAATCCACCACCAATTGTTCATTCCATTTAAAAAAATACAACTGCCATGTCATCATTAGTTCATTAAAACACTTCTTCCAAACATATAAAAAATGAATGCATCCTTCCATCTCAAACCACAAGATCCATCATTCACAATTGAAAATAACGAGCCTGCAAATATAATAAACTCAAGATGTTAATCTTAACTCAAGTTTGACAATACTCTCCAAGAAAAATAATAACATTAAGAATTCCACAAATAAACTATGAATAATTTTCGTATACATCTAAAACACTACTATCATCATTTTCTTCTTCATAATCCATGGTGGGATAATCTTTGAATGTAGAATTGCTTATAAAAAATTAAATACTTTATTAGATAACTTTCATATCATAAACTAATTAAAAATTTTGAATTTTTTTTTGCTTACCATTTAACCAACTTTGTGCACACATTAATGCTTCCAAAGTTTTTGGAAAAAGTTTACTACAATGAGGACTTACCAACCTACCAATAGTGCTAAAAGTAGACTCAGATGTAATAGTCGTTATTGGAATAGCTAAAATATCCCGAACAATCTTTTGTGAGGTAGGATATTTAAGTCCATGTGTTTTCCACCAACTCAACACATCAAAATCCTCAGCTCTAGGCAACACAAGATCTTCCAAGTAATAGTCCAACTCTGATTTAATAATGAAATTTGTTGAAAACATAGTAATAAACAAGTCAAACTTGAAAAGTGGATCACGTTTATTGTCACGACCCGAAACCCACCCTATGCGGATTTGGGATCCAGGGCCGACCCATTGGCCGACCCTACTTTTTTTTTTTTTTTGGATTATATCAGTGATAACATTGTGTAATATAAAAATTAAACAGTTATACAGAGAAAGTCATAATAAGGTTCTATATATATATATCAAAAAGAAAACCAACATTTACATCATCCCTAGGTGGTGAATACATGGGAGAGATATGACTGTACTGATCATTTCCTATTACATTTCTTAAAATACCCTCTATTGCCTCCAAGCTCATACTGTCTACTTGTAGCGTCCTTTCCTGAAATAAATAAGTAAATCTAAATTAGCTAACAAAGCTCAGTAAGTAAATTCTCTTCACTCTGCCATAGGTTAGGGTCAATATAGAAAGAACAAAATCAAAGATAATAAGGATATGATAACATGATAGCTAGTCATAAAATAGAATGTTACAATAGCTAATCGAAAGATAAAATAATAAAATAATCAATCAAGAGATAGAATGCCACAATGGCCAAATCAGGAGATAGAACGTCACAATAGTCAATAGGATTGAACGACACAATAGCTAATAAAATGAAGTATCACAATAGCCAATAGAATGAAGTGTCACAATAGCCAATAGAATGTCATGATAGCCAATAGAATGAAGTGTCACAATGGCCAATAGAATATCACAATAGCCAGTAGAATGAATGTGTCACGATAGCTAATAGAATAGAATGTCACGATAGCCAATAGAATATCACAATAGACACTAGAATAAAGTGTCACAATAGCCATGGAATGAAGTAGTCACAATAGCCAGTAGAATAAAGTGTGGAACAATAGAAATGACCTTTAGGTCCAATATAAAACAATAGTCATACTGCCACAATCATAAGATAATTCAATTATAAACCAATGGATAAGCTTTCAAAACATATGATCATTCATAGGGAAAATATGATCATTCTATGAGTTCAATAAAAGATATGATATCAATAAACATTTTGATGTATATTCTATTTAGGTATTGGCATATCCTTAGTAAAAGTAACCTTCCTGGTTCACTACCACACCAAACCACTCATACATATTAACTAAAACACCGAATCACACCCAGGTTCACTACCACACCGAACCATTTCTCAGATTCACTCTCTCTTCAAACCATATCTAGATTCACTCCCACATCGAGTCATTGGCTAGTTTCATGGACTTTGATCCATAGGTCTGGTAAAAGCATCAGGATGGACGTTGTGACTGAGCACAACTTCCGAGTACTCATAATATATCATGATCATAATTTCACGAAGAGTCTATATGTGAAATATCATTTTTCTTAGAAATAAGAGCATAATAGTAAGCTTTTCAAGGTATGGTATAAAGTGCACAATCAATCATAATTAGGATATAGTAATCGAATTCTCAATAATTTTCATAAGATAGAACAAGTATTACATTGTGAAAATTAATAAACATCAGGCACGTATAGGAGTACAAATCTGGCCCTATAAAAGAATAATAATGTGACATGGCTAGGAATTACCACATGTGAAAATCGGGTTTTACTTATAGTAAGAACATAACAATCTGCCTAATTCAATTCTCAATAATTCCCACAAGATAGAACAAGTATCAAATTGTGGAATCAATAACTTTGGGTATGCATAAGAGTACAACATTGCCAGCAAAAGGAATAACATGGCTAGCAAAATCACATGTAAGAGTTTCGAGATTTACTTAACTTTTAATAGTCCTGTTATATCTCAGTATTTAGTCATTTTCTCCTTTCTTTTTGATGTCCCTATAAATTAATAAACAGTTCTTAGCTCAATACTACGTATAGCTTAATGCCCTACAATTATTCAATTTCATACATCGATATCATAGGTATCTTATTTGGGAAAACGGACTTCTACCGTTGAGTCCTGGAATGTCAAAGAAAATAGGCTTAGACTTTTATGGATCTAAATTTGGCTTTGGGCATTCCTAGAGGCAATATGGTAATTTTTTACTTTCATGGGTCTTAATTTTTTGGGACCCCGTCTTGTGAAATGGACCCTTGTATTCGTTTTAGAATGCCTAAGATACTAAAAGTACATAATTCATTTAATTTATTCGGGTATTGGGAATAATGACAATAATTAACTAAATTAATTAATTAATTTAAATAATATTCTATATTATTTTAGGTAAAATGTAACCACACGTGCCTCAGTGTCATGGTGGTCTGCATGTGGGGGTTAAGGCCCACAAGCCTCACGGTCGTGGTTTCGAATCTTGGGGCCAGCAGCCTACTTTTATTTTTCAACCTATTCTAAGGCCAAACAGCGGATAAAGGGTTTAATTGGGATAGGATATCCTTGTTCCAGTCGTGTGTATTAAATCAATTGCTTACACCTATTGCCAAACAACCTAAATCAGACTTTTAAATTAAAAAAAATCATCGTGAAACTGACGCAGTTTCATTGTAAGGGATCTAAAAACGACATTGTTTCTTATTTACTGTTCATCGTCTTCCTTTATGAAAACGCTACTGTTCATTGAAAACCCTGAAATTTCTAAGCCTATTTCACTGGCATTCAAGGCCTCTATTTTCTCTGTTTTTAAACCCAATCAACTTCTATGGTCTAGACTTAGATATCCTCATTGGTTTGGGGGTTCGAAATTCATTATGAAGCTCAATTGAAGCTTCCATGGTTGAAGGTTATTCAAGATGGTTCAAGCTTGTTTCTTGACCATTTTCACTATGATTTCTTCTATAATGATCCTTAGGTTATGGGGTTTTGTTTTTCATTCTAAGAGTCAAGGTTAAGAGCTGCTTTTTGCGATTTGACCAAAGAGCCAAAACCTGCAACTTGAGGTTTGGTGGTCATTTCTATAGTTTCTTAGTCGTAGCTAAGGGTTTTCATAACCCTTATGGTTCCTAGTTTTGATCCTAAGCAATAAAAATGAATTTTATAAGGGTTATTTCAGACCTGAACTTTTGAAGTTCAGTCATGGGGTTTTCTATTTTTCCTAGGTTTCTTATGTCCTTCAGCCCCCAATTCTCTTCCTTTTCTATTCTTTATAAATCCTAAAGTATATCTATGCAATTTAACCATGAACTGAATCAAGAAATTTGAAAAAAAATGCTAAAGAGAAATGCTCACGTCTTCTCTGAATTTTGGTTGCAAAACTTCAGTACTCCTTCTCGCCTCTTCTTCCTTTTCTCCTTCTTCTTTTCTATCACTTGCCTTTGTTTTTATTCTTTTTCCTTTTCTAATACACGCAGTGAATGCATATATATAAGCATATATACACATACACACACTTACCCCTAAATATATCTCTCACCGCCTCTTTCTCTCTCTTTCCTTTTCTTCTTTTATTTTAGTCAAGATATTTTGCGCGCACACACACACACAGATATATATATATATATATATATATACATCTAGGTCGGCACACACTCAAGTACACATGACCGACACACACACACACTCTCTTCGTTCCATTCATACACTGCTGTCACATATATATAATTATATATATATATATAAAGCACACTCACACACGATGCTTTTTATATATATCTACACATACTACTGCACACACTTTCTCATATATATATATATTATACACACACTGTTACACATACATATAATCGTATATGTAAATTACACACATACACACACCTTTACGCACACATCTGTACTCATATATATATATATATACTAGTACATATATATACATACCCATATATGCATATATCTATGTATGCATATTTATATATATTCGTTGCTTCGTTCGGTATCATTCAGACATTTGGGACCTTTCGTATTCCAAAATTGGATTGTTCTATTATCCTCAGGAAGCGAACCCTAATAATTCAGATTTACGGCACTTGCCCAGTTATATTTTTGGTTGGGGTATTACATTCTCCCCCCTTAATAGAGTTTAGTCCCCAAACTCGGCGTTTCTCAATCCAATGATTTTCCAATTTCTCTAAAATTGAGGCACCAACCTTGGAAAGATGCTCACATTTAACTATAAGAACTTCGATTGGGAATTAAGTTTTTCAGTCACATCAGAATGACGTACAACTCTTTCTATAACTTCAAGTATACCATGTATTTCTCAATTAAACTTCAAACGTATTATGTATTTCTCATGTCGATCCTTGAGGATACTTGTGTCCTTGATCTGGGTTTCACATGTTTCATGTCTAACATTTTCTAATAATAACTCTCCCTACGGAATGGAAACAGTAAATAAATAGTCTAGGTGTTAGTTTCTAAGTTGAGTTTAGCAAAAATGTGGGGACATAAATGAATGTGTAGAGCAAGTATAGAATCTGAGCAGGTTATGAACATTGGAAGGGTACCTGCGACTACTGATGTAGTAGCCTGATCATTCCCTGTTGTAATTGAGAACACCCTTCCCACTTGTTGTTACTTTGTTCCTTGGCCCATTATTACGGATCTAGGATCTGATCACTAGGGCTGATGGGGTAGGTGTGGTACTGATCAAAGATCTATTACTCTAGGGGGAAAGTTTTTTATGAAATGCCCACTCTTGCCGCAGAAGTAACAAGCATGGGTGTTTTTGGAACATAGTCCCTAGTGGACTCTCAAGCAGTTGGGGCATTTAGTTTAGCCTCTTATCATTGTAATTGGCCCTTCTCTAACTAGGCCCTGTATTTCATGATCCGGCTCCAGGCTTAGAAAGTGAAAATCCCAACCCTCTGTCGCGGTTGCCTCTTGGTCTTTGGCGAACTCTTTTTCACCTTGCTCGATGATCTTAGCTATTACAACCACTTCATTCTAAGTGGCCAATCACTGGGGCCTAATTCGGTCTTTGATGGCTTATCTCAACCCTGCCTTCAAACTTTCGGGCTTTCATATTCTTAGTGTTGATGACATTGGGGGTGAACCTGGGCAATTTAGTAAATGTGGCCTCGTATTCATCCACTGTGTAACACCCTGACCTTGATTAATTAAGAATTAGTTTGCTAATTATTAATTAGCACCAACATAAAGAATAATTAAAAAAGTTAATCGAGAATCTCTTGACTGGTCACGATAGGCCAATAAAATAATTAAACACATCAGAAAGAAGGGTGTAATACCCGAACCTAATTACTAATTAATTAGATGAAATGATATCATTTTAACATTGTGGAAACTCGAATTAGTGAACTATGACAGCCACAAATAGATAATAACTGACATGAGGGCTTTGACATTGAAGCTAACTGAAATATGAAACCCTTAGAAGAAATTGCTTCGTAAAAAGAGCACTGGAAAAGAAAATATAACTGAAATAGCCAAAACGGAATTCTGTGCCAACCAAACAAGGCATAAGCCCAAATGGGGGAAAAATGGCCTAAAAATGAGGCCAAGGGGATTTGAACCCTTGACCAAGTGGGGCAAGATTTTAGGCATCCAAAAATTACCAAGTGGGCTGCCAACAACTTCATGCCTAAAAATGCAATAGAATTGTATATAACACTAAATTTCCCCAGTTCCACCTCCTAAATTGGCCAATGGCCATGCATGCAAACCCTCATCATTAGCTCACATCACACCACCTCAACTCCACATCAGTCATACGATCCCACCAATTCTCTGATATGCATGCATCTATATATATATATATAGATGTATATGTATAGGTGAGCAATATGTGATATATATATATATATGTATAAACTATACACCTTGGGATCCAAAAACATGTGTGCTATATTAAGACCATGGCTGTGTGAGACCTGGAGTGTGTGTGTGTGTGCATGAGCATTAGAGAGAGAGGAAGTGAGAGAGAAACACATTGTGTGTATGCTTGTGTGAGAGTGTGTGTAGTGTGACCATTGGAGGTGGAAAGAGAGAAGGGGTTGGGGAGAGCACGAGCAGGATAGCACTACCACACTGAGGTCTCACCTTGAGCCACTAGAGAGAGAGAGAGAGATTCACTGTGCAAGGTATAAACCCCAAACTGGTTAAATTTTCTGTTTAAAATTTGGTACTGTTTTTGATGTTGTTGAGCCCTGTTAGTTGCACGCATGAAGTTTAGAATGAGAAATCTTGATTAAGGCGTGAAATGAGACCTCAAAACAGCCCCAAAGCCACAAACCGTGCCCAGGTCACCATTGATGCACCTTGGGATAAGCAAGTTTGAGATGACCTGTAAGAAACCAAGTTCTGAACACTCAGAACCTCAAACAGACCTCATAATAAGCATGCAAGAATTCCCAGACTGCGACCTGAAAACACTAAGGAAAGCCTAGAATTTGAACTTACAGGTCTCAGGTTTGAAACCCAGACTCTGAAATAGGCTCCTAAACCTTGATTTTGGAATGAGGATGGACGCTCCATATCACTACGGTCAGTGACAAACCAAACCACGCAAGAAATGGTGAAGAAACGACCATTTATGAACCAGTTGCAGGTCGCGACTATCCAACCCACCATGGCTCCTCGAGCTTGATTTGAGGCCTAAAATGAATGCCAAAATGTTTCTTAAACATTTAGTAGCCCATATCACCTAAAAAATAGAGATCAAATTAACCTCGAAATGCATGAAATTGGAGAATTTTGAAAACAGAAATTAGGGCAACAATAGCCCTGCGCGATGGAGAAGACGTGTTGACTTGCTCAGATCGAACGTGTCGACTCAGACACGTGTTGACTTGCGGGATGGCCACTGCATTAATGAAACATCGTCGTTAGGTTGAAACTGAAATGGGCTTGTTTGGTTGCGGTTATAAGGAATTAAAATTTAGAAAATTGAATCTGGGGTTAGACCAAACCGTGGATAAGGGGTATAGTAAGGTTATTGTATTCTGGTTCTCTGGCCTAACTGAACCAGCTGGTTCATGAGGGTTCTGGTCCGGTCTAGGGTTTAGGTGGTTAAACCCACGAGTTCACTGTTTAAAAATTAAAAGAAAAACCGAAACTTTTGTAAAATATATTTTGACCCCAACTGTTTTGCAAAATTATAGTCTGACCCAATTCGTGGGATTTTTATGCAAGTACACCCCTGAAAAAATAATAAAATAATTTATTTAATTATTTTATTAATTAGGTAAAATTACTATTTTACCCTTGGACACTAAATGACTCAAACGAAGCCCAAATTAAATAAGTAAACAATGTATCTTTACTATCTCGGGCATCTCGGACTTAATGGTGGAGTCCGATTTGGGAAATTAAGTCCCAAAAAATAAAGACAGATAAATAGTAAATGACTGTACTGCCCTTGATGATACCTAGGCCCAAATAAAAATAAAAGATAGTCCATTGTGATTATGTTGGGTATTCTGGACTCAACGGTGAAGTCCGATTTGTGAAACCAAGTTCCGAAAAACACAGACACGCAAATTATAAATGACTGTATTGCCCCTAATGATACCCAGGGCCAAACAAACACAAAAGATAGTCTATTTTAACTATGTCGGACACTCTAGGACCTAATGGTGAGGTCCAGTTTATGAACCGAGGTCCCGAAAAATTTGGCTATGCAATATACGAAATTACCAAAGGCCCCTGATGCTGTACGAAGCCCAAATAAAGTCCAAATGGGACAAAATTGATACCGATAGAAGCCCAGATACTCGTGAAACTGTACACGTGATTAAATAATGATTCGGGGTCAGAATTTCATGAAACGTAAAATGACCAAAATGCTCCTGAGCATGGTAAGTGCAAAGTAAAGGCCGAATAAAGGGCCAATCTGATCTAATAAATTTTCATAAGCATGATTATGGGAAATTGAGGGGCTAACTACAACTCCGGAACAGTCAACGTATAAAATGAGAAATGACTGATGTATCCCGATGATCAAAAGCAGATACCAAATAAAGTCCAAAAGACTTAAAAATTTATATATAAGATATATGGGATATTCTGAGACCACAATAGGGTCCGGGACAAGAATGGAAAAATTACCATTTTGCCCCTAAGGTTAAATAAGTATTTAACTGATAACAATTTGAGTCCAAAAGACTTAGAACTTTATATTTAAGATAAGTGGACTATTCTGAGGACCACGATAGGGTTCGCGACAAGAATGGTGAAATTACCATTTTGCCCCTAAGGTTAAATAAGTACTTAACTGATAACGATTTTAGTCTAAATGACTTAGGTTATAATCCTGATAGCTACTAAGCCTAATTAAAGAATGAAAGAGCCTCGGATGAAACCCAAGGAAAGGGCAATAGGCTACTAGGCTATCTTAGGTAATCCGATAGATGCCTAAGATGATGAATAAGACATGAATGGATGAATTTTGATTTGTCTATGATTAATGATGATTGTTCAAGATATGCAAGGATGTGCCTGGGAAAATATCTGGAGGTTATTAGATTATCAGTACAAGGAGATAAGCGAACAGTTTGTGAGTAACTTAGAATTTCTGACTTGGTGTATAAGTTACACTGTCTAGATATTGTATTTTGATTCACTGTACCGTTTTATATACTGTATTGTTTAAATGCATATATTTAAAAGCATACTCTTTGTATTGCATTACAGGTGGTATGATTTTGTTCTGTCTTGCTCTTTTGTTTGTTCGGGTCTATTCTATTCTGGTATTTGGTCTGTTCCTGATTTTGTTTCGTTATGTTGTGTCTTACTCATCTTGTTTTGTTATGTTCTGTCCAGGTTCTTTGGCTCTTCCGTTTTGTCTGTTATATATGTAATTTGTTCCAATTCTATTCCCGTTATGTTGTGAGTAACTTGGAACTTCTGACTTGGTGTATAAGTTGCACTACCTAGATATTGTATCTTCGTACGCTGTACCAGTTTTATATGCTATATTGTTTAAATGGGTATACTTAAATGTATACCCTTTTGTACAGCATTACACGTGGCATGATTTTGTTCTGTCCCGCCTAATTACCGTCTTGTCCTGTTTTGTTTTGTCCTGTTCCGCTCAATACTGACCTGTTCCATTCGTTGATGATATGTCTCTGTCTCTGATTGATATATTATTTTTGCTCAATTCCGTTATGTTCCGTTCCGTTGATGATATGCTTGTGTCTCTGATTGATATATTGTGCCCGCTTAATTTTATTATGTTATTTTCCATTGATGATATGCCTATGACTCTGATTGATATATTGTTTTCGCTCAATTCCATTATGTTCCATTCTATTGATGATATGCTTGTGTGTCTGATTGATATATTGACATCATTTACTGTTTTGATATGATTTGTTATGTTATGTTATGTTCTGTTTTGATTTATTTGTACAGTTTGGTTCGGTTCTGTTTTATTCTACTTAACTGCATTAAGTGGATTTATTAAACTGCTTTTTCTAAAATAACTAAACCCTCCATGTGCTTTGTAAGCAAGAATTGGTTTTTGAAACCCATGACAGGGAACCTGTGTTACTCATTGGGCTTATTTAAGCTCACCCCATTATCCTCACATTTTTCAGGATTTATTTCCACTGGATTAGAAGGCACTATGATATGACATGGATAGGCCGAGTGGCATTCCAAGTAAAGGATCTGATGGCACTAATTTGTAGAGACTTGGATTCTTGTGGATTGAATCTAGTTGTTCAGGTAAGTGACATGATTCGATTGACTTCATTGATATTCATTAGATGTATTGGGACATGGCTTATGGTAATTGTACTCTAGAGATTATTTGATGACTGATAATAGACGTGCTCTGATGTGTAGATTAGATATGCTTTGTGTTATATGTCTGATTATAGATATGCTCTATGGTTAGAGTTATTAGCTATCTAGTTTTAGACTTGCTCTGTGGTACATACCTCTATGCTATTTATAAACGAGTTGCATTCCCGAGATGAAAAAGTTTTAAATTCTGTTACTCTGACCCTACATTTGGAATGCAATTCATTGGTAAGTTCAGAAGTTTGCCTTTGGTTGGTCGTATTGTCGGTTGGCAAACTGGCAAGGGCGGCTAACTGGCATCAGCATCCTCGACATCCGCATAGGGTGGGGTTTGGGATGTGACACACCGTCATACCACCCTACTGTAAAACTAGAAATTCAGTAACTTTTTTATCCTTGGCTTCCTAGGGGATGTATTTTTCGTTGAAGATCACGGTGAATCATTGCCAGTCCATATTCGGTTCCCTATCCTCTTCTAATAGCCACCATTTGTAAGTGACTCCCTTGAACATAAATGTGGCATACGCTACATTCTGTACCTCCGTACATTTCAGGATACAAAAGATTATGTTCATTTCCAATAGCCACTCCTTGACTGCTATGGATCCCTTTGTGCCGTCAAAAGTTGATGGCTTCATTTCTTGGAATCGCTTGTACGGGAATGTCTGATCTCTATCATTCCCTTGTCAGGCCTCCCAGATTGATAGGAAGCTCCTACTGCACTGGTTCACTCGTACTCACCTGATTCCTAGGTAAAGTAGGTAAAGTCTCGATGACTCTTTCTATAAGGCGCTTTAGTCTATCTAATCGGTCCATTACTATCGGGGCACTTCTGCTGTTAGGCTCTATGACTCATTCCATAAGGCGTTCTAGTCTCTCTAATCTGTTCATTACTATTGGAGTATTCCTGGTGTTAACCATTTGCTGTAAAAGATAAAAGGGTCGGCATTTACGTAAAAATCTATCCATTATGACATAGTGGTTAGCATTTACGAGTCTAACATAATGCAAAAATCTATTATAACGTATCATAGCATTATCTATTTATTGACCTCTTAGACTTAACAGTCTTAGTACTCTAGTCCTAGTCTCCTATGAATCACTAGAACCTAAGGCTCAGCTTTGATACCATTCTGTCACAACCCGAAACCCACCCTATGCAAATTTGGGATTGCGGGGCCGACCCATTGGTCGTCCCTACTTTTTTCTTTTGGTTGTCTCAGTGATAACAATGTGTAATATAAAAACTAAACAGTTATATAGCGGAAGTCATAATAAGGTTCTGTATACATATCAAAAAGAGAACTAATATTTACATCATCCTTAGGTGGAGAATACATGGGAGAGCTATAACTGTACTGGTCCTTTCCCATTATATTTCTCAAAATTCCCTCTATTGCCTCCAAGCTCCAACTGTCTACTTGCAGCGTCCTTTCCTAAAATAAATAAGTAAATCTGAATAACCTAACAAAGCTCAGTAAGTAAATTCCCTTCACTCTGCCATGGGTCAAGGTTAATATAGGAAGAACAAAATCCAAGATAATAAGGATATAATAACATGATAGCCAGTTATGAAATAGAATGTTACAATAACCAATGGAAAGATAAAATACTAGAATAATCAATCAAGAGATAGAATGCCACAATGGCCAAATCAAGAGAAAAAATGTCACAATAGTCAATAAGATTGAATGTCACAAGAGCCAATAAAATGAAATGTCACAATAGCCAATAAAATAAAGTGTCACAATAGCCAATAAAATATCACAATAGCCACTAGAGTGAAGTGTCACAATAGCCAATAGAATATCACAATAGCCACTAGAAGTGAAGTGTCACAATACCTAATAGAATAGAATGTCACGATAGCTAATAGGATGAAGTGTCACAATAACCAATAGAATATCACAATATCCATTAGAATGAAGTGTCACAATAGCCAGTAGAATGAAGTGTGAACAATAGAAATGACCCTTTGGTGCCAATATAAAAAATTAATCATACTGCCACAATCATAAGATAATTCAATTGTAAACCAATAGATAAGCTTTCAAAACATATGATTGTTTATAGGAAAAATATGATCATTCTATGAGTTCAATAAAAGATATGATATCAATAAACATTTTGATGCATATTCTGTTTAGGGCTTGGCATATCCTTAGTAAAAGTAACCTTCCTGGTTCACTACCACACCGAACCACTCATCCATATTCACTACCACATCGAATCACACCCAGGTTCACTACCACATCGAACCGCATCTTAGATTCACTCTCTCTTCGAACCATATCCAGATTCACTCCCACATCGAATCATTGGATAGTTTTATGGACATTGATCTGTAGGCCTGATAATAGCATCGGATGGACCTTATGACTGAGCATAACTTTGGGTACTCATAATATATCATGATCATAATTCACGAAAAGTCTATATGTGAAATATCGTTTTCCTAAAACATAAGAGCATAATAGTAAGCTTTTCAAGGCATGGTATAAAATGCCCAATCAATCATAATCATGATATAGTAATCAAATTCTCAATAATGTCCACAAGATAGAACAAGTATCACATTGTGAAAATAAATAAACATTAGACACGTATAGGAGTACAAATATAGCCCTATAAAAGAATAATATTATGATATGGCTAAGAATTAACATATGTGAAAGATCAGGTTTTACTTATAGTAAGAACATAACAATTTGCCAAATTCAATTCTCAATAACTCCCACAAGATAAAACAAGTATCAAATTGTGGAATCAATAACATTGGGTACGTATATGAGTACAACCTTGGCAATAAAAGGAATAACATGGTTGGGAAAACCACATGTAAGAGTTTTGAGATTCACTTACCTTTTAATAGTCTGTTCTATCTCAGTATTTAATCATTTTCTCCTTTCTTTTTGAAGCCCCTATAAATCAATAGACAGTTCTTAGCTCAATACTACGTATAACCTAATTCCCTACAATTAGTCAATTTCATACATCGATATCACAGGTATCTAATTTGGGAAAACGGACTCTATCGTTGAGTCCAGAACGTCGAAGAAAATAGGTTTAGGGTTTTATGGATCTAAATTTGGCTTTGGGCATTACTAAGGGCAATATGGTAATTTGGTAGTTTACAGGGTCTTAATTTTTTTGGACCCCGTTTCATGAAACCTTTCCATTGGTTTTAGAATATCCAAGATACTAAAAATACACTATTCATTTAATTTATTCAAGTATCGAAAATAATGACAATAATTAACTACATCAATTATTTTACGTAAAATATAACCACACGTGCCTCAGTGTCACGGTGGTCCGCGTGTGGGGGTTAAGTACCCACACGCCTCACGATCATGGTTTTGAATCTTGGTGGCAGCTAGCCCCCTTTTATTTTTCAACCAATTCTGAGGCCAAACAACTGATAAAGGGTTTAATTGGGGATAGGATATCCCTGTTCCAGTCACGTGTATTAAATCAATTGCTTACACCTGTTGCCAAACAACCTAAATCAGACTTTTAAATTAAAAACAATCATCATGAAACGATGCGGTTTCATTGAAAGGGATCCTAAAAATGACACCGTTTGTTATTTATTTTTCATCGTCTTGCTCCATGAAGATGCTACTGTTCATTGAAAATCTTAAAATTTGTAAGCCTATTTTGTGGCATTCAAGGCCTTTATTTTCTCTGTTTTTAAACCCAATCAACATCTAAGGTCTAAACTTAGATATCCTCATGGTTTGGGGGTTCAAAATTCATTGTGAAGCTCAATTGAAGCTTCTATGGCCGAAGGTTATTCAATATGGTTCAAGCTTGTTTCTTGAATCATTTTCACTATGGTTTCTTCTGTAATGATCCTTAGGTTATGGGGTTTTGTTTTTTGTTCTAAGAGTCAAGGTTAAGAGCTGTTTTTTGCGATTTGACCAAAGACCCAAAACATGCAACTCGAGGTTTGGTGGTCATTTCTATAGTTTCTTGGTCGTGGCCAAGGGTTTTCATAACCCTCATGGTTCCTAGTTTTGATCCTAAGCAATAAAAATGGATTTATGAGGGTTGTTTCAGACCTGAACTTTTGAAGTTTAGTCATGGGGTTTTCTATTTTTCCTAGGTTTCTTGGGTCCTTCAGCCCCTAATTCTCTTCGTTTTCTATTGTTTATAAATCCTAAAGTATATATATGCAATTTAACCATGAACTGAATCAAGAAATTTGAAAAAAATGCTAAAGAGAAAAGCTCACCTTTTCTTTGAATTTTGGTTACAGAACTTTAGTACTCCTTCTTACCTCTTCCTTATTTTTCTCCTTCTTCTTTTCTATCATTTTCCTTTTCTAATGCACATAGTGCATGGATATATATATAGGCATACACACACACACACATATACACTTACCCCTAAATATATCTCTCATCACCTCTTTCTCTCTCTTTCCCTTTCTTCTTTTATTTCATTTAAGATATTTTGCATATATACATATATATATATATATATTATATGCATCTAGGTCGGCACACACTCAAGTACATATGACCAAGACACACACACACACTCACTTCGTTCCATTCATACACTACTGTCACATATATATAATTATATATATATATATATATATATAAATCACACACACACACACACAATGTTTTTAATATATATCTACATACACATGTACACATACGGCTGCACACACTTTCTCATATATGTCACGACCCAAAACCCACCCTATACGGATTAGGGGTCCGTGACAAGGTCTGCGGCCCGTAGGACCGTTCCATGCCAAGAGGATCTTAAATAGTGAGCAATATTTAATGAGTGCATGTCATAGTCATTAGAAATTCTTGTACCATCAATAGGTTATCATTATACATGCCAAAATATATATGTGTTTAAGTAGATCCTCAAAAACATAAACCAATTCAGGACCGTGGAAACATCGGAGAAATTAGGATATTACAGTAGTCAATCTATTACAAAATTTGAAAAAAGACTATTAGTAACCAGTAGGTGTCGAGCCAACTTGTACACTTGATAGTTTTCCCCCTATTCTTGTTGTCCTGAAAAAAATGAAATAAATAAGGGGTGAGCTAACAAAGCTTAGTAAGTAAGTTCATAGCTTTTTCATGGGTCAAGGTTAGTCCACAAGAATAATAGAATAAAGAGATAGTGTCACGACCCGAAACCCACCCTATACAGATCTCGTGTCTCAGGGCCGACCCTAAGGCCGTCCCTACTTTTTCCATTCCTGTATCATAGTACTAATATGCAATGTACTAAATATTTAAAACAATAATTAGTGAAAGTCTTTCAATACAATAATCAACGGAAGTCTTTTCAATATATAATGTGGTTTATAACGGTTAAAACAAAACTAACATTACCAGCACCCGTGGGTGGTGAATACATGGGAGAACTAAAACATAAATTGGTACAGTTCCTCAAAATGTGCTCCTACGCTCTCAGACTCCTACTGGGGTCTTGCAGCGTCATCACCTAAAAAGGGGTAAGTAGGGTGGAATGAGCTACGAAAGCTCAGCAAGTAAATACAGATCTTCGACACTGGTATTGGTGATCATAAAAGAATATGAATCAATGAATAAGAATATGATAGCCAATCATAAGAAGTAAGATGCAGTGATAGCCAAAGAGAACAGATGCCATAATGGCCAATGAACAATGAGGTCACAATATACAATCAGGAGTAATGGATATAACATCAACATGAGACTCTCAACAACAATGTATCAACATAAGTGTACTACCACAATAAATTGATCATAATCAATTCAATAAAAAAGGTTCTCTCAGTATAAAACAATCATAGGGAACAATAACACAACCATAACAATCTATAAGAGATGCTTATAATTTGTAGTAGGATATGGCAGTCCCTCTGTATTTTGAGGCTCGACATACCTCCAATAAACTCACATCTTGTGCCACACATCCGTTCATGGACTTGACCCGTAGGTCATCATTACCATAGAAGCATCGGATGGATATTGTAAATTGAGCACAAAACCCGTATTCATAACATATTATGATCATAAGTGATTCCATAAGAGTATAAAGATGGAAGATCATTCATTTAATAAAGACATAACAGTAGGCCTTTCAAGGCATGGCTCAATATGATAACAATGATATAGCAGTCAATAAATGTCCTATAAGATAGAACAATATCACATTGTGGAAAACAATAACATCAGGTATGTTCAAGAGTACAAGTTCGGCAGTAAAGAGGATAAACTTGGCTTGGAAACACCACATGGAAGAGAAAGTGAATTTACTTACCTCTAAATGCAATCCTAGGTCAGTATTTCGTAAGTTTGCCTTTCCCTTTCGAGTTCCCTATATGTCAATAGATCCGTCTCAGAATTAATGCTATTCATCAAATTTTATGCCTTGCTATCATAAGTATCTCTAACACTATTTTAGACTCTACCATTGAGTCCAGAATATTGAAGAAAGTCGGTTTAGGCTTTCACAAAATTCCATTTGGGTTCAGGGTAGCAGTAGGGGTATTTTGGTTATTTTAGTATTTTTACGGGTCTTTATTTTTTGGGACCTCATCTCACGACACAGGACCTCACCATTGGACTCAGAAGGTCCAAGATAGTAAAAATACACTATTAACTTGTTTAATTTGGACATCGGGCCATTTTGTCATTATTTAATTTACTTAATTTATTTTATTTTATTTAATATAATTTATGTATAATATATATTTTATTTTATTTTATTTAATATAATTTATGTATAATATATATATATATATATATTTGTGGGATTTGTTGACACAGGGGTTGTCCTGTCAACTTGGTCACGCACCTCACTCTTTTGCCCTTGGTTCGCTGTTCGAGTCTCGGGGGTAGCAGCCCCCGTTATTTTTTTCTCTTTGTTTTAAAACCAAATAGTGGATAAGCCACTTATTCATGAATAGGATATCCCCCCATCCTTGATTTAACCCAATCAATTTCCTACGCACGTGACCAAACAGTCCCCTTCCCCTTTTAAATTTAAAAACCCAAAGCTGAAATGACGTAGTTTCACCCCTGTTCCTCATAAAACGGTGCCATTTGACGCCCACTATTTATCACCTTCCCCACGATTTCCCGGTGAGAACCAGTAGGGTTTCGTCACCTTCTCCGATGACGGCGACCCAGTTCCGATCACATTCTGCACCAAATCCAATGCAGTTCTCTCCCATTTTTCACGATAAATCCATATCTAAGTTCAATTTTTGGCTATAAGTGACCCTAACTGTTCGAATATAGGTTTTACTGTGAGAACACGATTTTCCAGTGGACTGTTTCTTTGAAATTTCGTGACTGCTTCTCTACTTTTTTTATTCCAATTTAGTTCTAATATGTTTCTACACTAATAAGGATCATTTTCCTACACTTGAATCAAGGTTTCAAGCATAAAATCCATGAATCCGAATTATCACCCTAAACTTGTAACTAGGGTTTTCTCTTTCATTTCTAAGCCAAATGAACTATGGTTTGTTCCTATCATCACCATTTTTCATGCTCAACAAGGTCCTATATTTAAAACTAAACCAATCTACATGAAATAGGAAAAAAAAAATTGATTTTTACTTACCCGTGTGAGCTTTGGGCTCACAGTTTTCCCCTCATTTTCTTTTGGTTGCTCCTCTTCTTCTTCACTTCTGAATCTCAGAACACTCTCAGTTTCCTTGGTTTCTTCCTTTCTACTTCTGATTTCTTCAAATAAGACTTGGGTATTTATACGAAATTTTCATGCGGTTGCCCCGACTTGCAGCCACCTTTTGTCTCTCTTCCTACTTTCCTTGTAGCCTTCTTAGACTGCTTTCCACTGTCCCTTGCTTCTCCATCATCCACACATAACTTAACACACTTATATATATATCTATGTATATATATCATGCACCACTTGTAGCCATGGTGTCAGCAACCTTGCTACCTTCACCATGTCCACACATCTCACCTATTTCACTTTATACAACACACACACACACACAGACTATTCTCTCTTTTTCCTTTCCTCATTTCCTTGCTTTAGTTATGTTTAAATACTTATACATATATATGTATACAATACATTATACTAAATATATACATGTATATAATATACATATTATACATGCATATATATATATATATATCCATATTCATCCGTGTACACTAGGTTCTGGGCACGCGCACATACACTGATATCTCACGGCCTAGGCATACATGTGTACGCATGCTTGCATGGAAATACGTGGGTGCATGCATTACGAGGCTTGATCCCAGGTTGCTCTGGTGTCGCCTAGCATTGGCTATATACTAAACAAACCATTCACATTCCAAAAATCGTACAGTTCATAAAATACCATGATATAGAGCTTAAACAACTCGGTTTACAACTGTGTTACACTACTCATCCCGTCTCTTTCGGTATATGTGTCTTATCCCGGGTCGAGATATTACAGATACAGATAGCCAGTCACCAAAATGAGCAACAATGACTCGAAGGTCCAAAAAAAGGCATATCCCAATATATGGTACAAGATGATGATAATAAATCAATCAAAACGGGATCTAGCCTATCATGATGAATCGCTGCCACAAACAAAACGTTAGTCAATCAAAAGTATATCATGCTTACAATAATATGATCATTCACAGGGCATAGAATATGATCATTCAACGACTACCAAAAATGTCAATAGCAAATTCTAACTAAACAGATGCGTAACAACCGGGGCCCGGCATACCCCAAAAAATGCACATTCAGGTCCGCCTCTTTATCTCGGGCTTATTGAATAGCACCAGAGCTCTTTCATCTCAAGTCCCCAAAGGACACACAAGGCCCCAAAGGGTCCACCCTGCATCTGTGAATAGATGGGCCATTGTGACTGAGCACAACCCTGGGCACTTATCGAATATCATGATCAATAAAATTTCACACAAGATGTACAATCATGTGAAATAGCCAAAATCTCTATCAACGAGACATAAGTGTGTGGAACAACAAGATCTCCATCAACAAGATATATCACAAGATCATGACATGGTATACATGATGGTATAATTATGCTCAAGTCTTAGTAATCAAGTTCTCAAATGATATAGACAAGCAAATCAAATCAAAGTATAGGCACAATAATTAATGACAAGTTGATTGGTGATAACTTGCATAATATATGATATTTTATCACTCTTAACTCTAAATTTTTGTTTAATTTTATTTATTTTCTGATTGATTTTAGACTTCATTGTTATCATTTATATTTTATTTTTTTATTTCAGATTTAAAGAAATTGAAGCATCCATGACTTCTTGGGCTGGACAATCTGATAATTAGGCTCGTTAGCTCCTCACCACTTTGGCTAATTTCAAATGTATATCAGCCGTCCAAACAAACAAAAAGAAAAAAAAAAGGTGCTAGAAAAACACGCTAGCCCTAGCATGTAGGGCTAAAGGTGTGTGTGGTATTAAAAGGCGACAGGAAGAAGATGAGAAAGCAGCGATGCAAATGACAGACAAAAGAAAACAAAAGAAGCAGGTTGCGTGGCTAGGCAAGAAGAAGAAGCGGCTTGAAGCAGCAGGAGAGGATAAGAAGGAATAAAAAAGAAAAAGAAAAAAAACGTGAGGGCGATGCTGAAGAAGGAAAAGAAGACGGTTGGTGCTCAAGCAAAAGAAATAAGAAAAGAAAGAAAAAGCAGGGAGAATCGGCTGATGCAGGCAAGAGAGAGAATAATAAAAGAGTTGAGCGGCGGCTGGGGCTTTCTTGCTTGCTAAGCAGCTGGGGCTTCTTGCTTAAGGAGTTTTGGAGAAAAGAAGGACGCAGCGGCTGGAATAGAAAGCAAGTGGCTGAAGGAAGAAAAAGGGATCTTTGCTTGGAAGTCGTGACAGAACAGAAAAGAAAGAGAGAAAAAGAGAACAATGGCTGGGACTTGAAGGAGGGCTGGCTCTTTTTGGACTGTGACAGTATTTTTTAGAGTTCTTTTTCTTCCATTCCTCTTAGAAAAAAATATAGTGAATTCGTTTATGTTGAATTTAATTTTTAGCATGAACTAAATTGCTTTATTCTAAGAAAATGATGTAGTCTAGTCTCGAACTATGCTTGCTTTTCTATGCTAATTTGAAGTAATTTTCTTTTCATGTTTGTGTGATTTATTCTGAGCTTATTCCTTCTAATTAACTGGCCACTAATTAGATGATTTTAATCTTGTAATTTGCTGTCGAAAGAGGGAATTATAGGAATGGATCTTGGATATTTCGACATAGGTGAATATAGAGATCGAAAGACTTATATAAGCCTATGTAGTATTAAAAATCATTGGTCTTATTGCATTCTTGCTTTATTAATTTGCATACTCTTATGTAAAATGATGAACAAGAATAGTTTCAATTAGATAGAGGCTTTTGGATGAATTGGAAATTTGCTAACAAACATAGAGAATTAAATTCAATTAGATAGATGAGTAAAGCATAGTGAGGGATTAGGTGAAATCGATTTCCTAGAAGTTTCCTCTCCCATTAATTTGATTTTTGAACAATATCTCTCTTTTCCTTTGAGTATTTTCTTTGAATTGATTTTATTTTAAATTGAAATTATAAAAATTTTAGTGACTTTTCTAGATAAATTCGACATTAGCATAATTTCGGAATTTGACAAAAGTAAGTTACCAATCCTTGAGGACGATACTCTACTCATCAGTTTACTATAAAACTATAATACTGTGCACTTGCAGTTTTGCACCGATCAATTAGCATCAATTCAAAGAATCAGGTTTATTAGGTAGGTAATGGAGTACAATTTTGGCAGCATTAGGAAAATAGAACATGTCACATGGCTAGGGAAAACCCATAGTAAAGCATAGGAGTTACTTACCTCAAAAATAATTTTCAATAGTTCCACTAATTTCAAGTTTCCTTCTCCTTCCCTTTGGAGGTTACTATAAATCATAAATTTAGTCGTTAATAACTCCTTTTTAACTATCTAGGTCGATGCTAATGTTCGTAATTTATTTAACTCTCTCGGGTATCATTTAACATATTTTTAAAGTTGTTGAATTTATACATCGATCTTTAGAATATTTTATTTGGGTAAACGAACTCCACCGTTGAGTCCAGGACGTCCAATAAAATAAATCTAGGCTTTCGCAAGCTTCTCATTTGGCTTCAGGCACCTCTAGGGGCAAAATGGTAATTTTATATTTTATATGACTTAATTTTTTGAAATCCTAGTTTGCAAAATGGATCCCACCATTAGGTCCAAAATGTCCGACATAGTCAAAATACACTATTCATATGTTCGATTTGGACATCGGACTATTTTTCTATTATTATATTAATTAAATTAATTTAATTTAATTAATTATATTATTATATAATATATATTATTTTGGTTAAAATTATTCAACACCAACAGTGGTGGGGCAGTGGACTTGGGGCATGGCTTAAGGTCTACAGTGATGGATGGTTGTGGTTTCGAATCTCAGGGGCGACAACCCCTTTTATTTTTCAAGGATTTTCAGAACCAAACAATGGACAGTGGGCTTATTCATGGATAAGCTATCCTCATTCCAAACAGGGGTATTAAATTCTTAACCTACGCTTGTAACCAAACAACTCCAAATCGGTTTTAAATTTAAAACATAACACTCAAATGACGTCATCTTACTTATCCCACATATGCGATGGGTTGGGTCTCGATCCGACCCGAACCCAATCTGACCACTGTTCATCTCATTCCTTACTTCATTCTGCACTGTAGCCCTAATTTTAGCTTTTCAATTTTTTTTTTTTTTTTTTTATTTTCATGCAGTTTGGGGTTGATTTCTCTTCTATTTTTGGGTGGCATGGAGTTCTGGATGCCTAGGCAACATTTTGGCATTCGTTTGAGCGCTCGAATTGAGCTCTAGGGGCTACGGTGAGTTGGGTGGTCTCAGCTTACAACTGCTTCATACATGCTTATTTCTGACTCAAATTCTATGGGATTTCCTTTGTTAGGATCCTTTCATCATAGGGCTTAAGCCGCCATTCCTAAAATCACGTTTTGGGGCATTTTTGTGACATTGGCTTAAAAACCCGAGACCTACAACTTCATTCTTCATGGTCTTCCCTTGAGTGTTAAGGTCACGGCCTAGGGTTTTTGAAACCCTCTTGAGGTCTGTTTTGAATTTAAAACCACAAAACAGGTTTCTTGATGGTCGTCTCAGACCTGCACTGTTAAAGGTCCAACAATGGCGGCTGAGCATGGTTTAGAGCTCTTCGAGCTCTCTAGATCCTCTGATTTCATTTCTAACAGTTCTTTTGTTTTGAATTAACCCATGCATGCAGTCTAGATCTTAAATAAAACTGAAACAATGAGCAGAAATCAGAAGGAAAATTTTGAGTTTTTTATGTCTTCTACCTTTGATGTCTCTTCCTTCTCCTAAGCTCACAATTAGGACTCTAGTGTTGGTCCAACCTTACAAGTATAGTCCAGCCCCCTTCTTCTTCTTCTTGTACACTTCCAAATGGATACACACACACATGCACACCCACTTTTCACTCACACACACAAGGTCTCACACTCATGGATTCTCTCCCTCAAGTCACTCACACACACACACACACACACACTATTTGGTCTTTCTCTCAGTTGAGTATGCAGCACACTTGGAGTGATTTAATTTACAAAGCCTATATATATTTGTATATTTTATATTTTAAGTTTGCTGCATGAAATCTTATTGGCTTATTTGGGAGGTGGGAGGGTGGTGTGGGATGAGGTGGGCTGAGGTGGTGGTGCTGAATGGAGTGTGAGGTGTTGCATGAATGGCCATTGGCCATTTTCGGAGGTGGGCTTCGTTAAGTTAGACTTATATACAATTTTGTTGTATATTTAGGCACAAGGATGCTGGCAGCCCACTTGGTAAATTTTTGGGTGCTATTATGCTTCCCTCACTTGGTCAAGGGTTCAAATCCCTCTGGCCTCACTTTTGGCATTTTTCCTCTATTTGTGCTTATGTCTCGTTTGGCTGGTACAGTTTTTTCTTTTAGCTATTTCCTTGATATTTTCTTTTCTATTGCTCTTTTTACGAAATGATTTCTTCTCGTGGTTTCCTATTTTGGTTAGCTTCGTTGTCCAAAGTCTTACGTCGATTATTATTTCTTTGTGATTTTCGTAGTTAGCTAATTCGAGTTTTTATAGTGGTAAAATGGAGCTAAAACAGCTAAATCAATACATTAGATTCCAAAAAGATTTCATTACATTAATTAAGTAGTAAAACTAGGTTCGGGGTATTACATCCTTTCCCTTTTGACATATTTAATTATTTTATTGGCCTATCGTAACCATTGAGAAATTTCTGATTAAGTTTCTTAATTATTCTTTATGATGTTTCTAATTAATAATTAGCGAACTAATTATTAATAAATCGGGATCGGGGTGTTACAATATATATATATATATATACACAATGCACACACACATGTATACATATACTTATATATATATATATACGTATATATATATATATATTATACACACATTGTTACTGATGAGTGCGCGAAAGTGCATTCTAAATACCCTATTATTAGATTAAAATGCTAAAATGTGAATAGAAATATTGGGACATGATTTATATTATTAAATTTAATTTCTATTTACAGTGAGATATGTTTGAGCATTATTTTATGACATATTTTCTGTTTAAGTGAGCTGATTAATATATTTATTGAATTAGGAAAGCATTAAAGATGGTGCGGCACTGAAGGGCGCAAGCCAAAAGAAAAGTCAAACAAAAAGCATGCGGCAAAAGACAAGAAGAAAAGAAAAGGAAAAAAGAAAAAAAGGAAGTAAGGCACTTGAGCAAGACGACAAGAAAGAAAAAAGAAGAGGCGTGGGGTCCAGGCGCTGACAAGGCAAGGAAATAAGGAAAGGAGAAGCGTGCGGCAAAAAGAAAGTGGGGTCCAGACGTGAGGAAAAAAAGAAGGAAAAGAGAAGAAGAAAATGAGGGGTTCTGTGGCTGGGTTTGTACAGCACGGAAGGAAGAAGGGGCCCAGGTGCTGTCGTAAGGCCAAGAAAAAGGGCGCTAGCCCTAGCATGTAGAAGAGAAGAAAAAAAGAGAGAGGAAGAATAGGAAGGGCGGCTGCGCTGTTTTGGGAGAAGTGGTTGGACTATTTTGAGACGGCAGAAAAAGAAAATGAGGGTGCGGTGTTGTGAAAAGAAAAAGGGAAAAAGCCAACTATTTCATGGCACAATTCTTTTCCTTGAGATTTATGTTTTCCATCATATATATAGGTAACTAAATTCTCAAGTAGGGCTAGGGATGAACTTACACACTAGATCGTATTTTTAATTTATTTTTGATTCACGTACTGAATTTTCATTTATTAAAATTCTTTGGTTTTATCATTCTCAATTTATTGTTCGTATTCTCTTCTCCGAATAATCACAGAGTTTATTCCTTTTATAAATTCAATCATGCTTTTTCTATTGAATGGATTAGTTCATTGATTATGTTTGGATCAATTGATTATTTATATTGATTTAATTCTTTGCTGCAATATTTCTCCCTAGGTATATTGTCGTTGTTGGGTTTTCTCAATGTGGATAATCAAATTTTGGCGCCATTACCGGGGAGACGGTAGAAGAATCAGTAGATAGTTTTTCTTTTCAGCAATTTGTAAAGGCGGTAATTTCGTTCTCTTCTTTTTAGTTGCTGTATTATTATTTTATTTTATTTTTCTTTTCTTATTTTATTTTATTTTATTTTATTTTATTTATTGTTATCTTACAGGCATAATAGGTATAGGGACGCATTAGGTCGATTTTCTTGTAGGCCTGTGTTAGAGCCAGATTTAGAGTCTAATTTTTCTATTTTTTCTAATTTTTTGTTTGCTAAATCTTCTAATTCTAAATATATGAGTGAACATGAAGATCAACCTATTAGGACCCTTTAGGATTACCTCCACCCTACACGCACAGCCACACTATCATGCATCATGTTTCCACCCAATACTCATCAACATGATGTTAAAACGGGGGTGATATAGTTACTCCCTACATTTCATGGTTTGGAAAATGAAAATCCATATGTGCACATTAGGGAGTTTGAAGAGGTAGTTGCAACTTTCCATAGTCAAAATGCAACAAATGACATTGCGAGACTTAAGTTTTTTCCTTTCTCTTTGAAGGATCGAGCTAAAAGTTGGCTATACTCACTAAGACCAGGGTCGATTAGATCATGGAATGAGATGACTCAGGTTTTCTTTACTAAATACTTTCCCCAATATAAGACCAATGCTTTAAAAAGACAGATCTCCACCTTTGCACAAAAAAGATAGTGAGACTTTGTATCAGTCTTGGGAGAGATTTAAGGAATTATTGAGTGTGTGCCCTCACCATGGGTATGAGAGTTGGCATCTAGTGAGTTACTTCTATGAGGGACTTACACCTAGAGAGCGCCAATTTGTAGAGATGATGTGTAATGGTGAGTTTAGCAGAAAGAGCCTGATGAGGCCATAATGTACCTCAATGAGCTTGCTAAAAAAGCTCACACTTGGACAAGACCTAGTGCTCTTAAGAGCACAAATAGGTCACGACCTACATGAAACCAAAATGGTGGTGGAATTTACCATCTCAGGAAGGAGGACAACTTGAAGGCTAAAGTGGAGGTACTCACTAGGGAGTTAGAGGTGTTAAAAGGTAGGGACTTAAAGCCAACACACTTAGATAATCATGCAGAGTCTTTTGGACCATGTTTGGTGCGTGGCGGGGTAGATCACCTCGTCCAAGAGTGTCCCACATTAACTAAGATGAGAGGGTTGTATGAGGAACAATGTAATACCTTAGGTATGTACAAGAAGCCTTTCACACCCTTCTCTGAGACCTACAATCTGGGGTGGTGCAATCACCCCAATTTTAGCTAAAAGTCTGAAAACCAGCCACCTGCACCACCATATGCACAGCCCCATAGATCATACCTTGCACCATATCATCCATCTTCATCTTCTAGGAATTCTTTAAAAGACACTTTGCATGCTTTTATTGAAGCACAGGGTAAGACTAATCAAAAGTTTGAATCTTTGATTACACAGGTTGTGGAAGAAAACAATGAGATAAAGAGCCAAGTGTCCAAATTGATGAGCTCCTTAAGTGTGAATGAGCGAGGTGGATTCCCTTCCCAAGCTCAGTCCACACCCCATGGTCAACATATGGCGCAAGAGAATTTGAAGGAAGCGAACGCCATTGTGACTCGAAGTGGTAAGTCATTACATATCCCAACAATGGACAAATTGAAGGATATGGAAAAGGATCAAGATAGTAGTAATGCCGAGTTGCCTAAGGAACCAGAAGTAACAAAGAGCCCTGTTAAGGTACCATTCCCACAAGCTTTAACATCAAGTGAGTGAACTTTGGATCCTATTAATGAAATCCTAGAGAATCTCAGGCAGGTAAAAATCAATCTTCCTCTTTTGCATGTGATTAAACAAGTTCCTACTTATGCAAAAGTTCTTAAAGATTTGTGTGCAGTTAAGAGGAAGCACTACGTGAAGAAGACAACATTCCTGACAGAGCAAGTTAGTGATCTAATTGAGCAGAGGATTCTTTCCAAGTACAAGGATCCTGGTTGGCCAACCATTGCATGCAGCATTGGAAATCATAAGATTGGCCAAGCTTTGCTTGATTTAGGAGCTAGTGTGAATTTAATGCCTTATTCTATTTATTTGCAAATGGGGTTAGGAGAAATCAAACCAACTTCTGTCGTATTGCAATTGGCTGACCGTTCAGTCAGAGCGCCACAGGGTGTGGTAAAGGATTTTCTAATTCAAATTGATAAATTTTATTATCTTGTTGATTTCATAATCCTTGACACTAGCTCTGTTGTTGACTCTACTTCAAAAATTCCTTTGATTTTAGGTAGGACTTTCCTTGCCACTGCTAATGCTCTTATTAATTACAAGAATGGGCTCATAAAGCTGTCTTTTGGGAACATGACTCTCAAGGTGAATATCTTCCATATTGCAAAACAACTAGAATAGGAGGACGAGGACTGCCAGACGTACATGATTAATTCACTTGTTGATTCACTTATGGATAGGGGAGTTTCTACAACTCATGATTTTGATCCCCTTGAGCATTTTCTTGTTAATTCTGAGTTTGATTATATTACTGATCCATCTGATGTGGTTGATATTTTTGCTATTTTTGGCAGAACTTGGGATTATGGAGCACGGGCATGGCAACCGAAGTTTGAAAAGTTGCCTAAAAAAAAAGAAGAATAGAGTCCTTTAAGTATGGAAGCACCCAAAGTCGAATTGAAGCCTTTGCCCAAGGGTTTAAAGCATGCCTTCCTTGGTCCGAGTGATACTTTTTTCTGTTATTATCTCATCTGAATTGTTTAAGTCTCAAGATGAGAAATTAATTCAGGCCCTAAGTAGGCATAGGTTAGCCATAGGTTGGAGCATTGTTGATATAAAAGGTGTTAGTCCCCTGGTCTATTCTCATAAAATCAATTTGGAGGAAGGAACTAGCCCTCGTAGAGACCCCTAGCGTAGGCTTAATCCCACTATGAAAGAAGTGGTGAAAAATGAAGTGTTGAAACTATTAGATGTAGGAATCATATATCTTATTACTGATAGTAAATGGGTTAGCCCTACACAGGTTGTCCCTAAAAAGTCAGGTGTTACTGTGGTGAAAAATGACCTAGGAGAGTTAGTCCTTACAAAACTTGTGATTAGAGGGCGGATGTGCATTGATTATAGAAAATTGAATGCTGCCACCCGGAAAGACCATTTTCCTCTCCCTTTTATTGATCAAATTCTTGAGCATGTGGTTGGTCATCCTTTTATTATTTCTTGGATGGTTATTCTGGTTATTACCAAATTGAAATGGCCATAGAAGACAAGGATAAAACCACTTTCACTTGTCCTTTTGGCACTTATGCTTTTTGTAGAATGCCATTTGGATTGTGTAATGCACCTGCTACTTTTCAACGTTGCATGATGAGTATTTTTAGTGATATGGTTGAAAATTGCATGGAAGTTTTTATGGATGACGTGACTATTTTTGGATCTGCTTTTGATGCATGCTTATTAAATTTAGAGAGAGTGTTGACTCATTGTGTGGAGAAAGAATTGGTTTTGAATTGGAAAAAATGCCACTTTATGGTACCATCAGGTATTATCTTAGGGCATATTATTTCTTCTAGAGGGATAGAGGTTGATTAATCTAAGATTGAATTAATCTCTAAATTGCCTACACCTAGGACAGTAAAGGATGTGAGATCCTTTCGTGGTCATGCGAGCTTTTATAGGAGGTTCATACAAAATTTTTCCACCATATCTAGACCACTATGTGACCTGCTAGCTAAAGATGCCCCATTTAAGTGGACATAAGCTTGTCAAGAGGCCTTTAAAACGCTAATTGGCAAGCTTACCTTAGCACCCATAATGCAGCCACCTAATTGGACTTTGCCTTTTGAGATTATGTGTGATGCCAGTTATTATGTTTTAGGTGCTGTTCTTGGACAATGAAGGGAAGGGAAGCCCTTTGTCATTTACTATGCTAGTAGAACTTTAAATAGTGCTAAGATGAATTACTCTACTATTGAAAAAGAGTTGCTAGCTGTAGTCTTTACTTTGGATAAGTTTCGTGCTTATTTAATTGGTTCTTCTATTCTTATTTTCACAGATCATGCAGCCCTTAAGTACCTTCTCACAAAGAAGAATGCTAAGGCACGACAAATACAGTGGATTTTACTTTTGCAGGAATTTGACATCACCATCAAAGACAAGAAAGGAGTGGAGAACGTAGTAGCTGACCATTTCTCAAGGCTCACATTTGAGGACACCTCTGACCACCTACCAATCAAGGATGATTTTTTCGATGAGCATTTTCTTTCTATTACTTCTCTACCATGGTTTGCTCATATTGTGAATTATTTGGTTGCAGGTGAGATACCGGTGGATTGGAGAGCTCAGGATAAGAGGAAGTTTATGACTGAGGTACGTAATTTTTATTGGGATGACCCTTTTCTTTTCAAATGCTACCTTGACCAAATTTTAAAGCGTTGCATCCCTGATGAAGAGATTACTAGTGTTTTAGAATTTTGTCACACCCAAGTTTGTGGGGGCCACTTTTCAATGAAGAAAACCGCTACCAAAATTCTACAGTGTGGCTTTTATTGGCTTACCTTTTTAAGGATGCCAACATCTATTGTCGCTCATGTGAAAGGTGTCAAAATTTAGGAGTTATGTCACGTCATAATATGATGCCCTTAAACCCAATTTTAGTGATTGAAATTTTTGATTGTTGGGGCATTGATTTCATAGGACCATTTCCTCCTTCCTTTAGATATCAATATATTATTGTGGCGTAGATTATGTATCAAAATGGGTAGAGGCAGCAGCTTGCAGGAGTAATGATAATAAGACGGTGGTTAAATTTCTCAAAGAGAATGTGTTGTCTCGATTTGGTACACCACGTGCTATCATTAGTGACCGAGGCACACATTTTTGCAACTGTTCTTTTAAGGCTTTGATGAAAAAATATGGGGTGGTACATAAAATCTCTACTGCTTATCACCCCCAGACCAGTGGATAGGTAGAACTTGTAAACAGGGAAATTAAGAAAATTTTAGAAAAAATAGTCAACCTGGATTGCAAAGATTGGTCTTTGAGACTAGTTAATACACTTTGGGCCTGCCGTACAGCTTTCAAAACTCCAATTATGCATGTCACCTTATAGGTTTGTTTTTAGAAAGCCTTGCCACTTACCTGTGGAGCTCGAGCATTGAGCCTATTGGGCAGTCAAGCATTTAAATTTTGACATGGGAGAAGCAAGGTAAGCTAAGAAAATTTCAATTGACCGAGTTAGAAGAATTGAGAAATGATGCCTATGAGAATTCTAGAATCTATAAGGCTAAAATGAAAGCATTTCATGATAAAAAGATTTTGAGAAAAATTTGTAAGCCTAATGATCGAGTGTTCTTATATGATTCTAGACTCCATAAGCACCTAGGAAAACTCAAGTCTAGGTGGACAGGCCCCTTTATAGTGAAGAATGTTTTTGAAAATGGGGTAGTAGAAATAGAGGATCCTTAGAATGGTCGAGTTTTTAAAGTAAATGCTTAGCGCCTTAAAATTTTAATTGATAGGCAAGTTTCGGAAGTGGAAGATACTCCACTTATAGACCCAGTCTATCAACCTTGATGCCACCATGCAGGTATGTTTTCTTTCTTTATTTTGTTTGTTTTGTTTTGTTTTTGTTCTCTTTTATTTTTGTTCTTTTTCTTTTTGTTTGTTGTTGTTTTCTTTGTTGTTATTGGCAAGTTCATTTGATTCTGTCCGTTCAAGTTGCCATCTTTGGTGCTTATCGAGCTGCCCACGTCACACATCAGGTGTATTCTCCCCTTTTTAGTACCTTCCATTTAATTTTGATTGTTAAAATTGAGGACAATGTTTCATTTAAGTTGGGGGGTGGTGGTGCAAATTCAACATTTAAAATTCATGCTAGAACTTTGTGACACATGAAATATTTTTTTTTTTTAAAAAAAAAAATTTGCATCACATGTGCATCTTTTTCACTTGAGTACTCAATCTCATTCATAGCCATTTTCGTGAATTCACCGAATCCACCATAATCATTTACTGAGACATTCACAAAACTTTTAATGCACTTATCCAAACTTTGTAGTAAAATGGTGGTTTGACACATGTAGCTAGAGAACTCTTTTGTTTAAGTATTCATGTGAGTTTTGGAGAGAATAAAGAGCCTTCAAATGTGAGAAATTGTGATAAGCGTTCATTGATATGTTGAATTGGGCACTTCTTTTGAGAATATCATTACATGGTTGGTGGTATGGCGGCAGATATACTTGGGATATGACGAAGGTCAACTTAGGATTAACGTTTGAGCCTTTCAAGCTAACCCTTCTCATCATAGACCCTTAGTAGCCAACTTTGAGCCAACAAACACATAGTTTTTTTTTTTCTTTTCATGTGCCCACATCATCCATACCGCTCTACATTAGAGTATAGCCTATACCCTAATTTTCCTACCCCTTTTTGCTTCCAAGTGTGTATTAGGTGTGAAATTTTAATTCTTTTCTTTTGTGTTGAATTGGAAAAAAAAAGAAAAATAAAAAGGAATGAGTACAAGTGCAAAGTAAACAATTGAGTGAAAAAAAAAAGTTAAAAAAAAAAAAGAAGAAGAGGAAGAAGAAGGAGAAGTATTGTTATTCAATGATCTTAAAATTTGAAGAGTACATCAAGTGAGAAGTTTTAATAAAATTCTCTTAGTATGTATTTGGAAGTTTTTGAATCCTTTTTATCCCTTTTCTTCATATAGCCCCTAAACTAAGCCACGTTACAACCCTTTTTATGTTGATCATTCTGATCCTAAGTAAACCTGTGGAAAGACTGGTGGAAGTCTCATTTGTTAGTGCTTCTATCATAAGATCAATGTTTGCTTGTTGCTTGTACATAGTTACCTAATTCTTCATTGAGCGTGTACACCCCTTGTCAACTCCATAGAGAGAACCCCTACATGAAACACTTTTATACCCATGAGATGTGGAGTTGAACCTTTTGCTTGAGATGTTCTTGATGTTACATGTGTCATGGTTTATGGTTAGATGGATATGGTTTGAATCACACACATACTCTGTGAATTGCTATAAGTGGATTGATTGTTATAGGGTTACTGAATTCCTGAAATTGCTTTGATATGCGAATCTAAAAAGTGTGATTAGATGCCTTCTGTGTGTGGTCTTCTTTGGTCTCTTTTGCTATTTTTGCATGAAAATTGCTAGGGACTAGCAATGAGCAAGTTGAGGGGGTGTGATGAGTGCGCGAAAGTACACTCTAAATATCTTATTATTAGATTAACATGCTAAAATGTGAATAGAAATATTGGGACATAATTTATATTATTAAATTTAATTTCTATTTACAGCGAGATATGTTTGAGCATTATTTTATGACATTTTCTGTTTAAGTGAGGTGATTAATATATTTATTGAATTAGGAAAGCATTGAAGATGGTGCGGCGCTGAAGGGCGTAAGCCAAAAGAAAAGTCAAACAAAAAGCGGGTGGCAGAAGACAATAAGAAAAGAAAAAGAAAAGGAAAAAAAGGAAGTGAGTCACTTGAGCAGGACAGTAAGAAAGAAAAAAGAAGAGGTGTGGGGTCCAAGCGCTAACAAGGCAAGGAAAGAAGGAAAGAGAAAAAAAAAAAAAAAAGAAGGAAAGGAGAAGCATGCGGCAGGAAGAAAGTGGGGTCCAGGCGTGAGGAAAAAAAGAAGGAAAAGAAAAGAAGAAAAGGAGGGGTTGTACGATCGGGCTTGTGCAGCACGGAAGGAAGAAGGGGCCCAGGTGCTGACGTAAGGCCAAGAAAAAGGGTGCTAGCCCTAGCATGTAAAAAAGGAGCAAAAAAAAAAAAAAGAGAGGAAGAACAGAAAGGGCCGCTGCGCTGTTTTAGGAAAAGTGGCTGGACTATTTTGAGACGACAGAAACAGAAAATGAGGGTTCAGCGCTATGAAAAGAAAAGGGAAAAAGCCAGCTACTTCATGGCACAATTCTTTTCCTTGAGATTTATGTTGTCCATCAAATATGTGGGTAACTAAATTCTCAAGTAGGGCTAGGGATGAACTTTCACACTAGATGGTATTTTTAATTTATTTTTGATTCTTGTACCTGGATTTTCATTTATTAAAATTCTTTGGTTTAATCATTCTCAATTTATTATTGGTATTTTCTTCTCTGAATAATCACAGAGTTTATTCCGTTTATAGATTCAGTCATGCTTTTTCTATTGAATGGATTAGTTCATTGATTATGTTTGGATCAATTGATTTAATTCTTTGCTACAATATTGCTCTCTGGGTATGTTGTCGTCGTTGGGTTTTTCTCAATGTGGATAACAATTCGCGTGATTTAAAAGTGATGAATGATTTTTCAAAAGCTTACATTTGGTTTAATTTTGGTTTATAATTCTATATCTTCCGATTGAGATTTTTGGAATTAAATTCTCAATTGAGTTATCAGCGAATTAAAAATAATTAAAATACCGAATATGTGCAAGGGATTCCCAACGCTCTACTGTTCGTTAACTTGAGTACTTTTTTCGTTGATCACTTTGTTTAATTTTAATTTGCATTTAAAATCACTTTTTATTTTCTCGTTAATCATTTAATATTTTCTTTAGTTTCGAAAATTATTTCTGTTATTCTTTTAATTTGTCTCCCTGTGGAATCGACACCCCAAAGCTGTACTACAACAACCGCATTATTCTTCGGGCGTAATCAGTTACACATATATTTACACACATATATAATCGTATATGTATATTACACACACACCTTTACGCACACATCTGTACTCTTATATATATATATATTGGTACATATATATATACATATACCCATATATGTATATATCCATGTACGCATATATATATATATATATCCGTTGCTTCGTTCGGTATCATTCAGACATTCGGGACATTTTGTATTCTAAAATTAGGTTGTTCTATTATCCTCGAGAAACGAACCCTAATAATTTGGATTTATAGTACTTGCCCGGTTATTTTTTGGGTCAGGGTATTACATTTACCATTATCATTGGCCCGAGGCAAACTAAGAGATGATGAAGATGATCTAACATTGCATCGCATCTTAGATTGATATTCACAAAGAAAATCACAACAATGTTGTTGGACTTTATCAATTTCCTCACCAGCTGTATCTCCATAAATAGTTGGAAAATAAAACTCAACTAGCTTTAACTTGAAACGTGGATCCAAGACACATGTTATAACCATAATAAGATGACAAACATCCCAATACTTCTCATATTTATCCATCATTCTTGATGCCATCAATCTAACAACATCAATTGGGCTTTCAAGCCATTGAGTCAATTCCAATTGAATCTCACAGATATTTCGAAAATAGAAATTTGTAGTGGGATATAGTTTCCCAGAAAACAACTCTGTCACCTCAAAAAAATTTGAAGCCTCTCATAAATTTCTTTTGCAAAACTCTAATCTTCTTCGGTTCGTAACTTAGTGTAAAGTCGTTCTCATTGCTTCAACTTTGGGAACACATCTTTATACCTCAATACAATTTCAAGCATAACATATGTTAAGTTCTAACGAGTTTTACAATCTAGACACAACTTTTTTGAGTATGGAATCTTTAATTGACGACATGCTTCTTCAAATTTTTCATTTCTACCCGATGTTACTATCCAAAACAAAACACTATCACGAATTCTCTTAATTCCATCCCCAATTACATCTAACCCATCCTTCACAATCAAATTTAAGATGCGTGAACAACATCTTATGTGAAACACTCTTTCCTCTAGCAAAATTAAATTTGGGTCAAGATTTTCTAAGAGACAATTAATGATTGCATCATTTGTTATGCAGTTATCCAACATAATTGTGGACAACTTTCTATCAATGTTCTAATCCAACAAACAATAAATTAACACATTTGAAAGAACTTCTTTGTTATGTGGAGCGGGCACATAAATAAACCTAAAAAATAACATATAAACATAATTAATAAATAAAAGTAACATACATGTCAAAAACAAAAACCTTAGTAACTATAAATGCAAATTTTATAATTATTTTACATAGCTCAAAATTCGATTTTGCAAACACCATGCATCATCAATAAAATGTGCGGTAACTGCCATGAAACCTTTCTTTGTTTGGTTTGAAGTCCACATGTCAGAAGTGATAGCAATTCTACTTCTAAGACTATCCAACAACTTACTTGTTTTTTCCTATTCACAATCACAAATCTTGATTGTGTTTCATGAAACCATCTTAAACACAGGCTGAAGACTGTTGGAATATTCTCGAAAAGCTACATGGTCAATAATAAAAAGAGGGTACTCATGTAATATGATCATGGTGGCAAGCTTTAGCGTGCGACTTGTTGATCAAACTCAAAAGTACGATACTCCACTTGTCTTTCATTCCTTTTCTAATTAACTTATAAGATATGTTGTCTTATATCCAAACTTCTAGTTTTCTTGCACCTACCTAAGTGGTCATCTAAACTCTTGATTCCATTTTTATTAGTTGCTCTAAGCTTTGAGTTACAAAAGTTGCAAATAGTAAAGTCATAACCACATATGATTACCTTCTTGAAAACATTCCAAACAACCGATGTTAATTTTATTTTTTTGGAATTGGGTGACACTTTAGTTGAATTTGAAGATGGACCAGGAGAGGAAGTGATTGGTGTAATTGGAGTAGCTGGTGTAGTTGGTGTTGAACTTTGGGTAAAGATAACTTAATTTTCTCCTTGTTCAGACATTTCAACCTATTTCATATGAAATAATTAAAACAATATAATTTTATACACACTGCATTATTCTCATGTTAGAAGTATCAATCTAATTTCAAATCTGAAATTAACTACACACTTGAAGAGCACAAAAGGAGCTATTGTGAAGCAAGCAAGCAACATATTTTACAAAACACACATGAAAGAAATAAGCAGTATATTCCAAGATTACAATAGGTTGAGAAATTGTATTCTTAATCCAAATTAGATAGTTGCACGAAGGGAAATAGTATTAACTTTTAAAATAAGAATTGTATAGAATTTAGCTAGCATTTGGAAATGTGAATGAAAAAATTTGGAAAAGCTATGGTCCAAGGTTCCATTCCAAGTCTCTTTATTTCAACCAACTTTGGTCTCTTTTAAGGATTTCGCTCTACGACTTTCAAGCCTTAATTCAAATTGTATCTGTCACGCCCCAAATTTTCACAAACCCGGGGAGTGAGTGAACTGAATTTAAGAAAAGGAAATAAAAGACAATTTAATGGATTCAGTTGATTATGCATTTAGTTCCCCAAGATTCGAAATGAAAACTTGCTACTAGACTTAACCAAAATGTTTTCCTAATGCCAATTAAATATCTCCCCAAATCACTATTCAAAATAGGTCTAAGTCATGTTTAAGAATGGTCTCCAAAATAGCTCAAAAATGCCTTTAAACATGCCTTGGAATAATGGCCTAAATGGGCCCCAATTGCCCAAAGGCATAGGCCAAGAATAAGTCAAAAATTCTACCTAAGATAGTCTAAGGAAGTGGCCAAACATGGCCCAAGAGAGTGGCCAAACAAGGCCCAATAGGGTGACCAAAAATGGCCCAATAAGTTGACCAAAAATAGCCCAAAATGGCCCAATAGGGTGCCCAAACATGGCCCAAAAAGGTTGCCCAAACATGGCCCAAAAAGGATGGCCAAGGGTTGGTGTTAGGGGGTGTCAGAATGGGACACAGGTGGCTGGGTAGCAGGCGATCCAGGCAGGGCGTAGGTGGGCCATGCCCGCTCGCGCGCGCACAAGGAGGTGCGCGAGGCTGCCGTTGGGGCAGGTCTGGACCAAAATCTGATTTTTTTCTGCAGGTTTACTGTAGCTGGTTGCGGCTGAATTTCTCTGTCCAGCAGCCAATTTTCTCTATTTTCCAAAGTTTTGTAAGCTACTTTTTCCCATTTTTAGCCCATTTCTTCAAAGTTTTTAACCCCTTTTTTTGACACCTTTCCCACCTATTTAAAGGGTGTTTTACACACCTAACAAATCATTTAATTTTGCAAAATTTTAACATAGCCCTCTTTATTTTCTAAGTCTTTTTCCCACCTAATATGCATAATGCTTTATATAAATAAGGATTTATTCATTCCATCCTCACTCGATAGCCACAATTTCATAGAGATTAAACATACATCTTTTAATATACAGTCCACCATATGTACGCATGTACTTGAACTTTAAATATTATAAACTTCATTTTCACTACAAATATAAGGTCTTGTCCATTGTTTTCATAATATACAAGATTTTCACAATTCATTACATATGTCTTTGGGCTTATGCCCTCATATAACTCAAAAATCATGCCCTAAGGCCAAATATCCTTCGTGGTCCATTTCTCCTCCGCTCTTCAAGACTTCATCAAGCCTCAAGCACCGGGAGCCTCATTTGTAATATGATATCCCATGAAGGGTCAGCTCAACTATTGGTATGACATAATGCTAATGCAAGGAACAAGATCAAAGCGTGGCATGTGCTTAGTGTACATTTATAATCTACATGCCTTCCAATTCATCAATACAATGCAATGGAAATATGCGTGACACACACATGCAGACTCTATACCATACCCATGTCTCGTTTACAGATCGCTCCCGTTGGACCACTGAGTACTAACACTCGTTCACGGATCGCTCCGGTTGGATTAGTTGGGCACCAATGCAATGGCCAATTTTGGATTTTTCACCACAGGATCTACACCCTCATAATGCATAGCACCAAGTGCTCAACCTACACTATGTTTTCAAAGAATCACCATCTGCCAATATGCCTTGATTTTTCTATGCAATTTCATTGAGGCATTTTATCAAATACATAGCATGTACCTTAAATCATGCATCATCCATAAATTAAATTCTAACTTTCAAACTGCACAACTTCTTCCACATGAACATATGCTATATACAATCAATTTAAACACATGCTCATGTTACATGTACACTATATTACCAATTCTTAAAGAACACATAATCACACAAAGCATCAATGCATTAAACAAACATATCTTCCAAAACACAAGGTCTGTTCATATGAACATAAGCCAAATTATAATGAATCAAATATATCTTCAAGTTATATGTTCATCATTTTGACAAATTTTTAAAGAATTCAAAGAACACATAAGTATACAAATTACCAAGTCTAGGTTTTTCAAAGCAACTACATCTAAAGTGATTTTCTAACAACAAATAAACATATAAATCACTCAATCAACATATAAAACACTCCTAAACTTAACTCTATTCCTTACTTAGCAAAATATCATACCTAGAAGGGTTTTTCTCAACCCTAGGGAGTTGTGTTCACTTTGTAGCTGAACCAATAGGTGAGAATGTAGCACTTGACATGGGGAACAACTTCCTAAAAGGAAGCCTTGTGAAAATCCTAGCCTAGAGATGTGTTTTGGTGGCTTCAAACCTGGAAAACCCTAGGTTTTCTCACCTTTTCTCTCCATGCATGAGCTGCAGCTCCTTTCTCAGACCAATTCTATGATTTTTATCTCTAAGGGGATGTATTTATAGTAAAGGGGCAAAGGAAAAAAAGACCCTTTTACCCTTAATGAATTCAGGACCCCGTTACACTACAACCCATCCTGAAACGCCCCAATCCGAAATTTTTCTTTTGCCGAAGTTCTTAGAATTATTTTAAATGAAAATTTTCCAAAAAATTTATTTTCGCTTGCAGGCGGGTTTGGCCGGTTCTACCCAAGATGTCCTTTTGGTCCAATTTTTCAAACTATCTCCGATTAAGCTCAAATTTTCACAAGAGGTGTATTATAACTTTCTAAGCATGTTTCGCTTCTATGGTATACTCAAATTATACTCCTAAACATTACTTATACCTAAATGATGCATGTATAGCACTCTACCAACAAACAGTGCATGAACAATGCCCTACCGGAAAAAATAAAATATTTTCCCTAATTTTTCAGATATTTACATCCTTCCCCCCTTAAATAAATTTTGTCCCGAAATTTAGAAATGTACCTCTTCAACAAAATAATACAAAAATACAAAATGCGTTGTAACATGAAGACGTGCAGCCTTACCCATGGATCCTTCAACTCTCCTTTCCCCAGGTGATGTGGAATGCATTACCCTTTCTCCCCAAAGGAACCTCGTCCACTTGGGTGGGCGTGCAACGGTGTGCAGACATCTCCACACTTCCTTCTAGCGTCTAGTTCCAATGCCATCTATAACGACCCACTCCACATGGCACAACGCATAATGAAATCTTCAAAGATGGTGTCTTATCAATGCCAATTTTTTCCAAATCCATCCAAGCATCATGACCCACCTCAATAATGCAACATAATTAAAATATAAAATTCTCAATGCCCACAAGTATACCTCAAAGTCTCTCCATATATGTGATGACTATCTATCTAACCACAAATTAAGCTATTCGATCATCTAAGTAATCCATCACGATGTCATCAATCCATTACCTGCACCTTAATGTAATTTAATAATCCAATATTCTCCAAGTACTATAATTGTCCATAAGACATCAACAACATAATCTCAAAGTAAATTCATTATCATCTACCTTAGTCTATATATATAACCGAGACTAAACATCAAGCATTTATAAAGATTAGCCTATTAATTCCAATCATATACATATCAATTAGATGTCCGAACATAGACAATGTAGTCTATGTATTCCAAATATGAAACCTAAGGCAATATATCAAGGTTTAAAAAAATCTAAAACATTAGAGAAGGTAAAAAAAAATAACATCCCAATTTCATCTAAGGTTATTCTAATTCATCACCATTCTAATCAATATATCAAATAAAGTCTCAAAACAATTGAGATTCTTAGTGAAACTCTTTAACAATTTAACTATAAATCTGTACACACAAGTATCAAAACACATATACATACAAACATGGTTAAACATACCATTATACAGGCATTAATACCAATCCAGTCTAATGTTTTGGGTTTTTGAACATATAGATATCATAATCGTAGTATTGTAACCTTATGATTATCGGGTATTAACCTATCATACATACATAAAATCACAAGCAAAAGTTATCAACTAACATGTAGCCTATCACATAAACACTTAGGTATAGGATCTAACCTAAGAATATACATATACATAAATAAGCATACAACTTATTATATAGTTAACTTGGCACACAACTGACCATATGGATATTCAAGCTTGTAGCCCATCTTATGATAAATAAACATATAGCCTATCTCATAAATCACTAGGTCTACTACAAAGATATAAGTATCTAGCCACAGTTCATCAATAATCAAGCACACCACATACTTCTAGCAAATCGAGAAAATAAGCACATTGTATAATTACACATACTAAAGTAACAAGCACATACAGATAATCATGTAATCCAAACCAACCCAATTAACTTAAGGTCTAACCTCTCCCAACTCATGACAGAGTCAATCCTAGAAGGATCCACGGACACCCCATTACCTGATACAACATGGCTTAGAAACTATACCTCCTGAAGCCAAAACTCACACTTCAAAAACTTAGCAAACAACGATGCTCCCTCAAAATCTGAATACAGTCCGTAAGTGGAAAGTATGCTCATCCTCAGAAGGTGAATAAATCAAAATTTCATCAACAAAGACTACAACAAACTGATCTAAATAAAGACTAAAGATGTGATGCATCAAGTCCATGAATGCTGCCGGGGCATTTGTCACACCAATGGCACAACTACAAACTCATAATGGCCATAACGAGTGCGGAAAGCTGTCTTCGACACATCCTGCTCCCTTACTCTGAACTGATGATACCTCGATCGAAGATCAATCTTTGAGAAACATCTCGAACCCTTAGGCTGATCAAACAAGTCACCTATCCTCTGTAACGGGTACTTATTCTTGATAGTGACTTTGTTCAGTCTTTTATAACCACACACAAGCGTAATATGCCATCTTTCTTCTTCGTGAACAATGCCGAAGCACCCCACGGCGAAGTACTAGGATGACTAAAACCCTTACCCTACAAATCAATCAACTACTCCTTTAGCTCCCTCAACTCAGTTGGAGCCATACGGTAAAATGAAATAAAATAGGCACAGTGCCTGGGATAAGCTCTATTGTGAACTCTATCTCTCGTCTCGGTAGTAGACTAGTCAAGTCATCGAGAAAGACATTTGGGAACTCATTTACTACTGGCGGTAATACACTATTTGTAGCCTCATTCCCATCTGCTATCAAATTAGCCAATATGTAGCGATGGCCTCCCCAACTCCTCGAGTCATACAAGGGTGAAACTAAGAAATCCCCACAATCCCCTGTGAAATAAAAGCTATCTCCCTCACGAGTACACACAGTCACTCTCCCCTTGTAGCAATATATACTCGCCCGGAAAGCAAACAACCAATCCATCCCCAAAATAATATCAAAACCAGACATATCAAGTAGAATGAAGTCAAAAGAAAGGATACAATCTACAATCTCTATCGAGCAATCTCTACAGGTCCTCATTAGTATCTTACTACCCCAATTGGTGTGTCAACATGCAATGGTAAATCTAGCCGATCTATTTCTAACCCCAATGTCATGGCAAACACGGTAGATATAAATGAATGAGATGCACCAGAATCTATCAATATGCTGGCCCATGAACTAAACACAAGGAATGTACCACTGAAGGCCCAGAAGTAGATGCCTCTAGTGTGGCCACTGCATAAGTAAAACCCTGAGTGGTCTGGCTCTGTCTACCTCCCTCTCTTGATCCATGTTGGCCTTCACTAGAAGTTCTAATACTCTGTACAGAGGGTGCAGGCTGGAAATATGGCGCTGGAGGTCTATGGACTAACAATGGCTGTGGCATTGATGGTTGAATGGGCTGATAGTAATACGGCATCTACGAGCCCTGTGAAGTCTTCCCTTGAGGACAGTTGGCCCTAACATGGCCCGCTTGGTGGCAAGTATAACAAAGCTGAGGGTCTTTCCACCCCTGACCTTGTACCGGAGGTGGAAAAGATCCCTGGCTCGATCTAGCTCTGTATCCTTAATTGGGATCCTTTTGGAGGCATTTGGCCATTCTATGGCTAGGCTATCCACACTGATAACAAGTTGGGGGCCTCTGGGGTACTCCCCATTGGGAAGCAATAGGCATAGTAGGTCGGGGGGCCAGAAACTAAATGGGTCTTTGCGGTGTCTGTGCAGAAGAAGTACTAGCTCGGTACCTCTTCAGTGGCCTTCTACCAGCGTATGTTGGGGTAGGTGTTGGTGTCTATACAGAAGAAGTACTAGCTCGGTATCTCTTTAGTGGTCTCCTGCCAGTGTATGCCAAGGCAGGTGTTGTAGCAACGGCCTCTTCTGCTACGCTGTGAGTAGGAGCAGTAGCTCGGGGCTTACCACACCGAGGTGGTACTATAGCTCTAGGCCTACTGCACCTAGGTGGTGTTGGTCTCGCTAGGGTTCTCTTTGGTGGCATGTGTCTACAAGTCAAAGAAGGGAAATTAATACCCTTTTTCGCATTCAACATAGGTATTAAAAGAATACTAAGCATGTATCTGTCAACAATTTACACTTCACAAGTAACAAATATAATATATCATAATATACACATAATAAGTTCTCACACATTACTCAATGCTCACCAAAATTTCAAATCACGTGTCACGGCCCTATTATGTTCAACAACACCCCACAGTCTCTAAGTATTAGAACCAAAGCTTTGATACCACGTTGTCACGCCCCGGATTTTTGCAAACCCAGAGAGTGAGTGAAATGAATTTAAGAAAAGGAAATAAAAGACAATTTAATAGATTCAATTGATTATGCATTTAGTTCCCCAAGATTCAAAATGAAAACTTGTTACCAGACTTAACCAAAATATTTTTCTAATGCCAATTAAATATCTCCCCGAATCACTATTCAAAATAGGTCTAAGTCATGTTCAAAAATAGTCTCCAAAATAGCCTAAAAATGCGTCTAAACGTGCCTTGGAATAATGGCCCAAATGGGCCCCAATTGCCCTAAGGCATAGGCCAAGAATAAGTAAAAAATTCTACCTAAGGTAGTTTAAGGAAGTGGCCAAACATGGCCCATGAGAGTGCCAGACATGGCCCAATAAGGTGGCCAAACATGGCCCAAAAGGGTGACCAAAAATAGCCCAAAAGGGTGGCTAAACATGGCCCAAGGATTGGTCAAACATAGCCTAATAGGGTGCCCAAACATGGCCCAAAAAGGGTGCCCAAACATAGCTCAAAAAGGGTGGCCAAGGGTTGATGTCAAGGGGTGTCAAGATGGGACACAAGTGGCTAAGTAGTAGGTGCGCGGGCAGGCAGGGCGTGGATGCGGCAAGCAAGGCACATGGCGAGTGCATGTGGAAGCGCAGCATGCGCGCGCGCAAAGATGCGCGGGGCTGCGGTTGGGGTAGGTCTGGACCAAAATCTGATTTTTTTTTCTGCAGGTTTACTATAGCTGGCTGCAGCTAAATTTCTCTGTCTAGCAGCCAATTTTCTTTGTTTTCCAAACTTTTGCAAGCTACTTTTTCCCCATTTTTAGCCCATTTTCTTCAAGGTTTTTAACCGCCCTTTTTTGACACATTTCTCACTTATTTAAAGGGTGTTTTACACACTTAACAAATCTTTTAATTTCGCAAAATTTCAACATAGCGCCCTTTGTTTTCTAAGTCTTTTTCTCACCTAATATTCATAATGCTTTATATAAATAAGGATTTATACATTCCATCCTCACTCGATGGCCACAATCTCATAGAAATTAAGCATACATCTTTTAATATACAGTCCACCTTATGTACTCATGTACTTGAACTTTAAATATTACAAACTTCATGTTCATTACAAATATAAGGTCTTGCCCATTGTTTTTATAATATACGAGATTTTCACAATTCATTACATATGTCTTTGGGCTTATGCCCTCATATAACTCAAAAATCATGCCCTAAGGCCAAATATCCTTCGTGGTCCATTACTCCTCGGCTTTTCAAGATTTCATCAAATCTCAAGCACCGGGAGCCTAATCTGTAATATGATATCCCACGAAGGGTCAGCTCAACTACTGGCATGACATAATGCTAATGCAAGGAACAAGATTAAGGTGTGGCATGTGCTAAGTGTACATTTATAATCTGCATGCCTTCCAATTCATCAATACAATGTAATGGTAATATGCGTGACACACACATGCAAACTCTATGCCACACCTATGTCTCGTTTACGGATTGCACCCGTTGGACCACTAAGTACCAACACCCGTTCACTGATCGCTCCTATTGGATTAGCTGGGCATGAATGCAATGACCAATTTTGAGTTTTTCACCATAGGATCTACACCCTTATAATCCATAGCACCAAGTGCTCAATCCACACTATGTTTTTAAAGAATCACCATATGCCAATATGCCTTGATTTTTTTATGCAATTTCATTGAGGCATTTTATCAAATACATAGCATGTACCTTAAATCATGCATCATCCATAAATTAAATTCTAACTTTCAAACCACATAACTTCTTCCACATGAACTTATGCTATATACAATCAATTTAAACACATGCTCATGTTACATGTTCACTATATTACCAATTCTCAAAGAACACATAATTACACAAAGCATCAATGCATTAAACAACCATATCTTCCAAAACACTAGGTCTATTCACATGAACATAAGCCACAATGTAATGAATCAAACATATCTTCAAGTTACATGTTCATCATTTTGACAAATTCTCAAAGAACACACAAGTATACAAATGACTAACTCTAAGTTTTTCAAAGCAACTACATCCAAAGTGACTTTCTAACAACAAATAAACATATAAATCACTCAATCAACATATAAAACACTTCTAAACTTAACTCTATTCCTTACTTAGCAAAATATCATACCTAGAAGGGTTTTTCTCAACCCTAGGGAGTTATTTTCATTTTGTAGCTGAACCAATTAGTGAGAATGTAGCCCTTGACGTGGGGAATAACTTCCTAGAAGGAAGCTTGGTGAGAATTCTAGCCTAGAGATGTGTTTTGGTGGCTTGAAACTAGGAAAACCTTGAGTTTTCTCTCCATGCACTAGCTTCAGCTCCTTTCTCAAAACAATTCTATGATTTTTATCTTTAAGTGGCTGTATTTATAGTAAAGGGGCAAAAAGACTCTTTTGCACTTAATGAATTCGAGACCCCGTTACACCACAACCCGTCCCGAAATGCCCCAATCCGACATTCTGATTTAGCCAAAATTCTTAAATTTATTTTAAATGAAAATTTTTCAAAAAATTTATTTTCTCCTGCGGGTGAGTTTGGCCGGTTCCACTTGGGCCACCCGGGATGCCCTTTTGGTCTAATTTTTCAAATTGTCTCCGATTAAGCTCAAATTCTCATAGGAGGTGTATTTTAACATTATAAGTATGTTTCTCTTCTATAGAATTCTCAAATTATGCTCCTAAACATGACTTATGCCTAAATGATTCATGTATCCCTACTGGCAAACAGTGCATGAACAGTGCCCTACCGGCAAAAAATTTTTTTTTTCCTTGATTCCTAAAAAACCCTTGATTTTGTGATTTTTGCTTTGAATTGGAAAAGCTACAAGATGAACAACCCCTAAAAAATTTAGCTGCATCTCTACAATCCACAGTATGGGCTGGATTGATAAGATTTTTTAGGTTCTTAAAGTTGGATTTATATGTTATTTATATAAGTTAAAAAGAAAATTATTCCCCTATATAACATCAGATCTGTCCATGAAAAGCTTAGAACAGTGATGGTAAAGTAGAATTTGAGCAGAAATTGAAGAAAAGAGTGACGATTTACCAATTTTCAGTCCCAAAATTGAGAGTGAAAATAGAGTGATAATTGACAAAGAGAGGCATGAAATGAGACCTGAGTGACGATGGCCGACGAGACACAACAAAGTGACGTTTTAACAACGACATGAAATAGTGTGATGAATCTGACGATTGATGCAATGACGTCAAATGGTTGCTATCATTCTGAGGGCGGCCGAAGAGATCCAATGGAACGGTAACGGTGGTCGGGGAGATGAGTAGTAGGGAGTTAGGACTGGAGAAGTGGCGTAGTAGAATGGTGGATATTTTGAAACACTAACATTGATGTCGTTGCCTGAAGGAAATTATTTATATGGCTGGGTTATTTTGAAATTATATAATAAATAAGGGGTATATTAGTAAAATTAATGTACAAATGAGGCGAGGCGGGGTGACGCTTCCCCAACCTCGCCCGGAACCCGTGATGGGTTTGTTTTTCTCCCCAAACCCGCTCCGTTCCCGTTTACCCTCCCCCAAACCCGTAACATTAGGGGTGGGGCCTGTGCGGATCTGGCATTGCGACACTGGCCCGACCCAATTGCCGAACCCGATCATTTTCTTTTTAATTTTAACTTAACATTTATATGTGAGTATTAGTAACATGCAATCAAAAATCTAATAAACAGCGGAAGACTTAATAATTTTTTCATTTATAATACTAAAGTTCATTTAATTATACAGACCCAAAAATTCTAAATACAACTATCCCTAAGACGTGGAGTGATGGGAGAACATAGGACAAGTACTATACTTTACTATCAAAATAATCCTTGTAGTATGTATATCTGCAACCACCCTATGCCTATTTGGGATGTCAATCCCTACTTCAATATGTGTCGTCCTTACCTAAAAATGTAAGTATATGTATGAGTTATGAAAACTCAGTAAGTAATTCCTTTACTCTGCTAGGGGTCAAAGTCAGCATAAGAGGTTCACAGAACAGGATACACAAGGTTATAACAACATGATAACCAATCAAGAAAGTATAATGTCAACAGTAGTAAGTCACATCATGTCAATCAACTAAACTGACCCCTCAGGTCTAAGGCACATCTCATGATAATAAAAACAATAAATATCCAACGATATCAAGTGTATAAATCATCAACAAGTATCTGACTTAACTAGTAAACGTACTGCCACAAATAGATAATTGCCCAATATCAGGGATGCTCCATACAATCATATGTTCATTTATTAGGAATATAATATGCTTATTCAAATGAATGCAACAATGTATAGAATGATTTCCATGGTCTGGTATATATAAGTAGAACCCGGCATACCCTTTTGCAATCAGATCCGACAATTTGACTTGCTCATGCATACCTAGCCTATAGTAGGACTCGGCATACCCTTTTGCAATCAGATCTGTATATTTGACTTGCTCATGCACACCCAGCCTATTCTATAGTGTAACAACAAAATCCGGCCATACCCTTTTGCAATCAAAACCACCCGTCTGGCTTGCTCATATAGACCCAACTTACCCTTAGTAAAATCCGGCTATACCTTTTTGCAATCAGAACCACCCATCTGACTTGCTCATGTAGACCTGACTTACCCTTAGTAGGATCTGGCCTTACCCTTTTGCAATCAGATCCACCTCTCTAACTTGCTCGTGTAGACCCGACCTACTCCTTATTATAATAGTGGATTTTAGTATCAAATAGGCATTGTGACTGTGCACCACTCGGGTATTTTAAGAATGCATGAAATGATCATGATTCTCACCAGAGTATAAAATATGACTATACATCATTTAGGCATTATTCATCAAAATGTATAATAATCACATGCTCAAAATATAACATTTCATCCAAAAATATTTACAAACTAGAACAAGCATCACGTAACTCAATAACATCTGAAGGTATAAATATAACTTGGCAATAACAAGAAACACATGCATAACACGACTAAAACTTTGCCACATACAGAGATCGGTTTTTACTTACAGTATCCATAAGCTATAATAAGCATCAATTTTGAAATAAGAAATAACTAAATGTATAGGAACATAAACTTGGCAGTAATAAGAAATAAATGTATGACATGGCTAAAACTTTACCACATGAAGAGATAGGATTTTACTTACAATATCAAAAAACTAGAATGAGCATCAAATTATGGAATAAACAATAGCAGAATGTATAGGAATACAAACTTGGCAGTAATCAAGAAATAAATGTGTGTAACATGGTTGGAACTTTACCACATGTAGAGATCAGATTTTACTTACCTTTTAACTGTATTTCTATAACTCATATCACCTTTTCTCCTCTTTTTGAAATCTCTATTTAATTAGGAAATACATCTCAGTTCAATGCTATATATATGTATAGCCTATACTTTAACCCATTTCATACATCGATATTATAAGTATTTATTTTGTAAAATGGACTCCACTATTGAGTCTAGAATGTCGAAGAAAGTTGGTTTAGGCTTTTACTGACTTCCATTCGAACTTCTATATTGAAAAGGGCAAAATGGTCATTTTATACTTTTACGTGTCTTTATTTCTCGGGATTCCATCTCATGAAATGGACTCTTCCATTGGCTTTAGAATGCCCAAAACAGTAGATTCACACTAATCACTTACTAATTTTGGACATCAAAAACTAATTTAACAATTAACTAAATTAATTAATTAATTATATAATATATATATATATGTTGTATCAGTATTTAACCACACGTGCCTCAGTGGCACGATGGTGGGCATGTGGGGGATAAGTGCCCACACGCTTGAGGTCTTGGGTTCGATTCCCAGCCTAGGCAAATCCTTCTATTTTTCCTCTTCTTTAACTGTTCCTATTTGAAACCAAACAGGGTCTAAAATGGCACAGTTTCAGAGTAACCTTAATTGTGCCTGGGCGGGTCCTGACCCGACCTAAGATTTGACCCAAACTAGGACCCGACACCCCTTTCTTCTTCCCCGACTTTTTGGTGAACTGTCTGTGCAGTTCTGGTCACCTTCTCCAACGCCGGTGATCGGATTGTAAAATTTCTATTATTTTTTTCTTCTTTTCAAGGTCTATTTTCATTTCTAGACATCCTAAAATGCAAATTGAGACTTTTAGATAGCATTTTAAACACTTAAAACACCTCCAAAATTCAACTTTTCTAAATTTCAATTCTTTGGTGAACTCTCATATCTTCTTCATTTCTTCACTATTTTACATACGATTTCTTCCTATGTGTTTTATTTTCGTCATAGAATAAAATTATACAGTTATTTCTAAGCTTCATGTAACTCTATAACAAAACCCAGAAATTAAAAATTCAGAACGTTGAACCTTAAAACTAACCTTTTCCTTGTTGTATCTTCCTTTTTCTCCTTCTGTTTCTCTCTTCTGAATACCCAAAGACCTCCTAGCTTCTTAATTTCCTTCTTCTAAATGCACATACGGTGCATGCCTATATGTAGGGAAAACCTGCACCGCCCCTCTCTCTCTCTCTCTCTCTCTCTCTCTCTCCTCTTTTTGGCTTTCCTCTTTTTTTGACTTTCTATTTAAAGCTTACTTTGATATTTTATATATATATATATATATATACCCCTTATTAAGATATTTTATATCTGATATATATAGTACAACACAACACACACTTACACCTTCACTAGGTGTTGTCGAGACACCTCACACAGTCACTTTTGCATACACAGCAGCACATGTTATATATATATATATATATTCATCTTAATATATACATATATTTCTTATACACACATACATACATATACACATATATACATATACATATATATATATATATACATATACATATACATATAGATATATTCCCACCTGTACGTGTCTGCGAACACATTTTTTTGTGCAACCCGATTTCTCGTACAGGCAGTCCCCGAGTACTCGGGATTACTCATAAATCACTATCGTATATTCAAATACCGTATATTACTTAATTCGTGAACCGTACCATTTGTCTCGAACTACGTACCCATTACTATACATAAACCATTATGATAGCTCGGTCTATTTTGAGATCACATTCATTGGCTCGGTCTACCTCAATATTATTATTTGACTTTTTTGGGGCATTTTTAGAATTAGCTTGATTTATTTGGGTCGGGTGTTACACAGGGGCGAGGGGGGCGGGGCGAGTATTTTCCGTTCATAGTCATATTGGAGATAGGACTCTAATGAGAAGAGTCCTACTAGAGGTGGGACTCTTGTAAAAAAGTCCTACTAGAGGTGGGACTCTTGTAAAAAAGTCCTACTAGAGGTGGGACTCCGGTGAGGAGAGTCCTACTAGAAGTGAGACTTTGATAAAATTATCAAAATACTCTTATGAGATGGGAAGCCTCTAGAAATTATCAAAAATACCCTTGAGGACCAAAATGATGTGCAAATTTATAAGAATGCCCTTAGTGGTAACAAAAAGTGTAAAATGACCAAAACACCCCTAGAGGCCAAATTGTGCAAGAATTTATCGAGATACCCCCATGCAGGGAATATCTTATTAATTTATTAAAAATGAAGAAACTACCCCTAACCATGGGATTTCTCAAAATATGCAGCAGAAATGGCCAAAATATTCTTGGAATGCCGCAAAATTATAGTTTTTCCCTTATTCAATCAAGGGTCCCAAAATGAGGTGTCTACACCTAACAAACGTCATTATGACTGATAAGATTTGATGCGTTAATAGTGTGTCACTCATCTTATGCAGGCCCCAGATTAGAAAATTAGGGGGAGTAGTTGATATAACTAAATCATTACAATCTATAAGATCATGACACGTGGCAGAAATAAAAAGTAATTGTAACACCCCGATTCAGTGGTGGGGTTAGGGTTCTATGCGTGTGGAAGGTTGGCTATTCAATTCCCAAGGGCTGCAGCCATTTTTATTTTTTAAAGAATTTTTTTAATCCAAACGGCAGACGAGGCAACCATTCAGGGATAAGATATCCTAACCGGTTTTAAATCAATTTCGATTTCTTAGCCTTATAACCGAACAGGCTCAATTAGGTTTTAATTTTAAAACAGTTTCAATCTAAACGATGCAATATTGGTTTTATTTAAAACCAAACTACGTCGCACCCCAAGTCTGTTCATCATCACCCTCGATTTTCAAGCGAGGGTCCGGTAGAGTTCCGTCGCCTTCTCCGGCGACGGTGATCCTTTCCCAGTTGATTTTCAACCCCATTTTAATGCAAATTCCTTCATTTTTCTTTCCAAATCACAACCCTACTCTTGGTTTTCCTTTAAACCTTTTCAAACCCTACGAATATGGAGTTTTTAAAGCTCCGGCCAACTGTACTTTTACACTTTCGAGCATATTTAGTCACTGTTTCCATTCATTTCCTTTATAGTTTTCTTCCTGCATCATTGAGGATTAGTTCCTCATTGATAAATCAAAGTTTAAAGCATAAACTTACAAAAATCCGATTATCACCCTCCACTTGTAACTGCTTTGTCTCGTTTAATCCTTGACCCTTTTTTCTAATTCTTTTTGCAAATGTTTACATTTTTCATGCTCTTTTAGGCTATCTATTTCAATCTATCATTCATGCTAAAATTTTCATAAAATAGAATGAAAATTTACTCACCTGCTTGAAGTTAACCCTCGATTTCTCTTTTGTTCCCACTTTCTCCACTTCCGAATCCTTTCTTTTCTCTCCTTTCCAACGTCTTGCTCTCTTTTCCTTCTAATTTCCTTTAAGCATGCAGTGCATGCACTTGCTTTTAAGGAAGTTCCACTGAACCTTCTCTCTCATCTAATCTCTTTCTCTCTCTATCCCCTCATAGCCCCTTTCATTGACTTCTTCAATGTTCTAATTAATTTCTTCTTCTTTTTTTTTTCATTTCAGCTTGCAGCTTCGCATTTAATTTCTTGATGACATTTTGTAAATTATATACATATTATATAACTACACATACTAACACACACTCACTCACTCACACACACATGGCCGACACTCCCACTACTTCTCACTTCTTCAGTTTGCACATACACACTTTTGTATTTATAAATCTTTATATATATATATATATTTGTTCAAATGTGTATTTATATATATATATATGTTTGGCTATACCTACACAATACACACTTAATGTGTGTATTTTGCATGTGTTAATATACACATATAATTATATATATATATATATATATTACTATATACTTGTGACACATAACATAATCATGTATTGGAATATACATATTTGTATATTTCCCGACCCTCGGTGCTTTCTCGTAGTAAGTTCTGGACTATCATTTGAATTTTCGTAAAACATGTTATTAGGTTTTGTATTTTGGATCAGGGTATTACACTTACCACTGTCAGGCATAACTTTAATTGCATTGAAAATTTTCATCTTACTTTTAGTAAATTGTATATCCTAGTTTTATAACTGATGCTGCACTTTTCGGCTCGCAATAAGTATGGACTCCGTGACCTGTAGAACACTTAGAAAGATGATCAGAGGACCACCTGATTGGCTCCGGCGGTAGCCGCTCCGATGCTTAAGTAAGTAAAAGAATTGAAAGACTGTATTGAAAGCCAAAGAATGAGCATATGAAATAAGGCGTACCTTTAGGGTTTAATTTATAAGCCGTGGCTTTCCCAAGTTGATTAGGATTCGAAGCCATGAATATAGGGATTTGATCATCAGAGATTGCAGTTACCTTTCATAGAGATAACCATAGATGCCATGAATATAGGGATTTGATCATCGGAGATTGCAGCTACCTTGCATAGAGATAACCATAGATGGTAGTTTCCTTGTTGAAGACTGCTTCTTTATTCCCTGCTCGGCACCCGCTAAAGCAGTGACGAGTTCTGGAGTGTTGGTCTGGACCCTGTGATCTGTTCTGGATATATATATATATGTTCGGCCACTTCTGACCTTATATGATGATCTGGATGCTTGAGCTTTTAGTCATTGGCTGAATGAGAATCATGTTAGCCGAGCATAGGTCGGACTGTGGTTACACGTGTCAAGTGTTGATTGGCCTGTTCTTTTATGGTATATCAGTTACTCCCCCCCCCCCAAGTCCTAGTTTGATGCTAGCAAGCAACTAGGGCTAAGCCTTTTTCGGAGAGTCATGCGTCTTGTCCGTTCGCCTTCCAAGGCATTTATTGCGCAGCCGGAGATTAGGTCTTTTCAAGGTCATCATTGTACTGGGCTGATAGTTGGGTTTCTCGAAATCATCATTGTTCCAAACCGTCATGGCGTTTGGGCTTGGTGGGTCCCTTCTGATACCGTGCTTATAAATACGGGATGAGATTTTGGAATGACCTTTCCCCCGTCATTTTCACTATGCTAGAAGATTTCATTCGCCATTGTTGGTTCGTGCGACCCTGAAGAATACTGATTCCCTGAGTTAGAACAAGTTCGACTGATTTTTCCTCTTCTCTTGCTTATTTCTTCTTATGTCCGGGAATAATGTTTGCTCCTTCTGAATCCCCAATTGTAAATGAGGGAAGGGAAATCCTCCTGAGATGGCTGTACCGTCTTTTGTGAAAGATGTGGGTAATCCTGCTTCCGAAGTTATTGGGGAGATGCCTATTGATCCTCCCGCTAGTACTGGAGTTAGGATAGTTGATGCTTTTGAGGAGCCCCGAGACAGGGCTGGGGAGACCTCTAGTAGGTCTTCCCGTAGAGAAGAGGGTGAGAGTGCTGTCACTCAGAGCCTTCTGGATGAATGAAGGGTGAAATTCAAATTTTCCTCAAATGTGACCTGCAGAGTGCCAGGCCCTATGGATCGTCCCCATAATGTTGAAGCCGGGGAGATTTGTGTTTACCTAGCCTGGTTTGAAATGGGCTTGAGACTCCCATTGCCGGATTTAGTCAGGCAGTTCTTTTGTTGGTACAAGCTCTGCCCTGCCGACCTGAATCTCAATAGCTGGCGGCAACTTCTGGGATTTGTGGTGTTGGGACACCTGAACAAGGTGGATGTGTCTCTGGACTTGATCTGTAGCAACATGGATCTGAAGTTCAAGCAGGCAGAGGGCCTTTTCTATATGTCCTTCGAGAAGGGGTTCCGACCCCTGTCCTCTGTTCCCACTTCCAACAAAACGTGGAAGAAGTGGTACTTCTTCGTCGGAGGAGGATGGGAGCATGAAGGCTTTCAGAAAGGAGAGGCCTCGTCGTTCCCTCGTGTTACGGGTCATAAGGGTGAGGCTTATTCTTTTAGACTTATTTTTAGCCCTGTTATGCCTTCCGAACTGATAAACTAATATATCTTTCCTTACTTGTGTGCAGTTAGGAGTGTTTGGAAGAGGTCTGATTTCACTGAAGCACTTCAGGATCAGTACCGAGTACTGCTTTCGACTCCTGACCGGGCTCATTTTGTCATTATAACTCCAGCAAACTTGATGGCTGCCCGTAATGTAGAGCTTAAGAAGAGGTTGACGTCGAGATGGGCTGTGCCGGAGGCCCCCAATGGTGGGGGAGTCTTCCTCCCGAGCTGAGCCTGACACCCCTCTTGAAGTAAAGAGGAGGAGGTTGATTTCTGGCTCTCCTGAGCCGGCCCCTGCCGAGGCTGAGAAGGAGGCTGAACCTGCCGTCTCTGTTTTGGCTGCTCCTCCTACCTCTTCTGGTCCGAGCAGGAGGACTAGGAAGGGGAAAGCACCTACTGCACCGTCCAAGCCGTTTAATGAGCCGGACTATCAGATTGCCAAGAGGGCATTTGATCAAATATGGGCTCATGGCCCGCACCGATACAGAGGGGATGATCCCTCCAAGCTGATGACTGAGATGATGAATTTCCAGATGAAGGTAGCTTCTGAAGCTTTTTCTTGACTTTTCTGTTTGTCTGTTCGTTCAATCTAAACCGTCTGTCTTGCTTTACGCAGAGTATGCATAGCTTGGCTGCTCTGATGGTGACCCCCATGGGCCTTGAGGAGGCCGAGAAGTTGCGGGCTGAAGTGGAAGAGATGAGGGTGGAGCTGGGGACAGCCCGATGCAAGATTCAGAGCATTGAGGAGGATCTGAAGGAAGCTACCACCAACCTTACCGTGGCAGAGTCTGAGAGGGACATAAATGCTCAAAAGGTTGAGGGGCTTGAGGCGGAGTTGGTTAATCTCCGGAGTTCCTTCGATCAGAAGGTTCAGGAGGCAACTGATCATGCCAGGGCTGAGACTGAGATGATATTGAAAGATGAAGTTGACCAGATGGGTGATGAGCTGATCCTGTTCGGTTTTGAAAGCTTCTGAACTAGATTCCAGATTCAGTTCCCGGGTTTTGACGTTTCATCGATTGTTCCCCCTGAACCTACCTCATCTCGTCCTCATCCTGATAAGACGGCTGGGGCTCGTGCCCTTAACTTGGAAGAGGACGCAGGCCCTTCTGGGAAGTCTTGAGGCTCTATGGGTTTTTATTTCTTTTTTGTTTTTGCTATTTGATGTAATGGGCGTATACTTCCGATCAATAAAATTAATTTTCCTTCAAATTCTTCTTTTGTTCCTCCCTTCTGTGCAATTTTGTCGTAAGTGTGGCTGCTCTGAGCCTTTTTCATGTTAGATCAACTGTTCAGCAATCAATAGTCACTTTCTGAACTTCGATACTTGTCACTGGATAGTGAATGTAGACTAACTTCAACTGCCTTATTACAATAAGACAAAAAAGTAAATATAATTAGATAGACAGAGCCTGATAGAGTTGGAGTAGACTTCTGAAGAGCTCTAAGATAGACTGCTCTGAATCAAGAGCTTGTGAAGATAAGCAAGCAGCTTGTGCTTGTCCTTATGATACTCGGCATGCTATGTTCGAGTACTTACGGTAAGGATATATCCGAGCTATTTGGCCCTTGTCATAAGACTTGGCCTGTCATAAAATAGTTAAGACTGGAAGATCTGAATCTTGAATAGGGGGTCTGTACAATTAGACTTTGTTCCCCCCTCTGCCGATTCGAGAACTTCAGTGCCGGACTGTGGTCTCTGTTTAGAGAGTTCTGTACCCTGTCTCTTGGTATATCGAAGAGGCATATTTAATGCACTGTTCATTTATTCGATTGCCGTTTGGAATTTCGAGGCCACTCTCTTTTTCACCGTTGCGACGGTTCAGTTGGGTGGCTTTTGGACTTCAAGGGTCTATATAAGTGGAAACAAGGGTACACAGTTGCGCTCAACCTTTTGATTTCGAATTGTCCCCTTGTGAGAGAGACTTCATATGCTACCGGAGTTTTATCACTCGTCCGGAGATGATGGGTGATTTCTTGCCTGAGTCAGGAACGATTAAACTGTGGCCAAGAGTTAACCTTCCCCTATTTTCAGTCTCCAAGGAAGGATTGAAGGAGGTACAAGTCTTCTTGTTTCCTCTGGCATCCGGTCGAGATTCCTCCGATTGGTGGTGGCCCTTCCTTGATTCAACCGAGGCCTGGAGCGTCGGTGATGTAGACGCAAGTGGGGTGCCTCCTCTTCTTCGTGCCTTGTCTCAATTTGGCTGGGGTGAAACAGACGGTGTGAAGAAAAAGATTGAAGGTCCCCTGAGACCCAGAGCCCTCATCATCAGTTGGTCGTGAGACCAGTGATAGTGATGATGAAATGGCCTGGGCGCTCCTTGATGCAGACTGGGGTTCAGGGCCCCTTCTTTTCAAATAGAGCCGGCGGCGGCGGTAATGGAAGTTTTGGATCCTGTGCCCTTTTATCATCCTATGAAGAAAAGCCAATATGTTGAGAATTGTAGCTTCTGTAATAGTTTCTGTAATAGATTCTGTAATAGCTTTTGTAATAGATTCTGTAATAGCTTCTGTAATAGATTCTGTAATAGCTTCTGTAGTAGCTTCTGTAGTAGCTTCTGTAGTGATGTGTTTGTACTAATGTAAATCTTCTGATTTATCAATAAAATTGAATCTCTTTTTCTCAGATCTGATGTCTTCGTATTCGATTGTGCTTTTCTGTAGTTAAAATACTTTCTCGTGCACTTCTGAATGTTCTGAGAATGCATCAAAGAAACTTTAGAAAAATGCTTGAATCAAAGTGTTTCACTCCTGATTGGTACCATAGTACTTGTTGTTTGTTTGACAGATAAGCCAAATAATATAAATATTAGATCTGATATGTCCCGATCTAGGAAACTTTAGTTTGTAGACGTTCGGAACTTCTGTCTTTGGATGGACTGGATCATAGAGTTTGCTGGTCGAAGACGGACCAGGCTCGGAAGGCCTGTATATTTAAGAAATAGACCAAGTATATAAGACCTGTATACTGTGGACCAGGCTCCGAAGGCCTGTGCATTACAGATAGACCAAGTGTTGAAACTTGTACATTTATGGACCAGGCTCTGGAGGCCTGTGCATTAATAAATGGACCAAGTACGAAGACTTGTACATTTATGGACCAGGCTCTGGAGGCCTGTGCATTAATAGATGGACCAAGTACGATGACTTGTACATTTATGGACCAGGCTCTAGAGGCCTGTGCATTAATAGGTGGACCAAGTACGAACACTTGTACATTTATGGACCAGGCTCTAGAGGCCTGTGCATTAATAGATGGACCAAGTACGAAGACTTGTACATTTATGGACCAGGCTCTAGAGGCCTGTGCATTAATAGATGGACCAAGTGTTGAAACTTGTATATTTATGGACCAGGCTCTGGAGGCCTGTGCATTAATAGATAGACCAAGTACGAAGACTTGTACATTTATGGACCAGGCTCTGGAGGCCTGTGCATTAATAGATGGACCAAGTGTTGAAACTTGTACATTTATGGACCAGGCTCTGGAGGCCTGTGCATTAATAGATGGACCAAGTACGAAGACTTGTACATTTATGGACTAGGCTCTGGAGACCTGTGCATTGATAGATGGACCAAGTACGAAGACTTGTACATTTATGGACCAGGCTCTGGAGGCCTGTGCATTAATAGATGGACCAAGTACGAAGACTTGTACATTTATGGACCAGGCTCTGAAGGCCTGTGCATTAATAGATGGACACTTTATGGAAGTAAAAGAAAACCTCTCTACTGATAATACTTCCGTAAGTGTTCCACATTCCATGGCCTAGGAACAGGCTTCCCAGTCATGTCTTCTAGCCAATAGGTGGTAGGTCGAACAACCTTTGTTACCTTGTATGGGCCCTCCCAGTTTGGTGACAACTTTCCCATGGTAGGATCCTTGGTGTTTTGAAAAACTCTTCTTAAGACGAAGTCTCCAACTTGAAAGCTGACTGTCTTGAGTCCTACCTTGGATTTGTCGACCATTCTCTATTGATAGGCTTCCATTCTGATACTGGCCTGATCCCTTCTCTCTTCGAGCAAATCCAAGTTTTCCATCAGCTGCTGATCATTGGATTCTTGCTCAAAGGCCTCAGTTCTTAGGGTTGGCATACCGATCTCAACCGGAATTACTGCTTATGTTCCATAGGCTAGTGAGAAGGGAGTTTCAGAGGTGGGAGTTCCTCTGGTTGTTCTGTAGGCGCAAAGAACCCCAGGGAGTTCTTCTGCCCACTTTCCTTTGGCTTGTTCCAGCCTCTTTTTTAATCCGTCAAGGATTGTTCGGTTGGTGACCTCTGCTTGCCCGTTTGCTTGTGGATGGCCTGGAGAAGCAAAGTGTTGCCTGATATTGAGATTTTCGCAGAATGCCTTGAAGCCTTTACCAGTGAATTGTGTCCCATTGTCCGAGATAATTACACGTGGTATGCCGAACCTGCATACAATGTTCCTCCAGGTGAAGTTCTCAACTTCCTTTTCTGTGATATGTGTTAGAGGCTCGGCTTCGGCCCATTTAAAAAAATAGTCAATGGCCACCAAGAGATATTTCCTGTTTGGAGGTTGCCTTGGCAACGGACCCACGATGTCCATTCCCCACTGAGCAAAGGGCCAAGGGCTAGGAATCGGGATAAGTTCATGATGAGGCTGATGTTGGTACGGGGCAAATCTCTGGCACTTGTCGCACTTTCGAACATATTCCTTTGCTTGTTTCAGCATGTCAGGCCAGTAGTAACCCTGTGATAGAGCTCGGTGGGCTATAGTTCTGCCCCCATTATGATTCCCGCAGATTCCCTCATGTATTTCAGCCAAGACATATTGTGACTCGTCTGGAGCTAAGCATTTTAACAGAGGTTGAGAATACGACCTTCTATAAAGCTTGTTGTTCAGGATTAGGTACCGAGCCGCTCTGATTCGGATTCTCCTGGCTTTGTTTTTATCCTCTGGGAGGAGCCCAGATCTTAGGTACTAGAGGATTGGAGTCATCCAGTTCTGGGGCTGTTCATCAATTTGAGCAACTGGTGCTTCCTCAATGCTGGATCCTGGCTGAAAGGAGATTTTGATTGTGGAATTTGCTTCAGACTTGAGGCGTGAGGCCATGTTAGCCGGAGCATCTGCTCTGCAATTCTGGTCTCTCTCAATCTTCTAGATAGTAAATGTCTGGAAGGAATGCTTCAAGTGGTTTACCAGTTCGGAGTACCGGAGCATCCTATCATCTTTAATGGCAAATTCTCCCAAGACCTGGCTTACTACTAGTTGGGAGTCAGAGAAGACGTCGAGGTTCTGAGCCTCGCATTCCAAGGCAAGTTTCATGCCTAAGATTAGGGCTTCATATTCGGCTTCGTTATTAGAAGCTTTGAATCCCAGGCTGACTACTTTTTCTGACGTGAGCCCATCAGGGGACTGTAGCACCAGGCCTACCCCTGAGCCTTGATCGGTTGACGATCCATCAATGTACAGCAGCCAGGTTCCCGGAGTTTCGGTGACTTGTGTTTTGTTCTGAAGTGCCGGGGTGAACTCGGCTACGAAATCAGCTAAGGCCTGCCCTTTGATGGAGTTTCGGGGTACATATGATATGTCGAACTCCCCTAACTCCACAGACCACTTCACCAATCTTCCCGATACCTCAGGTTTCCTCAGTATTGATTTCAGGGGATAGGCAGTTGGGATCTTGATTGGATGGGCCTGGAAATAAGGTCGAAGCTTCCGAGCTGATATGACCAAGGCATAGGCCAGTTTCTCTACTTCTGGGTATCTTTTTTCTGTGTCAAGTAGTGCCTTACTGACGTAGAATATAGGCCTCTGTATTCCTCTGTCCTGTCTGATCAGTGCGGAGCTGACTGCGTTTTCGGAGACTGCAAGGTATAGGAGTAGCTTTTCTCCTTGTACTGGTTTTGACAGGAGCTCTAGAGAGGCTAAATACTCCTTTAGCTCGTAAAAGGACTTCTCGCATTCTTCTGTCCATTGCAAAGCTTTGCTGCCCTTCAGAGCTTTGAAGAAAGGTAGGCAGCGGTCAGTGGATTTGGAGATAAATCTGCTCAGTGCCGCAATTCTGCCATTCAGCGCCTGAATTTCCTTTCTGGTTTTTGGCGACTTCAGCCCAATCAGGGCCTGGATCTGAGTGGGGTCTGCTTCGATACCCCTCTGAGAGACAATGTATCCCAAGAATTTTCCCTTCGTAACTCCGAAGGTGCATTTCGAGGGATTGAGCTTCATCCTGTGCTGTCTGAGGATATCGAAGGTCTGGGCTAAGTGCTGGAGGTGGCTGTTTTTCTGAAGGCTCTTGACCAGCATATCGTCGATGTATACCTCCATAGTGCTGCCGAGCAGTGGGCTGAACATTTTGTTCACCAACCGCTGATAAGTGGCTCCAGCATTCTTCAAACCGAAAGGCATCACTCTGTAGCAGTAGAGTCCTCTTTCGGTTATGAAGGCAGTTTTCTCCTGATCTGGAGGGTACATCTGGATCTGGTTGTATCCAGAGTAGGCATCCATGAAACTCATAAGCTCATGCCCTGCAGTGGCATCAACCAATTGATCTATTCTTGGCAGTGGAAAGCTGTCCTTGGGGCATGCCTTGTTGAGATCTGTATAATCAACGCAGACTCTCCACTTGCCGTTTTTCTTCTTGACGAGCACGGTGTTGGCTAGCCACTCGGGATAGAACACTTCCCGTATCATCCTGGTGACCAGCAGCCTTTGGACTTCGTCGTTTATAATCTGATGCCGTTCAGGAGCAATCGGCCTTCTCTTCTGTCTGACTGGCGGGTAATCCGGATCCACCATCAGTTTGTGAGTTATAAGATTAGGATCTATTCCCTCCATGTCTCTGGTCTCCCAAGCAAAGATAGAGAGGTTGTCTTTCAAGAACCTGACTATCTTTTCCTGTTCGGTGTGTGTTAGGTCTGGGCCGATGTACAAGTAACGCCCCTTTGCTTCTGAACTAACCAGTACTTTAATGGGCTCGCCAACAGGTTTGGCTCGGCTGTCGCGTCCCCTTGGGCTCAGGGGTTCTTCAATGCCGGATGGGCAATCCTCCACCTCGGGAGAATGAGTGAATACCAAATCTGCACAATCCCGAGTGTGCTGTAATTGCTATTTGGGAGCCTTCTCCTTAAAGGCAATAGCGTGGCACTCCCGGGAGGTTGGCTGGCATCCTCTGACAGAGTGCACGCTCTAGTTGTGGACGTACTTCAGACACTGATGGAGGGTCGAGGTGACTGCCCCTATCTGATGTAACCAAGGTCTCCCGATTATGACGTTATAGGGAGACTTCATGTTCAATACCATATACTCTGAGATGGTGGTCTTCTGCCCTTCACCCTCTCCTACAGTGGTAGGAAGGTCGACTCTCCCCAAAGGGGTGCTGAGGTTGCCATCAAAAGCTGCCATGACGGCGGTGGTGGGCTTGACGTTGTCATGGTCTATGCCCATCTGTTTAAGCGGCTCGTAAAACAATATGTTGACGGAGCTGCCTGTATCAACCAGGACTCTTCTGGTCTCGAAGTTGGCGATTCTGAGGGTGATAACAAGGGCATCACTGTGAGGGCAGTGTACCCCTGCTAGATCTTGCTCGGTGAATTGGATCTCCGGTGCTGGCTTGAGCCTCTTTTCGACGTTGGAGATCTGTAGTACGTTTGGGGCGGCTCTGGCCTCCCGAGCGTATCTCTTTCTTGCCCTGTTGGACATTTCTGTGACAGGGGAGTCAGCATGGAGGACGTAGATGATGTGATTGTTCTGCCTCTGGGGCTCGTTACGTCCCTCCCTCTGCTCCTGCCTCTGTTCGGACCTCTGGTCGGGCCGCTGCTGAGGCTTGTCTTCTTGGGGGTTTTGCCTTCCGTCCTGCTTGACGAACTCCCGAAGACGCCCCTTCTTTATGAGCTGCTTTATCTCATATCGGAGGGTCCTGCAAGTGTTAGTTGTATGTCCATGATCTTTATGGAAATTACAATACTTACTTTGGTCCCGCAAGCTGGGATCTCCCTTGATTGGTTCCGGCCACCTCAGGTTCTCCCGATCTCGGATCTGCCAGAGTACCTGGTTCGGTGTGGTGTTCAGAGGAGTGAAGTTGGTGAACTCCCTTGGTCCGGAGTTGTACACAGCTCTGGGTGCTGTTCTTTTCTCTAGGCTCTTGGCCCTCTTTTTGTTGGAGTCTCTTCTGTGATCCTCCTTCTTGTGGTCCTCCCGCTTTGGATTGTCCCTCTGGGTTTGATCTCTGCCCTTCTGGGACGTGCGGTTGGCTTCTTCCAGGTTGATGTATTTTCTGGCCCGATCTATTAATGCCGCCATATCGGCTGGAGGGCTCTTTGTCAAGGAGTCTCTGAACCTACCTTGGGCAAGCCCAGTAGTTAGCGCTGCTACAAGGAATTTCGGGCTGCACTCAGTGATCTCCGTGAGTTCGGTGTTGAAGCGCGCAATGTAGGCTCGGAGGGATTCCTCCCTGGTCTGCTTGACGTTCAGCAGGAATTCTGGCCCCCTTCTGAGCCTCCTGCTGGTCATAAACCTGTCCAAGAACTGTCTACCGAGCTCGTAGAAGCTGGTAACTGAGTTAGGAGGGAGGTTGTGGAACCACTTCAGAGCAGTTCCCTTCAAGCTGGTGATGAACGTTCGGCACATGAAGGCATCAGAGGCTCCGTGAAGGGCCATCGTATGCTAGTAATGAGAGAGATGATCTCCTGGATCTCCAGATCCATCGTACAGGGTGAACTTGGGCACCATGAACATTCTGGGCCTCTCTTCTGACATGATGGTGTGAGTGAATGGGGTGGCTAGCCGTCCAAGCAGCCTGGCCAGTTCGTCTTGTTCTGGAGGGTTATGAGGTCCTCTCAAGGTAATTGTCCAGTCCATCGACTCGGCAATTTCCTCTACCCTCCGCGGGTCTTTGAGTCTGACATTTTGTGAACCCTACCTGACAGCCTCGGCTTCAGGGTAGTAGGATTGATTACGCCCTTCGGACAGAGGAGGATTCCGAACCGGAGGGTTTGGTGCTGCATGAGGAGGCTCCTGCGGTGCCGGGTGTGCTCCCGAGGCCCTTGGAGTTGGGGCTCGAGTAGTGCTCCGATAATGGATGTCGGGGACAAAGGCGGATGTTCCCCAGCCAGGGACTGTTGATGGTTGCGGATCTCGGCCAGCGCGAGGAACGCTTGAGGGGTGCCCAGGCTAGTTAGTTGGAGCCTGCACATGAAGTTCTTCGTTCTCTGTAGCAACAGGAGGTTGCGTTCCTGTAACGAAGTTGACCGGCGGACTAGGAGAACCCGCCGCTTGGTTCTGCGTAAGTGTCGCCAGTGTTCTAGTGATGGTAAGCAACTGCTCCTGCACTAGTTCATTGTGTCGTTTTATTGCTTCGATCTCTTGTCGCATAGGATTGGCCGCTGGCCCCCTTGTGTGGGGAGCAGGCGGCTGACGTTGAGCGTTTTGCGAATTCTGAGTATTCTGTCGTGGTCGGAGATTTGGTGCCATGGTTTTCCGGTAGGGAAAGAGATGAGTTTATGAATAGAGCACTTGGAGATTAATCATTCCCACAGACGGCGCCAAACTGATGCTGCACTTTTCGGCTCGCAATAAGTATGGACTCCGTGACCTGTAGAACACTTAGAAAGATGATCAGAGGACCACTGGATTGGCTCCAGCGGTAGCCGCTCCGATGCTTAAGTAAGTAAAAGAATTGAAAGACTGTATTGAAAGCCAAAGAATGAGCATATGAAATAAGGCGTACCTTTAGGGTTTAATTTATAAGCCCTGGCTTTCCCAAGTTGATTAGGATTCGAAGCCATGAATATAGGAATTTGATCATCGGAGATTGCAGTTACCTTTCATAGAGATAACCATAGATGCCATGAATATAGGGATTTGATCATCGGAGATTGCAGCTACCTTGCATAGAGATAACCATAGATGGTAGTTTCCTTGTTGAAGACTGCTTCCTTATTCCCTGCTCGGCACCCGTTAAAGCGGTGACGAGTTCTGGAGTGTTGGTCTGGACCCTGTGATATGTTCTGGATATATATATGTTCGGCCACTTCTGACGTTATATGATGATCTGGATGCTTGAGCTTTTAGTCATTGGCTGAATGAGAATCATGTTGGCCGAGCATAGGTCGGACTGTGGTTACACGTGTCAAATGTTGATTGGCCTGTTCTTTTATGGTATATCAATAACTGATTGCCAAATTGATTGTATCATATTGCAAATTATGTTAGAACTCAATTGATGTTTTAAAATTGTTACAATACTTCACATCTACTATTGATTGATTGTAAAACGTGAATCGATGGAGAATTTATCAAACCTCCCTTTTAATCTCAAAACTCCGTTGATTAAAACCCATGATAGAGAACCATAATTACTCACAAGCTTAGTGAAGCTCATATAGAATTATGCAAACATTTTCTGGTGCACCTAGACAAAGGAAAAGATAGTAAGATATGATTGGGAAAACTTTAAGCATAAATGGAACCTGTTAAAGGTGCAACATAGAGATGTTTCAATGTCTTGAGGATGACATGGCAAGAGTAAGCGACAACTTAGAGCAAGAATAAGTAAGAGATAACTAGCATAAATGTAGTATTTGTTAGTCATTAGAAATTCATGAATACAATGAGCTTACATTAAGTAACTCTGATTCAATTTTGTACAATGTATAAGTAATGATCTAGTTAAGCTATTACTTATTCATGCTAGGAAATATCCCAAGCACTACCCCATTACAATGATTTGTCTATGTGATATGTTGTGCCCTAGATAACTCCAAATTATCCTTACTTGGCTTCCCATCAAGGTCAAGGAAAAAGACTTCAATATGCATACTACCACTTAAAGCTTATCATATCAACATAGAAAATCTCATATTTCACTCCATGGGGAATTCTGTCTAAAATGGCAACCAATCTCTCATTAAATGGGACCAAAGGTTCGTAATAAAGCCTAATCTTTTTCTTGGTATCAATCCTTTGCAAGGTCTTCCTTTTTCAAGATATTCTGCTAACTTGACTATTACACTAGTGGAGTGCCTTCGGTGATATAGTTTGTTTTGTCTTGTGATCCTGCAGGGATCATACCAAGCCGATTTTTCACCACATCAAGAGTAATACTTTAGTTTCACAAAAGGTTTTTCAAAAGTCTCTCAAATGACGCGGTAGCATTACACTACATTAATGTAATGTTACCATATCATTTGAGATATTCTTCAAAAACAATTTTAGATATAATTTTCTCACATTATAAGCACATATTATTAGACATTTAAAAACAGAGGTACAAAAAATGGTGAGTGGTCTACAACGTACATAACAGATAAGATGCATTGTTTATTTGCTAATCAGAATGGCTATTTTTTTCCCTTTCCTTTCCTTCCTTAAAGTGAAGGAATTTGAATGTGTTTCTACCCCAAGGACTAAGGAGTTTGAATTTGTAGCTTTATTTTGGGTATGTGCCGTCTTTCCTAACAAGCAATATATATACACACAAGCATCTTGGAATTACTAGTTCAAAAGTTTTCAAAAATGTAAGAAACGAAATTTATCATTGTTGTTATTTCAATACACAAAAGTAGGTAATGGGTTAAAATTGGATCCATTATTAGGCATATCTCCCATCTCTCTGTCTGCCATGGATATTGCCTTGTAAAAATCCAACTTTGGCATGTTTTCTGTGTATATAACGGGCATCTTGATTCATTAATTTAACGTCTAAGTTCCCCTTATAGACATGTAGTGATATATGCATACCAGCATTGCGGTTTGACAGGTTAAAAATATAAGCCGACACAATGAGCTACTTTCCAGAAGTTAAGACAGCTGGTTTTCCGAATTTAATTTTTTCTTGGACGTAGATTCACGTCACTGCTAATCTAATAAAAGGTAGTGAATACCAGAACATTGACCTAGTTTTCATGGGACACTTTGATGGTGGGTGAGCTGTTACATTCATTTTCAGTAGAGCTCAAGAAAGGGAGAGACCTTGGTTCTTTCAATACCTGTTTTCTTCATATTAATATCCCTAGATCACTGCTCCTCACAAAACATGCATCTTATGTGTCATAATTGGCAAGTTAGTTGCCCACAGACTCACGACAAGTGTCCCTAAAAAATCACCACAAGAAAAAAGTAACTAAAATCTGAAATATCTTTTCTATAAACCACAGAACAATTCAGTAATGACAGAGTCCTGCAAATTGAAAATCACAATTGTCTCATTCAATTTCAATGAGGCATCTAAGAGTGTGTGTGTGTGTGTGTGTGTGTGTGTGTGTGTGTCAATAGATATATATATATGTGTGTGTGCGTGTGTGTTTGTATATGTGCAATATAATTTGTGAGATGCGACTCTCCATCTAACCATCCCCACCAGAATTACACCAGATTGGATGACCTGAAAGGGCACTCTGTGCTCTCTATATATAGCTTATTAGGAAGTTTTTTTCTGAGTGACAAAGTGCCAAACTACATCCCTTCATCACATCCACAACTTTGTTATTTGCAGTATATGTACTGGCACTGAAATTAAAAGGTTAATTTAAATCTTCTTTCGAAATCTCTTATCACATTATTGAAGCAGATTTAACTCTTGGTATTTTAAGAAGAAACTTCAAAAAGGCTATTGGAAACGGAAGCGAGGACAAACTGATATTTGTTTTTTTCTCTCAATTAAACCAGCTACATATTTGGAGGGAATTTGGAACTTGGAAGTTTTATAGAAATTGGAAATCATTTTACATTTGTTTAAAATAAAGTAAGATCATTTTGGCATTTTAATAAATCTCCTAATAATTAAATTATCATCTAAATCTGGCTATAATTATCATTGTGTCACTCAATTTTACACAACCAAGTCATGATAAAAACTGTTGTCCAATGACATAATGGAAAACCCAAGTGACAATAACATGAAGCGTAAAATTCGGGAGATAGCCACCATAGCCTCTTACTCTAGATGATGTTGTCCTTGTGCTTTAGACATGACATTAGAGGTTCAAAACCAAAACCATGAGTACCCCAGTTGACGAGTACTCTTTCAAGTGTGTAGGTGCATCGCCTATTCAATTCGCCCAAGGGAAAAAGAAAAAGAAATGAAATTACAACCTTATACAACGCCTCTTAATTATGGCAGCAAAGGGAAAGCACTGCTATCAGCAAATGGCATGGTTAATTCAAAGACTATCAAACCTCGGTAAACAACTCACAACTCTGACGTGGCTGTTGAAAATGTGTGTGTGTGTGTGTGTGAATTGAACAATAGCAAAGCTCCTCATGTTGACGTGGGCCACAACACAGTAAACAAGAAAGATGGCTGGGGTTTTGTAGACCTGGCAACTTTTTCTAATAGCTTTTGTTTTATTCCTTCATAGAGTTGAAGCCTTGAAGGTCATATATATGTAGGTTTTGAAGAGAAGTTCATGATTGCATTGATTGTGTTTTTATACAAATCTCAGTTCCCTCAGTGGACTAGTAGTCTTTTCTGAGTCCACTTTTACATTGTTGGGGTCGTATATGCTTCTCATGTCTAATTATTAATATTGGGAAAAGAGAAGAATATTTTCTTTTACCTTCCTCTAAAGTCACATTTAATTTATGTTTGTTTTTGAAGGAAAACTCTACAGTATGAAACTAAGCTTAACCATGCTACTGCTATGCCCAGAAACTAAGCTTTATAGAGAAACACAATGGCAGGTCACTGTATCACCATCCTACTCCAAAAGCTATGCATGTGTATGGATGCAAACAAAGGAGAGAGAGAGAGAGAGAGAGAGAGAGAGAGAGAGAGAGAGATCATTTTGTGAGTAACCATCTATATTTTAAATTCCACAAAGGTTTGCAAAAATCTTCAAGATCATATGACTAAGCAATAAGAACTATTATCTACTCTAGGCAATGCAGAGTCCAGCATAGAAAAAACGGTATATATAGCTAAAAAGATACCGAATTTATCCAGCTGGTTGACCAAAATTATCACAGTTCTTCTCTATGATATTCGACAAGTACCACAGCTGGCTGAGGTGACAACCACTTTCCAAATGGAATGCAGGATCAATTTGCCAACAACAGCTGCAACTCTATCTTGAATGAATATTGAATGAATTTAAATTATTTATCTTGAATGAATATATAGATCACTACTGTTTTTTTAAATTTCAGAAATTTTTTTGGTTGATGCATGTAGTGCTGGTTATTGCTAGTTGAAGTGCATAGGATTTACTGATGAATGATTGTTATACCAAACAAGATGAGTATTTTTAAAATTAATACATATATTTTTTCTTATAATTTAAATTTTAAAGATGATTTACGATGAATCATCCGATAAATCATTTCATAATGCCTAACATTACTCTAAAAAAAATTATAATTAGAAGACACCAATGTTTACCTGTGTGTGTATTAAGGCCATCGTCATGGTGGCGCAACATTGAGGTCATGAACTCTTATCAGTCTTTCACTATGTCACAGAGCTTGCTGATCAGATTCACCGAGATTAAGCAACTATTCATGTTTACAGTTGCGACAAATAGCATTATTCAACAGATCAGTGAGTGGCTGACAATATTATTGCTTATTTTTGTCTAATTAATGGAAATATAAGCCGAAGAGATTATTTATGATCTTCATTTTCCTTGTCGTACGTCAAGCAAGCTGTTAATCAGGATTGTGTAATAAATGACCTCACTTTTATAACTACATATATTTTTGTTCATTTATTTGACCTTACTCACTTCTCAGTTAACCAAATTATTAACTTCCCTAGAGGATGCATCTCTTAACAGCCAAATTCTTTTTAAATAAAAAAAAAAAATCAATTTCCCTTGCACCTTTTCCTTCTATGAATATTGGTTGCTCCATTTTGGGTTGGGTTGGGAATTGAGGATTAGGTTTGTGGTAGCAACACTATACACAATAGTGGATTTAGACCTTGGATATTGGAGGAACAAGACTACAAAAAAATAAAATTTAAAAAGGTATTTAGTAAAAATATAAAATAAATAAAATAAAATTGGAGAGGCAACACGTAATTTTTTAGAAAATTTTCATATAAAAAATGGGAAAAAAATGAATATATCAAAATTTTGAGGAGACCATTGCGCACCTAGCACACTCGGAGAACGTCATTGAGTACACACACGCACCCATTTACATACTCCATATAAACAGTCCTCGAAGAAGGCCGACTTCTCCATCCCTAAATCAATGTTTGTGCCTGATTCAAGCACAAGTTCGACCAAGCATGTTGATGATTTTTAAAATAAGGAGCCAAAGAAGGTGGCATATATGGATGCATATCTATGTAGTGAGATTTATCCCACACTGAAAATGAGAAAATATTTTAAAGAATATATAAGATCTTAAGTTGTAGGAGTCTTTACTTCTTAACTAATAGATTACACCATAGAGTTAGGTTAGCTCAAAATGGTGCAAAGCATCGAATGCAGAAGAAGGGCAACTGTTAGCTGGTAGTCGGGTTCTTAATTAGTATTAATTTTTTATGACCCAGTACATTGATCAGACACCGATGTTTCATTCGACCTAAACGAATAGTCGTTCAAAGGAGCTCGCTGTTTGAATGAACCAAGAGCTCATTAAAACGAACTGCACTATATCAGTGTATGAGAATCAAACAGACACCCATGAAGACGAATGAATGTGACCAGTTGTAGTATTTAAATGAAAACAGTTCTATTCAAGTGAATAGTTATCAATGAACAAACACCAATTCAAATGAATAAGTGCATGTCCATATAGATACATCCCGGATTGAAATGCCATATAGCTAGTAGAATATATATATATATATATATATATATATGTGCATATATAAGCTACAAATTTATTAGATTTATAAACTCTGCTACCATTTTGTTGTATTTGCTCCTTATGTTTTCTACAAAAATTATTGTCTATATTATATTAATTTGCAGTGGCAGAATATAGATTTGGCCTCTAGATCTACACAGGTGGTTCATTTACAGTTTACCTTCAATAGTGCAAGTTTCAAGTAGAATTTGAAGCTTTATTGTATCTTGAATATTGGTTGTAGAAATCCTGATTATACACAATATTTGGATTGGTGGAGACAAATATAGTATATAGGACAGTGTCTCATACACACCTTGAAGCACCCTTCTATGTAGTCGATTTCTTGCAATCCCATTCAGTCAATCTACACCAAAATTTTGAAGCCCGGTTTTTCAACAAAGCATAAGTCTATCCTTGCCTGATTCCATCACACTCGGTCTACATCATGCGAGCGTAAGAAAACGAATTCGTGATAATTTCTTTGCGTATACAAACTTTCAAGTTTGCAAAAGCTTGTTGGTGTAAATTTCAATCGCATGCTCTAAACTATATATTTTGATGCGCCTGATGTTGCTTAGTATAGTTCAGTGAAAGCAGGATAGCAAAAGACAGAAAATAGACACCTTGTCTTAGCAAAATGATTGGTCAAAGTGTGTCGAGAGTTTTCTAGCATTGTATTGATTGGTTAGATAGAAAGAAACCTTTACTTCAAATTTGAATGGTGTCACTAAAGCAAGCTCAATCAAAGTTACAATCGATATCCATATAAGAAGAGACAGAGAAATGATGAGTCAGTTTCCAAGGTCCAACATCGATCCGATGTCTTTTAAAAAGAGCCAGTTACGACTTGGATTGGAATATAAAGACCCTACTAACAAAAAAGTTAAACTAGTCCCTGTCCTATGGTTTCCCAAAACAATTGAACTGTCGGTAACCTGGGAATACAGGGTTACATCTAACAAGTTACGTGATTAAACAAAATTGGAAAACAGAAAAGGAGTCTCAATTGGAGACTCGTTCGAGAGGCTGCCCGGGGCAGGGAGAAATTACTTAATACTTCTTAATTTTCATTTTTCTCTTCCCACTCTCAATGGTTGAAGCTCTGTTATGTTCGAAACTAATGCCAAGTAAACACGGTACCATTCATGTAGTGATGCCAAACAAAAACAATTCCGGAAGAAAGTGAAAGTGATTTTTTTTTCCTTTTTTTTTGAGTAAATCAAACTGAATTCTCTTGATATTTTTAAAATTATATTGACTGATTTATGATATTATATTGATCTCTCATGTTTATTTGACAATATATTAATACTTCTCTCTAGTCAATTTTTTTCTTCAAAATAACAAAATTATCTCTTTTATTTTTTTAATTTTTAAACTTTTGACCAAGTTTTTTTTTCATTTTTCAAATAAATATTGATTAAAACTTTAAATTTATTTTTAAATAAAATAAAAATAATTATTTACGTTAAATTTGTTTAAAATAAAATAATAATAAAAAATTAAAAAAGTTAGAAAAAATTAGTCAAAATTAAAAAAATATAAAAATAAATTAATACAAGGTGCAGATTTGTCATTTTGAATAAAAAAAAAAAATTGATTGAATGAAATATCTGTATATTATCAGATAAAATAAGAGAGGTCAGTATAATTTGAGAAATCTTAGGACAGATCAATGTAATTGTAAAAAATCTAAAAAAATATTAATATAATTTATCCAATTTTTTAGTGACAACATCATAAATCATAACGAGTGACAGGCAAAGTCCCACGCAGATCAACATCATAAATCATAATGAGTGACCGATGCACTTAAACGCCCTCCAGCACTCTAGTTGGAAATCCTTCAAAATAAATCACATTGGGTCTATTTGGTTACCCAAAGTTTTTAAAATTCGAATTTGTGACCTTCATATCACAATAAAATATTTTTATTATTGCACCAACAGCTGCTCTCACTATTAAAAAATACTTTTCAAAGATTAAAAGATTGAAAACCATTTCATTTGTACTAAACTAATTCTAACCTTTTCTAAACAAGTACTTAAAAGTTATAGGATAATTTTATTTTGATTTCAGAATTGGTGATGTATTTGATGTTCATTAATTTCTAAGGTGGTTTTAGACCGAAAATAAGACGAGAAAACGTTGATGAGGGACTGCTAGTTCAGTGCAATCATGCTTGATCAATGTTATTTTCTTTAAAAAGATATGATCATGCTTGATCAATGTTATTTTATAATTATCCTGATTTACAATTGTTTTTCATGATGGTTCTGCCTTTTTTTATGGGCTAGGTCAAGGGTTCAACAATGTGGGCTTCGGTGACTTGCTAAAAGCCTACGTTGGGCCATAGCGACCTAAAGTCCTACAAATTTCAGCGATGGGCATATAAATTAGCCTGTGCAAATTTCATGCCCAGCCTTTGGCCTTTAGGGTGGATGGCTTAGGCCCGCTTAAGATGGGCCCACTTCATTCTATTTCTATCTACAATTAAAGAGCACGTACTATCCATATTCTAGAAAATTATTAATTTTCAATCATCAAGAAAAGGTCACTTTTGTTGTAAAGTTGATAAACAATACTTAATCACACCAATACATATAAATATTTATATGGTTCGTACATTTATGGATAAGAAAAAAAAAATATTTTATTAATTATATAATGATGCACAATAAATGATCTTATTATACTCACAACAGATTACTCTCACAATAATTTATCTTTACTGTTACTGCTGTCTCTATCAGTCATATCTTTTAAACTTACTGTCGTGCTTCTTATATAGGTGTCAAGTTACCACCTTGCAATTTGCCGTCTTAACATATCAATTGTGTATTTTGTCTTGATTTGATTCTCATCCATGACGTGATGTCATATGCGTTCACGTGGATTTGTAATTGAAACCCATACCCACAATTTTATAACACTCATCCTTGGGTGTCAATTACAACAATATTAATATTTTTCTTTTGCTCCCCCAAATATAGGCATGGTTTCGTCAATTGTATATATTTTTTAGTTGGTGCATTCCATATTTATGTATCATCTTCTTGAAATTTGTTAGTGGTAATGCTTTAGTGAGCAAATCGGCTGCATTGTCACTGAAACGTATCTATTGTACATTGATATCATCGTTCTTCTAGAGCTCATGTGTATAAAAGAACTTTAGCGAGATGTACTTAGTTCTATCTCTTTTAATGTAACCTCCCTTAATTTGTGCAATGCATGCTGCCTTAATTTGTGCAATGCATGCTGCCTTAATTTGTGCAATGCATGTTGTATTATCTTCAAATATTATTGTTGGATTATTTTTAAAGGAAGATAGCTCACGTGATTTCTGAATATGTTGGACCATAGATCTCAATTATATGCATTCTCAACTTGTCTCGTGAAGTGCAAGAATTTCGAAATAATTTGAGGAAGTAGTAATCTTTGTTTGCATTTTAGATCTTCATGATATAGTAGTGCAGCCACAGGTGAACACACACCCGGTTTGTGATAACAAAATATATGTTTGATGTTATTCTAATGTCTTCGAGTTGGAGCAGAACTATATCTAGCTAGCAAATTGACAGCAACTGCAATGTCTAGTTGTGTGCAATTTGCAAGATATGTGAGAGCACTAATTGCACTAAGATATGGTACTTTAGGACCATCGAGCTTTTCATCACCTTCACGAGGGTGAAAAGGGTCTTTTTTTTCATCAAATGAGAAGGAAACCATGGGTGAGGTTAATGGGTGTGATTTATCCATTAAAATTGCTTTGAGATCTTCTATGTATATGCTGACTGATGGAGAAATATTCCTTTTAGGAAATGCTCAATCTGTAGGCCAAGACAGAATTTGGTTCTTCCCAAATCTTTCATTTCAAACTCTTGTTTTAAATAAGTAGCAGTTTTATGAGCTCTTTACGAGTCCTTGCAAGATTCAAGTCATTAACATATACTACCAATATCGCAAATCCAATATCTAATTTCTTTATGAAAATACATGAACAAATTGAATTATTTGCATATCCTTCATTTAGTAAATATTCACTGAGGGGATTGTACCACATGGGCCCAGACTATTTTAATCTATACAGTGATCATTGTAACTTGATTGAATATATGCTATGAGATTGTGAATCACTAGCTTCAAGAACTTTGAATCCTTTAGGGATTTACATGTATATGTCACTATCAAGTGATCCATATAAGTATGTTATGACTACGTTCATAAGACACATGTCTAGTCTTTCTAAAACTACCAGACTTATAAAAAATTGAAACGTAATTGCATCTATGACTTGAGAATATGTCTTCTCATTATCAACCCTAGGTCTCTACGAGAAACCTTGTGTTATAAGTTTGACTTTATATTTGATAATGTTATTTTGTTCATTACATTTCTGTACAAATACTCATTTGTACCATACATGCCTTATACCTACAAGCGTCTGGACTACAAGTCCAAATACATCTCGTTTTTCTAGTGAGTTTAACCCGGTCTATATTGCTTCCTTCTATTTTGACCAATCATTTCTATGTCAATATTCTTTGACGCTTTGTGGTTTAAGATCCTTATCACTTCTGGAAATTTCAAGTTATATTGAGAAAGCAAATGTATGATCAATGATAATATCACTTTGATCCCATCTATCTCTATGATATATATAATTTATTGAAATCTCTTTATTTTTAAATACGTGTGCCTCTTTAGGGGCTACTTGTTCTGCTTCTAGAGGTGTTTGTTTACCTTCCTTATGAGGTATCATTATACCAACGTTGATTTTATCAATCATCATATTATGTGTGGTCTCTTTAGGAGTTGCCATTTCTTTTGTTCCTTATGTCTTCCTCTTCCGGGGAAGCTTATCTTTTGCACCAATGGGTCTACCACACTTCAAGCGTGCCATAGATTCATTTTCTACTGTAGTAACAGATTGTTCTACAAGGACATCGATTCGTGCAGGAGTATTTGCAGCTGGTATGTGCGATTTTATTATTTTTTTTGTATTAGTGAATGCATCTAGTAAATCAATACTTTGCAAATGAATGATCCATTGAAATTCTGGTTCATATTGATTAGTACGAGGATCAAAATGAGCCAATGTTGTTACATTCCATGAAATTTCGTGCTAAGCATCCGGCTTCAACTTTCTCCCCCTAATGGTGGGAAGATTGTCTCATCAAAATGACAATCTGCAAATCATGTAGTAAATAAATAACATGTCAAGGGCTCAAGATATCTTATGATTGATGGAGAATCAAAACCAACATAAATTCATAATCGTCTTTAGGGACACCCATTTTGGTATATTGTGGGGGTGCTATAAGGACTTGAACAACACAACCAAAGATTCTTCGATGAGACACATTTGGTTAGTAGCCCAGTATAATTTGTAAATGAGAATATTTGTGATAAGTAGTTGGTTTAATACGAATTAATATCACATCATGCAATATGGAATGCCCCCAAGCAGAAGTAGGAAGCTTTGTTCTTAGAAGTAAAAGTCTAGCAATTAATTGAAGACATTTGATTAAAGATTTTACTAAAACATTTTGTGTGTGTACTTGAGCAACAAGATGTTCAACACTAATTCCTATTGACATGTAGTCTTTATTAAATACTTGGAAAGTAAATTCACCAACATGATCGAAACGTATTGTCTTGATAGGATGATCAGGGAATTATGTTTTTAATCGAACAATTTGACTAAGGAGTCTCGCAAATGCTACAGTACGAGATGTGCTAGGAACACTGGAGATTCAACACTCACCTTCGTGGGAGATGGCCTTGTTATTAGTTTTCCCTAAGAACAATCAATGCATGAATATTCACATGGTAAAATAATCTTTTGCTTCTTTAAAGGATATCCATGTGAATTCTCAATGATTCTCTGCATTATTATTGCCCCTAGGTGGCCAAATCGGTCATGTCAAAGTACAAAAGTATTCATCACAACATGTGATTCAATGATATTTATATTAGTTTGGTACAATCCCAAGAAGAGAGCAGGAAGTTTTTTTAGGAAGCTCTTCCTGTATGAAATAACAAATGTGATACAAAGGTATTCCATATCACCTTCATTAATGTTCTCAATATGATACCCATTTCGGCAGATATATTTAAAACTACGTAAATTTCTTCTAGATTTTCTAGAGTATAAAACATCATTTATATAAAATGTTGTCCCATTTGGCAATGTGATGCCAGCTCTTCCAAAGCCTTCAATCATGTTTGTAGCACTAGATATGGTACTGACATTAGCTTTATATAATTTTAGAGTAAAGAATTATATTGAATCTCCAAGGATTGTATGGGTAGTGCCACTATCTTCTAGACAGATATTTCTATTATCTATCTGGAATCTATTAATTCATTATTATAAATAACATATTAAAAATAGAGATATGGAAAAGTTAAATTGCATTGAAGAAACATAATTCAATAGAAACATTACAGTGAGTTAAACAAAACAATATAAATACTACAGTAGGGTAAATAAAACAACATAATATAACAAAGAACACTAATTGACATGTATGTTCCCATCGCCTATTAAATGGTCAATTTGTCCATTAGGATCTACAAAGAAATCTGAGACATCTAGGTGTGTAATATCTATAGGATCATCAAAAAAATCCAAAAGGTCATCAGTAATATTCACATGAGCATTAGTAAAATTTGTTTCTATTTCTTTTCCTTTTTTCTTTAGTGATGCTTGATAAAGATCCAAAAAATGTGTAACGACCCGAATCCACTCAACACAATATTGTCCACTTTGGGCTGCACAAGGCCTGACCCTCACGGCTTTAAAACGAGTTGTGCTAGGGAGAGACGCAGTCTTACTTATGAATACCTTCACTTTCCCTTCCCCAGGCGATGTGGGATGGACTTACTGCCTCCTCCCCCACATTTGGACTTCTGTTGTCCGCAGTAGGGTTCTGGCTGGGCCTCATCACGCCACACTTCCGACTGGGGTCTACTTTGATACCATCTGTAACGACCCGCATCCACTCAGGATAATATTGTCCGCTTTGGGCTGCGCAAGGCCTAGCCCTCACGGCTTTAGAATGCGTTGTGCTAGGGAAAGGCACAGCCTTACTAATGAATACCCAGCTAGCTGGAAATGTGGCGTGGCGAGGACCAGCCAGAACCCTACTGCGGACAACAGAAGTCCAAAGGGGGGAGGAGGCAGTAAGTCCATCCCACATCACCTGGGGAAGGGAAAATGAAGTTATTCATAAGTAAGGCTATGTCTCTCCCAAGCACAACGCGTTTTAAAGTCGTGAGGGCCAGGCCTTATGCAGCCCAAAGCGGGCAATATTGTGCTGAGTGGATGCAGATCATTACAAAATGTCTAGGCGTATGATAAGTATGAGACCAATGTTATTTTCCACTACAACGATAACAAGATTCTTTAAGATTTTGGGCTAATTTTCGTTTCCCCTTTTCTTGCTTTACTTCAATATTATTATTGCACTTCAGGTGCTGTGGTGTGTTTCTTCTAGAAGAATTAGGAGAATTATTCTTGTGACCACCTCACTATGAGTTATTATGCCAACCGTGACCGTGACCACATCTACGACCACATCCACGCCCATGTTCATGTCTCTATCTATATAATGAAATTGCATGTGCTTCAGAAAATGTAGTTCCATTCTCTTCAAGGAATATTACTGAGCTAGTAGGACGTAACTGATGATTTTTCATCACAAGGTCATTACGTTGTTCAGCCAAGAGAAGACATTATATCAATTCAGAATATTTAGTAAACCTACACTCTCGATATTATTGCTACAGGACAATATTCGAGGCATGAAATGTAGAGAATGTCTTTTCCAACATATCCGCATCGGTAATATTTTCTCTACATAATTTCAATTGTAAAATAATTCTAAATAATGCAGAATTGTACTCATTGACTGATTTAAAGTCCTGCAACCAATTATATCGAGCTATTGGGAGAATGATAGTACGCTGGTAGTCATACTTTTTTGTTAGATTCCTCTAAAGGATCAATGGATCTTTCATCATGCGATACTCTACTTTTAGGCCTTCATGAATATGATGGCGAAGAAATATCAGTGCATGTGTGCGATCGTTCAGGGATGCAGTGTTTTCTTCTTTAATAGTATCACCAAGACTATTAGCTTCAAGGTGAAGTTCAACATCAAGGATCTAGGATAAATAATTCTTTCCAGTGATATCCAATGCAACAAACTCATGCTTAGTGAGATTTGACATAATATAAATAAGATAAAGAGAATATTTAGATTGAAATATACTAAATATTACCTCTATTTTAATACATCTATAGTCGACCAGAGTTTCATGATGATAACATGTTGTAAAGTTGATGAAAAATATTTAATCACACCAGTGAACACAAATATTTACATGGTTCAACTTCAGGCCTACATCATAGATAAGGGAGAAACAGATTTCACTAATTATATAAGGTTGTATAATAAAGGATCTTACTATACTCAATAGATCACTCTCACAACAATTTACCCTTACTGTTATTGCTATCTCTATCAGTCATATCTTTTAAACTTACTAGCGTGCTTCTTATATAGGCGTCAAGTTACTGCTTTGCAGTTTACTGCCTTAACATATCAATTATATATCATGTCTTGATTTGATTTTCATCAATGACGTGATGCCATATGCCTTCACGTGGGTTTGTGATTGAAACCCACACCCATAACTTTATAACAACTTTTTTTTTTAAAAGTTAAATATATTACTAAACAAAAGCTCAAGAGATGTACAAGAGGGAACAAAAGCCTCCAAAGCGAAGAACCCTAGGCCACTAGGTTACAAGAAGATAGATATCGGAAGATAAAAAAATAAGCTAATGCTCCAATTCAAAAAGAATTTTTTGGTTTTTCTCAAATGAGAAGCTGAATCCCGAATACTATTGGTGATTTCTATTGAGATCATAGACGCGATTTTCTTGTTTGGAGTCCAAAGCAAAGCATTCCTCTCTTTCCATAACAAATATATAGAGGTAGAGGGGGCATTCTTTACTATTGATGATTGGAAAGATGACTTTATGGTGTTGATAACAAACTAGTTGAGCTCAAAAGCCCGGTTTCCATCGAGGCTATGGATGCTACACATATATAGGATCTCTTTCCATATCTTAGTAGAGAAGCTACAAGAGAAGAAAAGATGATCAATGGTTTTTGGGTGGGAGCCACATAGGAGACAGGTCTTCATTTATGATTCCCCACCTTTTCAATTTAGATTTAGTGATCAGACTATTCCTACATACAAGCCAAGAGATGAACTTGTGTCTAGGGATGGAGTTTTTGGACCACACTATGGGGGGCCAATCTGTTTTTGGAAGGGAGGATCTAATCTAGGGCTAAGCTGATAACTTGCTGAAGACGCCATTGCTTTATGGGGTCCAAGTAACTGAATCCTCTATGTTCGAAGAGGGGACTAAGGAGTTAGGAATAGAATCTTTGATTTGTTACATTGCAGGAAAAGATCTAGGGGGTCATCTCCATTTACCCTCACGAAAGTGGAAACTTTAGCAGTATCCCGACTAGCACATTATATATATATATAGAAGCTAGAGATATTATTATTATTATTTGCAAAGAGAAGAAACTATATATATATATATATATATATATATATAAGAATGATAGAATGTAAAGGGGTGATTAATTTGTATAATGGTATAATGGTAAAATGTTCAGCTTATTAAGTTTAAGAACATCTACCTTTTCCAATACGCCACGTTAACCCAAACAAGACAAAAAAATAAAAATAAAAACAAACAAGTATGGTGTCTTTAGCATTATGGGAACAAAGGAGTCGCTTTAATTCTATCTATAAAGAAGACTCCAATTTTTTTTTTATTTATAGTATATAATTCAAACTAAAAGTTTAAGAGTAATAAAAGTCTAACTTCAAAAAGACGATCCTAAATTTTATGTATTTATAGTCTCATCCAAGTAAAAGTTTATGGCTAATAAAAATCTGACTCCATAATGAATGCTCATAAATGCTACACAAAAAAAATTAATTCTATTACTACATATTTGTTCACATAAAAAAGACGTGAGTGAATATTTTGTACTGAATAGTTTATATATATTTTAATATATTTCATAACTATTATTTGTTATGAAAGGATGAATGTCAACATTCAACATTGAAACATAAACATTGAATGCTACAAACATTCAATGCTTATAGAAAAGAAAGAAAGAAAGAAAGAAAGAAATAAGAAAAAAAACTGAATCCTTCCTATCTTTATAGATATAGGTAAATGACATTTACTCCTCATGGTTTGCAAACATCTATATATATATATATATATATATATATATATATATATATATATATATATATAGATGTTAGTAGTGAAGAAGAAAATGCAGCCAAGAGTGAAAGAGCAAGAGAGAGAAATAACCAGTTTATTGAGAGTGCCTTGTAATCAACCCTTATTGTATTTCTTTTCGATAGTGAAGTTCTTCTCCTTTTCGCTCGTGGACATAGGCCTGAAGTTGAACTACATAAATCTTTGTACGCACTTGTGTGATTGATTTGTGTGCATTTATTTTCCTATTTCATAACATGTTATTAGCACAAAACTCTAATCAATTGAGAAAAGGTAAAATAAAGGTAAATAAATTCTCTATTATTATCAATTGTAGAATGGTTTAAATTTGCAACTGTAGCATTAATACTACAGTTATTATTCACTCTTATTTTCTAATATTTTTATTTGATTATATCATACTTTTAGTTTTATAAAAGAAAGGTCAAATCTCACCAAACTTAAGTTTATTGCATTAGACATTTCTGGAAAAAAATTATTTATCTTAAATTCTTGATGCCAAAATTCACTTTGAAGCCAAGAATCTTGAAAATAATATTAAAGAAGGAAATACAACATTCCCGCAGGATTGGGCTAATTCATTGATATTCCTTTACTGTCATATTCATGAAGGCTTGAAATCAAAATATTTTGCGGTAAAAGATTCATTGAGCCTTTGAAAAATTTAAAAGAAAAATATGACCACCAAAAAACTATTATTATGCCAAAAGCTTGGTATGATTGGCTACACCTAAGCTTGCAGGATTTTAAATCAGCCTGTGAATATAATTCTACACTATTTAGAATTACTTCGCAATTAAAATTATGCGGAGAAAATATTACAGATGCAAATATGTTAGAAAAGACATTTTCTACATTTTACCCCTCGAATATTATCCTGTAGCAATAATAACGAGAGTATAAATTTACTAAATATTCTAACTTGATGCTTAATGCTTAGGTTCCATATCAATTCCTTAAGTCCTCTAAGGTCAAATATATCGAGTGCCTGTTTGCCTAAACGGACATTAGAAATGTATTCTTGGGCCGAAAGAACCCTAAAGAGGCCCCATCGTAATGTTTCTATATCATTTGAAAGGCTTTTAAATCCATAAGGACATTTTTGTAATTGTTTTCAATAAGTTTCATGCCTATTGAGACACTGTCTCAAAAAATAGACATTGGAATCGGATCCAACAAGTCCAAAAACTCTAAGGTTACTCTTCTAGTAATTTATTTACTCTTTTTGATGCTTATTCCATGTCTAGGTGCATTATTATCATTTCTCCTGAATTAGTTTCACATCTATCGAGACCTTGTCAAACGGACATTGCAATTGGGTCTAGAAAGCCCAAAAATCATAAATGTGCTATTTTCATATTTTACTAAGTCTTTTAGATATTAGTTCTATGCCTAAGGGCATCATCATTATTTTTTCACATTAATGTGAGACTAACATCATGTCTTAGTTTGGTTAATTTGATATCCTAATTGGGTTTCGGACATTTAAAATCCTTCAAAATATGTCTTCCAGATTTTAATTATACATTTATTTGTTCAATCTAACTCTAGATTCATAATTGTTATTTTATCATTTTAGGTGGGACCACTATAGAGACCTAAAAAATAAGGGTAAATTTTTCGTTTTGCCGATAGGACACTATTCATGCACTATTTGCCGGTAGGGCACTACATATGCACATTTAGACATAAGTCATAGTTAGAAGTATTTTTTGAGTATGTCATAAAAGGGAAATATGCTTAGAATATTCAAATACACCTCTTAAAAAAATTTGAGCCTGTTCGGAGATAGTTTCAAAAATGGACCATAAAGGGCATTCCAGGTGGCTCGGGTGGATCCGGCCAAACCCGGCCACAGGCAAAAATAAAAGTTTTTGAAAAATATCATTTAAAATATTTTTAAGAACTTTGGCTGAAACAAAATATCGAATTGAGGCATTTTGGGACGGGTTGTAGTGTAATGGGGTCTCGAACTTATTAAAGGCAAAATGGCCTTTTTACCCCTTAACCCCTTTACTATAAATAAGACCCTTAGTGATATAATTTTATTCTTTGGTCTGAGAATACAGCAGCTGCACGTTCATGGAGAAAAGGGAGAAAGAAACCTAGGGTTTTTCAACTTTCAAGCCTCCAAAACAAATCTTTAGGCTTGGATTTTTCATAAGACTTCCTTCTAGAAAGTTGTTCCCCACATCAAGAGCTACATTATCACTGATTGGTTCAGCTGCACAACGAACAAAACTCCCTAGGGTTGAGAAAAACCCATCTAGGTATGATATTTTGCTAAGTAAGGAATAGGGTTAAGTTTAGGAGTGTTTTATATAAGTTGATTGAATGATTTATATGTTTATTTGCTATTGGAAAGTCACTTAGGATGTAGTTGCTTTGAAAAATCTAGAGTCGGTTGTTTATGTACTTGTGTGTTCTTAGTATTCTTTGGGAATTTGGGAAAGTGATAAACATGAACCATGACTATATGTAAAATTCATTGTATTCTAGCTTATGTTCATGTAGACAAAATCTTGTAGTTGGAAAATTATGATTTATTCAAGGTGTTGATACTTTATGTATTTTGTAATCTTTGAGAATTTTTCAAAGTGATGAACATGTAATTTCAATATATGTTTGATTCATTACATTGTGGTTTATGTTCATGTGAATAGACCTTGTGTTTTGGAAAATATGTTTGTTTAATGCATTAATGCTTTGTGTAATTATGTGTTCTTTGAGAATTGGTAATGTAGTGAACATGTGTTTAAATTGATTGTATATAGTATATGTTCATGTGGAAGATGTTATGTAGAGATCCGAAAAATGAGGGTAAATTTTTTGTTTTTGAGGTAGAACACTTTGCATGCATAGTTTATCACTTTTGTCGGTTTTATCGGTAAAGTACCTTTTTACACTGTTTTCACCGAACGACCTATTGAGAGACATATTTAGAGTGTGTCATAGAAGAGTAAAGTGCTTAGAATAATGTGAAGTATCCACTGTACAAAAATTAACCGTAACGGAAATGGTTTCCGGAATTGGACAAAAAAGGGTATTCGGGTGACCCGGGTGGAATGGATCTAAGCCGACCTCAAATGAAAATGTTTCCTTTTAATAATTTTCATTTAAAATAATTTTATGAACATTGGATAAAACAGAATTTCAATTTGAAGCGTTTAGGAATGAGCTGTAGAGTAACGGGGTTACGGCGTCATTAAGGGCAAAATGGTCATTTGCCCTTGCCCCTTTGATTCCCCACTATAAATACAGCTCATCTAGTCCATCCTTATCACATATACGTTCAGATATTTCAGAAATCTCGTCCGTATAGAGAGAGGGAGAGAAAAGCCCTAAAATTCCACATTTTCAAGCTGTCGGAACACACATTTCAAGCGGGAATTTGGCTGAACTTCCTTCTGAGAAAGTGTTCAGATCAACGAGTACTATGGACTCACTGAACAGTTTAGACATCCAGAAAGTACAGCCTTCTCAGTTTAAGAAAAACTGATTTTAGGTATGATGTAATACTAATCTAGAAATAGATTTAAGTTCCCTTGTGTTTTTAATTAAGTTTGAACTGCTGTAAGTGTATAATTATGGTTAAGAAAGCACCTAGGTGATAGCTCCTTTGAAAAGTTTAGAGTTGGTAGTTTAGGCATATATGTGTTTTTGGATGTTTTTGAGTGATTTGTTGCCTTGATTGGTGTTTAATTCATTGATAGAGTTGTATTATTATATTGTGAGCCTATGTACATGTTGACACACCTTGTGACATGAGCCATGTGATGAATAGATGCCTTTATACTTTATGGAATTCATGTGTTCCTTGTGAATTGTGAAATTGTGAGATTTGTGACTTACTTGTGTGTTGATATAATTAGCCTTGATGTGTATTATGAGCATGATAATTTGGAGTTTTAAATTATGTGTTTTGTGGGGACAAATTTCAACAATTTGGAAAGGGAACACCATATGCTTGATGCATTGCCACATTGAAATTGGATGATGAAAACATGGCATTTTGGCATGGGGTAATTTCTTGAAAACATGGCGTGAGTTGAGCACGAGGTGTTTTGCATTATGAGGGCATAGGTCCTGCGGTGAAAAACCCAAATCTGGCCAACATCAGTACCCACGGGCTGACGGGGGCGGACCGTGAAGTGAGACATGGGTGACATGGAGTGCATGTGTGCGTCATGCATTTTAACATTGCATAGCATTGGGGGATAGAGGGATTTAGCTTTTAAACTGTACACGTGCACACGTCACGCCCTTAAATTTGTTTCTAGAATTAGTGCTCTATTATACCAGCGGTTGTGCTGACCCATTCGTGGGACACTATTTTCAGATGATGCACCAGCTGTTTGAGAATCCCTTGGGCATAGAAGGAAATGGATGGAAATAGATTTTTGTTGAAGATTTAGCCCTTGGGGCAATTTTTTTTTGATGTAAGGGCATGAGCCCATTTTACTTTGGTTCTTATTTGAACAATTTGTAAACATGAGGCCTAGGGCCATTTTTGTAAAAGATGTATGATATTTCTTTTATTTGAATATGTATTATATGATGTATTAAAAGTAATTGATAGATATATACTGAACTATAGATGTTGTGGCCACCGAGTGAGGGTGGATAGCTTGAATTGTTTTGCACCTGAAATTGTGATTATTAGGTGGAAAAGCCTTGGAAAAACAAAGAAAATTATGCCCAAATTTTCGGAAAAACTTGAGTACTAGACATGGGTGTAAAACACCCTTAAAATGGTGGGAAAAGATGTCTAAATTGGGGGCCTAAAAACTGGAAAAAAAATGGGCTGAAAGTAACTTTGAAAAAAAAAAAATCAGAAAATCAGATTGCACCAAGCCCCTGTCGCCCAGTCACTGCCTGCGCCGCGCGCCCTGCGCGCTCGTGCCTGCCCTTGGCCCGGCGTGGCCTGCTGCTGTTCCACCTGCTGTTCACCTGCTATCCCGTCCTGTTTCGCCTACCTTTTGGCCACTTCTTTGAGCCATTTTTGAGACACCTCTTGGGCTATAATTGGACAATATTTTGGGCTATGTTTGGCCAATTTTTAGGCCATGTTTGGGGCCATCTAGCGGCTGTTTTAGAAATCTTTTGGGGCCATGTTTGGCCACCAAAATGGGCTATTTTAGGCCCTCTTTCTTGGACACTTCTTGGTGGGTTTCTTGGTCCGTTGTGGGCTGTACCAGGGACCATTTTCAAATATAACTTAAATTAATTGGAACGCATGTCGGGATAAGGGTTTGGTTTTAAATTTGAGGGAATAATGGGTGAACTTCACTTTAATTTCTTTAATTGCCCATTTATTTATTTCTTTTAATTTCTTTTCACTCACCCCTGAGTTTGTTGAAGGCCGGGGCGTGACATGTTATGTGGTTTAAAAGTTTGAGTTTACTTTATGAATGATGCATAATTTAAGGTGTATGCCAAGTATTTGATAAAATGCTTCATTAACATTGCATAGAAAAATCAAGGCATATTGGCATATGGTGATTCCTTGAAAACATAGTGTGGGTTGAGTACTTGGTGCTATGCATTATGAGGGTGTAGATCCTATGGTGAAAAACCCAAAATTGGCCATTGCATTGGTGCATGCTTACCCAACGGGAGTGATCCGTGAACAAGTGTTGGTACTCGTTGATCCAACGGGAGCGATCCGTAAACCGAGACATAGTGGCATAGAGTTTGCATGGGTATGTCACGCATATTATCATTGCATTGTATTAATGAATTGGAAGACATGTAGATTATAAATGTACACTTGCACATGTCACGCTTTAACTTTGTTCCTTGCATTATCATTATGTCATACCAATGGTTGTGCTGACCCTTCGTGGGATATCATATTATAGATGAGGGTCCCGATACTTGAGACTTGATGAAGTCTGGAAGGAAGGAAGGGAAAAGAACTTGGAAGGATATTTGGCCCTTGGGGCATATTTTGTATGTATGGGCATAAGCCCAAAAGACTTGTATTTTAATTTGGAAGAATGGTGAACTACAGGCCTTAAGCCAATTTGTAATGTAAGGGTTTAAGCCCAAATGACATGTAGGATATGTTTGTATAATGTGCCTTGCATATATATATATATATGTTGAAAGAAATGAATATATGTTTAATTTCCATGAATTGTGGCCATCCAGTGAGGATGGATTGTGATGTGTTTATATATATGAACGGTTGCAAAATATTAGGTGGGAAAAAGACTTAGAAAACAAAAGGGGCTATGTTGAAATTTTGGAAAATTAAAGGATTTGTTAAGTGTGTAAAACACCTTTTAAATAGGTGGGAGAGGTGTCAAAAAGGGGAGGTTAGAAACCTTGAAGAAGTGGGCTAAAAATAGGGAAAAAGTAGCCTCCAAAACTTGGGAAAAAAAAATAAGGAAATATAGAAATTCAGCTGCAGTTGTTACAATGTTTTTGCAGAAAAAAGGAAAAATCAACTGCAGCCAGCTACAGTGAAAATGCAGAAAATAGCCTAGGACAGCCCAGCCCCTGCCGCGCGCCCAGCTGCGCGCATGCTACAGGCACCCCGCGCTCCAGCCTGCTACACCTTCATGACACTTGTCCTTGACCACTCTTCTTGAGCCATGTTTGGCCACCTTCTTAGGTCATGTTTGGGCACCCTATTGGGCCATGTTTAGTCAATTCTTGGGCCATGTTTGGCCACTCTTTTGGACCATGTTTGGCCACTCCCATGGGCCATGTTTGGCCACTACTTTAGACCAATTTTGGTAGACCCTTTGACCTATTCTTAGCCCATATCTTAGGGCATTTTGGGGCCCATTTAGGCCATTATTCCAAGACACTTTTAGAGATGTTTTGGGGCTGTTTTGGAAGTTATTTTTGAACATGACTTAGATTATTTTGACTATTGATTGGGAGGGACATTTGAGTGACATTAGGGGACCAATTTAGTTAAGTCAAATAGCAAGTCTTCATTTCTAATTTTGGGGAAACATGGGGGAATAAATGAATGATCAACTAAATCCACCTTATGACCTTTCATTTACTTTTCTCATTTCATTTCACTCACTCCTCGGGTTTGTGGAAATTTGGGGTGTGACAACCACCATCAGGTCCTAATTTGTTCAAGTTGATAGTACATTTGAATTCTGAGCATTCAAAAACCTTGGACTAGACCCTTACGGATTTTAATTTGCTTTAGAATTGTTTAATTTATCATCAAATGTATTTTTATCATTTTACATATTTATGTGGGACCATCCCAGGTCCCTGAATGTTCAAATAAACCCACTATTGAGTCTAGAATGCCAAAAAATATTGGGTATCCCCCTTTTCACATTTGAATTGGCTTTATTTTCTCTTTTATAAACTAGTGGGCATTTATGTAATTTTTCTTAAAGTGTTTCACCAATTTTTGACTATTTTCAATTCAACCAACCCTTTTGAAATTTAGAAATTTTAATTTCTTATTCATACAACCAAACAGCCCAAGTTCAATTCAACTCCTATTTTTTAGAAATGCGATAACCCTATTCCAATTCCAATCCAAATTGAGCTTTTAAATTTTTTGTAACCAAATAAGCCCTTAGGCCCAAGTTTCACTAGGTTAGACCCCATTCCATGGCCCAATCCATTTTGACCGTTGATTGATCAATGATCAAACATTGACCAGTCAATGCTGATGTTGACTACCGTCGATGAGTCGTCGGTCACTTTCTTCAACGAACTTGCCAAAAACCTATGAAAACCTAATTTTTCCAATACATTTTTCTCGCATTTTCTCATCTTCTAAACAATTCTCAACCCCAATTATCATCCTTTAACTAGGTTTTAGGATCTAGATCGATCAAAATTACCCAAAAATCCACCCACATGTCCTTCACGACAGACTAGTGTAACTCAGAACTTTTACCACTTTTAGCTATTGTTTTGGCTTTGAACAAGTTCACCATGACATCTAATAGTGTTTAAGGTTATTGGAATAAATCAAGACGAGTTAGCGGTCTAAAAATTTTCTAGTTGCAGGGTCAGCCATGGCTGTCTAGAGGTGTGTTTCCACATATCTGTCCAACTATGACGGTCGTCTAATGGTTTAGTCCGATCATCTAATGGCCTAAACCGGTCCTCTGCCCATGACATCCGACTTGAACTAGCCTTTATCGTGGTCTATTTTCATCCTCATAGACATATATATATATATATACACACGCACATTTACACATACAAATACATTATAATATACACACATTTATAAATCCAAACTCATTCTTGGGAAATGAAACTCTTAAAGGGTGTTTCAAAAATCCCTACCTCCATTGTTGTGACCTAGAGAGAGAAGGCTTGAAAAGAGAGATAGCTCATGATAGAGCTTTCATGGTTGTCGAGCTTGTGCCTAGTCATTGTGCTCCCATCATTTTCCTCTTATTTTCTTATTCTTCTTTTTTATCCCTTTTCTTTTTCTTTTTTTCCTTATGTTTCCTTTCTGCTAGTTCACGAGTTTTACAGTGTGTTTCACATACACACGTAAATATACATACATATATATGTGCGCACACCTCCCATCTCTCACAAGACACACAGAAACACACACCAAGCTTTGGCTATGGTGGTTTCTAGAGAGAGAGAGAGAGTTTAAAAACAAAATTGAGGGAGATAATGAGTGATATGCTAAAATAGGAGGGAAAAAGGAAGAGAGAGAAGAATGTGTTTTGTCCTATCAAAGCCCATCATGTTCCCCAACCATACACTCTCCTACACATAAATAATTTTTTCTTTGGATGCTCTTTTAACCAATAAGGTGGTGTCATGTGTCCAGACACAAAAATATCTACCATGATTTTTGTGGAAGCTTTGGTGAACTCTCAAAATGTCACATGGCCAATTGGCCAAACATGCGTGCGCACGCGCATAGAATTGAACAGTCTCAAAATCACACCAAAATTGGCATGCTAGCTAATTTCGATACGCTGATTCTAAATATGCAGATCATTTCTCCAAATTTAATTGTTAAAGTTCTTATATTTATTTGAGTCCTAGATCTAATTATGCGGCCTCGTAGCCCACACCAGTCTTGAATAAATTGTTAAAATCCTAGTTTAGCTTCATTGCATCATATTGATGAATTATTATCTAATTTTATAATTTTTCCCATGTCTCTTTAATAAATTGATTATCTAACATCAATATTGACTTAAAATTACCAAATTTTCCTTCGAAAATTTTTTTGGTCCTTACACTTGTAGAAAGTCTGGACACAAATAAGATTTGTGCACTAGGAAACCAGAAGAAGCGGCTATAACAAGGTTTTATAGTCTATGATGTGTGGGAAATTCAAAACATCCCTCTACACTATCACGACCCGAGCCCTAAAGACCCAAGTAGTGATGTAAAATCGCCATAAAACATATATAATTAAGTTTACGTGGTTAATCAAGTCAATAATTGTCAATCGGACTTTCGAACACTATATTTGACCAAGACGCTCTCACGCTAAGGCATAGAAAAATCGATATTTGAAATCTGTGGAATTGGCCTTGCAAAAGTTCTGATAATTGTTTCTTAGGCATCCAATAGTCTAAAAATTATTTTTAATAAATTTTAGCTATAGGGTAACCCACCCAACTAGCTATGGCCCAAGGCATTATTTTAAAAAAATAGAAATTTTGTTCTTACAATGGAGAGTTGACTTTTTATTCATAAAGAAGTAGGTCTTGGGACAATTTTTACTGGTTCCAAATGGGAGGTATTTTCTTATTTACATTATAATGTCTTAAGTAAATGAATGTAAATAAGGTGTCTACTAACAGAGTTATCTGTACAACAAAGTGCAGAACAGAATTTGCCTTATGTCTATTTCAGTCGACCATTTAGTTGATTAAGTCTAGATTTTAGTCGACTGATCCTTCCATTCAGTCGATTGAAAGTTTGGGATTATTAGGTTATTTAGCTTCTCTTAATTCTAGTTAACTAGTTCTAACTTCCAATCGACTAGCCCTTCCATTCAGTTGACTAAATTAGTTGTCCAATGCTTAAACCTACTATTTTTGTGACTTTTCAATCATCCTTCATATTATTTCATCATCAAACTTTGACACAACATTAATAATATATTCCTAACATCAAATCATATCATTTTACAAGATCCAAGGGTATTATATGCATCATCAATTAGCCGCAAATTACATAACATCATCATGTACAAAACATCCCAATATATTTCAACGTGCTTGAATTTTACAAGCTCAACAGCAAGGCCAACATATGACCACTTTTACACGAGTTAATACAAATCAAAGGGAAAATCAATATGAACAAAGTATATGTAAATGGTCCTCCAAGTTCAATTCATCAAGATATTCATAAAGGCTTCAAACATGATTTCTTCACCACGTGGACTTCTTGCCTATAACTGTAACCTAGTAGGGGTCAATACAACAACCCTAGTAGGAAATGTGTAAACATAGGGAAAAACAACTATTGATATGTATGTGCTTGTGCCAGTTTAGTGCCACATAAGTGTTCACTGAACATGTATTGCCAATAAGGACAAAGATTCAATAATGATCAAACTTTCATATGTCAATACAAATAATCATTTAAAAGAGAGGCATCATCCAAGTTTAACAAGATATCAGAAAATTAGTGGAGGCTTCATACTTCATCCATGTTATTCCAGTTCTCGAGTTTTTATATCTCAATACTCTCAAGTCTCAATCCCAAAAGACAATTCTCCTAATCGTCCCCCGGTATCCTTCTGTGCTTTACGAGTTACTTATTCGATGAAGACAAACGACCACATGTGCGGGTTTATGGCTGGCAAGCCAATACGAGATGCCATCTCAAACATCAAAAAAACCCTAGGTAAGCGCAATCTCACCACGCTCAAGAGTACACAATAAACATGTCTAGTAGCCATCCCAACGTCCTTTTTTTCCAATTTCTTATTCTTATCATTCCGTAGTTGATGAGAATGAAAAATGTCATATTTTTCTCCCTTAATGTTTAGTCTTTTACACTTATTTGATGCCTAAATGTACTCATTATTCTTATATTTTGATTTAGGATGCAAATGGAGGTGCTAAGTGCAAAATGAAGCTAATTGGGCGATTTTGGACAGTTTTGACATTGCGTCGTAATCTGGGCATACCTCTCTCATCCGAGCTCCGATTGAGATCATTCAAGATGCTATGGAATGCCAAGAAACAACTCTACATCTTTCATGGTTTGGGTTTTGAGATATTCAGGTTGAATAAAGGTCAAAATCGGGCTTAAAGTTGCTACACCTACATTGTAAACGTTCTGGAATGTTGTTTTTAGCCTGCAATTCTAATGCGCAGGTCCACGCGATTTATTTTTGGAAGTTTCCAGATCTGGTGCACGAAAATTCCAGCTGAAAACACTACTTTCCTAGTTATGTTAGGATTTTATTTTACTTTTAATACTTTTCTTTTTTTATAGTTAGATTTGGATATTGTTATTTTAGGACAATATTTAGAATATCTTTAGGAGTTTTAGTAGGCTTCTAACACTAGTTATTAACGTGAAAAGGGAGAGGAGGATTTTGTAACGTGGAAAGGAGAGGATAAAAGATCAGATTTGCACACACGTCTCCCTCTCTCTCCTCTTCTCTAACTTCTCCTTCAAGTTTTCATCATGGCCCTGTGTGGCTAAATTTTTATAATTGGTCGAAGGAAACGGAAGCCTCGGAATGAATAAAACTGTGAGATCTAATTTATTTTTATTTTTCAATTTATGCTTTGAGTATCAGATGTTCTTCTGTGCTTATTTTCATGATTTTCTCATTTAATTACTAGGAGGCCTATTAGTTTATTATTCGTTGCAATCTATTGCTAGGTTAGATATCAAGTCCGTAATTGTTTGATCCCTCTAATTTGTAAAGCAACTAAGATTTAATGATTTGTTGCGTCAGAAATTATTAGATCTTAAGAATAACGTTCGACTAAATTAAATGTAACTACTTGTGCTTGTGTTGTTTAGCTTCATCGATTTCTCTAATTCTTAAGGCTGCTACTAGATTAAACCTTTAGCGCTTGTCTTGGGTTGTTTATTAGTTAGGGTTAATTAGATTGCTTGTTTTCTAATTAACTGTGACTAAGGAGAGATAGGAAAATAGTTCCAACGATGAATATTCAAAGTGTGAATTGATATATACTTACATCGATGATCAGTTGTAAAATTTCGATGGTGGATGTTGACTTAGACCAAGGTTTGTTCTTTTGATTGATTTTGATTCTTTAATTTGAATTGTTTCGTAGTTGTTTTTCTTAAAATTGTTTTCGATATACTCAAACCTCCCCATCCCTATTCACGTAGCATAAAACTAGGCTAGATACTCTCCATAGGAATGATCCTTACTCGCACTACTACATATATTTTTAGGAGTTTAACTTTTATTTTTTGGTTGCCTGCGACAGCACACCAGTAGTCATTCAGTCAAGGTTCATATTCAAAGTGTCACATATAATTTGTGAAAAAATTAACATCCATGTAATCACACTCTAACATCATGGATTCACAAAAAGTATCATCTAGATAATTTTACAAACATTTGGTGAGAAAAAAAGTTTTATACATATCATACATGGAACCCAGATTATGAATACACCATCTAATCATTTCACATTTAACGGGGAGTACAATCAATGTCAAAACACGGCAAAAATGAGTCATTCTAAAAAAAGAAACCATCAAATAATTGAGTCTTTAAGTCACATGCAACATATGATCAAATATTCAATAACAAAACATGTATATCATAAAATGGGATGACGAACTGTCAAATCTACTTATACACATACTTTTCATCTAGGTTTAGAAGTCCCTACCTTTTTTCTTGAAGGTTTGTACAAAATTCTAACTTGTTCTTCTCTTGTAGCTTGATTTCCTGTGAACTCTAGCTTTGAATAATGGTCATTATGCTCCAAGGATGATGCATTTTACTTTCTTAGCTTCAAATCACTTTGGATTTTAGAAAATTTGAAAGAAATTGAGAAAAAAGATGAAGAAACCCTAACCTTTCCTTTATTTTCCTTTTAGTCGTGAAATATAGAGAGTATAGAGAGAGAGAAAATAAAAAAAATGAGATAAGGCTCTCTCTTAGTTATGGTTAAGGGGTATTAATACCCCTAAAATCCTAATTTTTCTTAATTACTATTATACCCTTCATTTAAGTGAAATATTTTCCTTCCTTTAATTTTCATTTTTGTCATTTCAATGTGCACACAATGTGATTCATCACAAACCAAACATTCTAAGGTTCATTTAAGTCATAATATAATATCTCTCGGGTTCTATACGAGGGCAAACCCGCGATGATGGTAAAATGACTATTTTCCCCCTCTAATAATTTAATGTGTCTAAATGAACTCCAATGATTCCAAAACAATTTCTAACCCAATATTTATTATATTAAATCAAATATATATCATTAATATCCATTAATCATAGTTTCAAATATTTATTTAATATTACAAAATTTACGGGACGTTACATTCTTCCCCCCATAAAGAAATTTCATCATTGAAATTTAAGTTATAACTCGATCTAAAAACAACTCGGGATATTGAGTGTGAAGCTCTGCTTCTCACTTCCAAGTGGCCTCCTTGAATCCATGGTGTCACCACAAGACCTTGAGTTGAGGGATAGTCTTGCCCCACATGACTTTCTCTCAAGGGTCAAAGATCCAAACTGAACGCTCATTGTAAGAAGCATCTCTCTCGTTGTCTAACTCTGTCCATTCAAGTATATGCGAATGATTCGACTCATACATGTAAATCATGGATACATGAAATACAATATGAACTCCTCATACCTATGGTGGCAAAGAAAGTCGATAGATGACTTCTCCACCCTTTCAAGGATCCTTAATAATTTGATATACCTTGTTACCAACTTCTATTTATGACCAAATCACACGTATACCTTTCACAATTTAAAGTTAAGGAATACATGGTCCCCAACTTTGAATGCCAATGGTACCCATCTCTTTTCTACTAAACAATCACTATTTGATTATCTTAATATTCCTTGCGGTGCCCTACACTAAGTCTAGACCCAAAAATGTAAAATCTCCCACCTCGATTGAACAAATAGGTGGTCTTCAAAGCCGGCCATACAATGCCTCGGATGGTGCCATGTCGATGCAGGCAAGATATTGTTTTTCATAGGCAAACCACACAAGTGGTATATTACCCTTCGAATTACTCCAAAAAAAATTTCATAAGATAAGCATGTAGAATGTCCTCCAATATCTAAATAGTGTGCTTAGACTAACCGTTAGTTTGCAAGTAAAACATTGCACTAAACAATAACTCGGTGCCCAAAGCAGCTTGAAAAATCTTTAAAATTATGCATCCCTATCCAAAAACAATAGATAACAAAACTTTGTAAGAGCATAGGGTCTCATGAATGTACAATCGGTTAAGTGTATCCACAAGATCTATAATTCTAATTGATAAGAAATGTGAAGACTTCATCAATCGATCCATTATAACTTAAACAACATCATGTCCCTGTGGTAATTTGGATAAACCCGATACAAAATCCATAGTCACGTGCCTATATTTCCACTCGATAACTAAAGAGGGCAGAAGTAATCATGCAGCCCTTGATGCTCTGCCTTAATCCACGAACAAGTCAAACACCGATTAAAATAACTCACTACATTAACCTTCATACCTCGATTCCAATACTATCTAGTAAAAATGTGGTATGTTTTCATACCCCCTAGATGGACTACAAGTTTATAATAATGAAAATCACACACAAGATTCTCACGGCAAGGCTGTGGAGTATGCTCTTATCCCTAGAATCTCAAGCCATGATCCACATGAAACATTGGGAAATCAACTATACTATCACTAGTAACACAAGGGATGATAATGTCAATCTTAGAGTCGTACAACTACGAGTCATTGAAATGATTAAATCAAACTAATTTGTCCAATAAATAAAATAGACTAATACCCTCACCCATTTCCTTAAAACATGGTCACAATGTAACCTAGGTCATCTTGTGAAGTGTAATAATATATCATGTGTACCATTCTATTATTAGAATAGTATGTACAGGTACGACGGTGAGTCTAGTTTCTAGCCACTAAGAAGATACTCGCAAGTGTCATCTTATGTTTAAAATGAAAATCTTTCATCGGGAGGCGTATATCAAAATGTAGCTAGTCTAAAAAGCCCATCGCTATATCATCAATAACATTTAGCCAATACTAAAAACTATAGGACTTAACACGCCCTTCAATTTCTCCCAAATCATGTTAACATCTATTAGTAGTAGTATTGCTGAACATACTATCTCACAAAATAAAGTACTCGTACTTCTCGAACTCAACATACAATTCGAGATTCTATAGTTTCTATAATGTATTACACAATGCTCCTCATGTATTTTCTTTAGAAGTGAATGAGTTAGAACCTCATTAATGATAATAATCATAAACAAATTAAAGTGCTACCAAAAATTCAATCTTAAAAAAAATCCATGAATGCTATTTAGGTATTCATTAACCCAAATAAGATAATAAGGTATTCATGATATAATGTGATGACTATAACTAAGTTAATCGATAACACGATCTCCTCATAAGGAAACAACTTAAATAAATTGTCACAAAATTTCATTTGGAAATCTCATTCCATTAGCGATCAATCTATATGAATATTCTTGTCATTGTCTATAATAAAACTTACAACAATCAGTTGGTTTGTCCACGTTATGTAAATCAAGAAAATATGTAAGAAAACCAATTTAGTTGCCTAGGAAATGAAACAATCCCCCCTTAGGAATACATACAATGACCTTTCATCGATAATAGTCAACCATCATTCCGTACATCGTCAATTAATTATGACAAAGCATTCAATCAAACCTCATTGTGTCCTACAATATAAAATGGAATACAATTTTATGATTAATCATCTAGATCTCACGAGACTGTCAAATTCCTCTAAACACATTTCTACCTCCAAATAACATTACTCGATTGTGTTATACTTTTATTAAATTACGCACACCTCCGGTGCATAGGGAATTCCCTTCATGGATTTCAGCTCCTAAGTTACTCGGTGATGGGCGCGTAACCATCACTTGTAACATCGGACCTGTCGCCAATTCGACACTCCACATATCCTAACCAGATATCACAAACATTTCTAACATTAACTACAGACTTAGTATATTCTAGATGCTAAGTGGCACATGCAAGATCTCGTCCATGCTATCAATCAACATCATCACTTACAGATACTAGCAATGATAAAAACTCAAATTATTTGTACTATCACAATCTTACCATAATGTTATATACCCCTCTAAGAAAATATAATAAGAGTACCTCACAATTATTATCCTTATAATACGAGAAGTTTACACTATTTCAATGACTCATCCTTACCCAACATGAGAGAAATTTCCATCTCCCATTAATTAACATAACTATTGCTAATTTTGGTTATATTACCCACTATTCAACTTTCATCCTTATGTTTTACTCAAATATCCCCAACCTTTCTCAACCCCGTGTGGTGTTCTCCAAGGTGTTCACCACCTTAGGCAACACAAAATTATAACTTTACTTTCAGCTCAAGAATATATCTTTAGATAAGGTAACATGCTACTCTCTTTGTCTCATACCCTTCCATTTATGCATGCACATGTATGCCAATGAACAAAATTCACACATCAAATATACATAGCACATAATAATCTATTTACTTTTCTATTGGTATCCAACAAGGAAATCATATAAAACCATATGTTTTTTACTATGATATTGATTACTTTCCATAGTGTCCTAGCAATCTCAAATAACACACCACTTGTGTTCTCAATTACATTCTCATTTTAAAATTGTGTATTCCACACAACTAATGCTAGTGTGTCCAACATGGAACCAAAAAGAATATTGTTCCAATTAACACATACAGAGTTGTCACGATTCGAGACCCCACCCTATGAGGATCTCGTGTCGCGCACCCGATTCGACACTGCTTGTCGAACCAAGGGTCTCAACTTGCAACACATCATTGCTACTAACATGCAATAACTAAATGCAGAATAAAATAAATAAAAGCTGCATGTAATTTATATAATGCTTACAAAATGCGGAATACAAAATTTCTTAATACAACTGTTCATCCCCAAGAAGTGGATAACATGGGGGAGCTACAAGACTGTTTGTACTAAGTATTACAGTTACAACTTCAAAAGAAATGTCTATTGCTATCTAGCTGACTGCTACTGCTACAGCTATTGCTTTTCTACGGCTTCCTTTCTTGAAAAGGGTGGTAAGTTTGGGGTGAGCTAACTAAAGCTCAATAAGTAATTCTCCTTTGCTCTGCCATGTGTACATGAATATAGAAAGCATTACCCATAAAAGAACTAGGATAAATGCAGATGTGCTAGCTAGTCAATGAATATAGAACTTAATGTCAAATGATAGAAGCTCAAATGATAAAGCAATGAAATCTGTCTAATAATATAATAATAGAAGCTACAGTCATGAGCTGTCTCAAGCATAATCATATGCACTCAAAAAGTTGTGAAATCTCATGATCATTCATAATGGTATAACATGATCAAGCTATGATAATCAATAAGAGATACTGATAACAACAATGTGGATGCACTTTAACTTGGGGCCCGGCATACCCCTTAATTCATTTTATTCTCTTTTTCCTTGATCTCTTAGCCAAGCACTAACCCGTCGGTTCAGTACTCGCCTCGTAGATCCCACTTTAGCTGCCATTTTAAATACCACTTTTTATTCCGTTTTCTCGACCCGTAGGTTTAGTAAGCATCAGATGGAGTTTGTGATTGAGCACAAATCTGGCTACAATATAATATATTAAAATCATGCTAAATCCAATGAATAGTAAATGCAATAACACTATCTCAGCAGCGAAATGAAACTGTTGCCTTAACAGGCCAATATAAACTGGGCTGCTGAGATCTTGCCCCTTGAGGCCTATGTACAGAGCGTACAGAAATCATGATCAAGATATACAATAGTCAATAAATACTTTCCACGAGATAGAACAATATCATTGTGGACTTGATAAACGTTCTGGTATGTATAGAGTACAATAAGCGATATAGGAAAAACTGTTGACATGGCTTGGAATGTAACATGAGCAAAGATCAGAGATTACTTACCTCTTAAACCGTTTATGTTCTTTCACAATAAAACCAAGTCACTGTTCCTTCCTTTTTGAAATCCCTATTCATCAATAGATAATATATCTCAGTTTACCTTTTCATAAGTTATCCTATTCATCAAATGTTATGCTTCTTTACTATTAGTTCCTCTTTTACTTAAATAGACTCTACTATTGAATCCGGAACGTCGAACAAAGTCGATTTAGTTTTTTGCAGAATTCAATTGGGACTTCTGTACTAAAAAGGGCAAAATGGTCATTTTGCACTTCTACGGGTTTTTTTATTTTTTGGGACCTCTTCTTGCTAAACAGACCTCACCATTGGTCTTAGAATGTCTGAGATAGTTAAAATACACTATTCATATGTTTAATTTGGGCATCATTACTAATAGGGTAAAATGGTCATTTTATACTTTTACGGGTTCTCACTTTTTGAGACCTCTTTTCACAAATTAAACTCTATGGTTGAGTCTAGAATGGTCGAAATAATAAAAATTGACTATTGATTTGCCTTGTTTGGACTTCGTTTGACCTATATTTGAATTAGGGGTATTATTGTAAAAATAATATTTTATTTAATTTTTCTGTTTGGGCCATAGTATAATTTCCCAAAAAATTTGGGGTCGGTTTATAATTTCTCAGAGTTACGTCTGAACCAATGGGTTCAGAGTTAAAAACCCTAAACCGGCCTGACCCTTTACTGAACCAACCGGTTCAGTCCATTTTAAAGAACCAGAATCCAATAACCCACCTCTTATCCTATCCACGGTTTGGATAATCCTTAACCCAATTTCAATTTATTATCCCTGTTACCAAACACTCCTAATTTAATTTTGAAAACCTTTTAACTTAAGTAAAACTATGTCGTTTTGGATATCCATTTTTTATTTCGGTCAGGTCCCTACCCGGATCTGACCCATGACCCGAACCAGACCCTAAACAAACAGTGTCATCTTCTTCGTTTTTTCGGTGAAGCTCCGGTAGGTTTCCGTCGCCATCTCCAGCAACGGCGACCAAATTTCGATCGATTTTCAACAGTTTTTAAATGCCTTCTTCTATAGTTTTTCATGGGGATTTCATATCTAAGATCTGTTTTCACTTTGGTTCACTAAATTCTCATGAAATAGAGAAAAATAGTGGCTCCGGCCAACTGGTATTTCTCAATTTCGAGCTTGTTTCTTGATTGTTTTCACTTCTTTCTTTTTCATTTCATTTTCTGCACTTCATAGGATTAATCCTAGGCCATTAAATCAATATTTCATACATAAAATATAAATGATTGTCAATATATACTAAGACCTGTAAATGAGATTTTCTCACTGGTCTTTGAACCGTTTTGGGTGACTCTTCTTGCTTCTGATTCTACGTTTCATGCTTAATAAGGCCTAACCATTGAATCTAACTATTATGCTCTTAATTTTTAAAAATAGAACAAGATCCACTTATCTGATTTTTTTCTTGGTGCAGGTCTCCTCTTTTATCTTCTATTCCACTTTAATCCACTCTCAGCTTCTTCCTTTGATTTCTTTCTTTTCTGTTTTCTTTCCAACACCCCTCGTATGTATACATAATATATAAACACACACCAACTGCCTCACTTTCTCTCTCTACCTTATTTCTCTCTCTCTTTCTTTCTCTCTCTTTCTCTCTTTCTCTCTTGTAGTCGACCTTGACTGCAGAGAACTGCCCTTTGATCCTCCACCATCCACGTACCTATGCATGCTATACATATATACATAGACCTACACCCCACTTGCCTTCTCAAGGTTGGCAGCCTTGCTGCCTTCCTTTCAGTCGCACAACACACACAATGACACACACACACACAGTGACAACATACATGCTGCCCCCCTTCCTTTCACCTTTACCTTTTTCATTTTCTATTATATAGTATATATAAATATACACTATACAATATTTATACATATATACATACTATACCTTATACTATATGGATAATTTATAAACATATAAATACATATTTTTATACATAAAATATATCCATACTCATGCATATAAATTCATTTATAATAGTGCGTGCATACACTCATTTTAGGTACACTACATGTTTGTGAAATATGGTTGTGCATGGAAATGCATGCATGCACGCATTACGATGTTGGGTCCTAGGTGCTCGAGTATTGCCTGACACTAGGTATACTAAGCAACCCACTCACATTACACTATTCAGTCTACTTGCCTCGGTATACGTGTCATATTTCAGGTCTACCTCGGTATAAGTGCCATATCCTGGGTCGGGATATTACACTAGTCATCAAGTATTTAAACTTACCCATATAGTCAAGTAAGACGTATATATTTAAGAAATATCGATAATGTAAGTAGACTCCATTTATCTTTATTCTTAAACACATAATATATAGTAACAAGTAAAAGAATCATATGCGAGTTCACACCACCAACTATATTATAAAAATGATGCTTAAACATACATAGTACGTTTTGCAACAATCCATGCCGATGAGGCCAACACAACACTCCGAGGAGTATTTAACAATTAATGACACACATATCTATTAAGCCCTAAATTATACTCGTATAGTTCAGCAAATGCACATATGCTCAGAATCTTCTATAGTATAAACTTACGATGTTTGTTCTAATGCTCTAACACAAAACATATAATAACAATCAACCAAACATATATGGATCCACATTATGTCATGCTAATGATACCTTAATGTCCATAGATATATATATATATATATATACACACTAGTAATCATAACAGAAGTTTACACACCTTATGCATTTATATAAATCCCTTAATCACGCAATGATATTCAATACAATCACATATGTATTTATACTTATGTGCTAAATGCTAATAATAGTAACTCAATATATCTACATATTAAATCAAACATGTAGTACTCCAATTTATATGTATATATTTTGTATTAAGTTATAGATCAGGAAATCAAATATATATTTACCATATACCTCAACATTAAGTGATACTTTTTATGTTCAAATTATGGCATACAATATACAACGGTATTCAAAACAACATGTATGTATTCGTACAACGAATTGAGTTATGTAAACAATATCCCAACATATGAACAATGTCTATATTCAACTGATACATCTATTCATATATCATTTTTCTTCATCCTAGATCACATTGCTTCTTATGATACTCGTATCAAACATATATGTACTTATACTTGATGCCTAATTTATGTCAATGATTCTCAAACAATCAAAATATGAACTTAGTAGTAGCCTTAGTATAACACCTTAGCAACTCAAGTATTCAAATTGAACCCTAGTATGTAAGGATACAAAAGTAATCATATGTCTTCATCTAATACTTGCATGGCACAAATATCACACAAAATTGATGCATTGGGTGCATTCATGCTATGAAATGACTTGCTTCTACCTTGTCTTACTATCAAATGTAGTCCCAGTTAAATGCAAAAATGATGCCTTGGTGAAATCACAAAAATGGGTTTACATGTATTATGCATGATATTGTTAGTTGTACACAATATGTTTGTGAAATTGCTTGAATGAATGTTTATTGTGAAATCTTAATTCCTAAGTGATAACTTATGACTTCCTTAAACCACTGAAGAATAAAATGAGATAATGTGAGCATGAGCTTGGGTTGGATGGCCATAAAATTGTGAGAATGTAAACTTGGAAATGAATGAACATTAGGTTAGGATTGTGACTTGAGAGAATGGAATTTGAAGCTTTGATAAGTTAAAAGAATTCAAAAGAATAAAAACCTCAATTATTGGTTTATGTATAATGTTTCACTTGAATGGTTCTTATCTTTCATTGGTTATATGTTTTGACATGTGAGAGCTTAGTTATCTCTTGAATCCTTACTTTGTTGATGATGCATGCTCGGTAATCGCTTGGATGTCGCTACACATGTACAAGCATACACGCGGCATCACACTTTCTTACCTTTGTTTAGATTTCTCCCGTTGGGGTTGTTCTACTAACCCCTACTAGTTGTAGAGTTATGTGGAAATGACCGTGAGTTGAAGACTCATTATAAAGCCATTTTTAGAAGGATCACCATTTTTTTTTAATTGAATGCCATGGAAAGGATGTTGTAGGTGATGATATGGTGGATAAGACGGGGTTTGAAGGTGAATTTGGAGGCTTTGGGTTTGAATGCTTCAGTGATGTTAGGGTTACCACATATTTGTTGTACAACTATGAGAGGATCAAATCCTTGACGCACTACCTAAGTATTAGAAGTGAATTCATGGAAGTCCCTTTGAGAAAGATTGAAGATTTCAAAATCATTTTCGAGTTTAAGAGATATGGGACGGTCAAGAACCCATGAAGAAGCATTGAAACCTTTAGGCATCTCAAAATGGGTGCAGAAAAGTTGAACAACCCGGGTGTATTGAGTGTTAGAGCAAGATAGAAATTTAGTCTAACCAAGGTAATCAAAGTGAGTACCTATGAGAATGGATTCAGAGTTGAAAAAAGGGGTGTTGATGGTTTTACCGTACTCAATGTGTCTATGCTTGATGACATCATAGAATTTTTGCATGATCTCAGTGCTGAGAAAAACTTGTGTGTCATGGCTAGATTTTTTCTGGTGTTCAGTGTCAGAATCCACTCTAAGACGTTTTCCTAGTGATTTAGAACTTGGGTTTTTGGTTTTGGGAGCCATGGAAGAGAAATCAAGAGGTTTGGGGAAGAATTTGGATGGTTTTAAGAGGTTTGAGAGAAAGAGAAGTCGAAAGGTCTCAAGAGCTTGAGTTTGAAATGTTTTAAAATTCCTTTAGTTTTTATTGATTCGACCAAATCAATCGACTAGTTTTCACCATCAGTCGACTGTTTTTGCTCTAGTTTGTGGGCGGTCGACTGTAGTGGACAATGCTACTGAATTTTGCTTTTTGCTAAACCAGGATGCGAGTGAATTTCCTAGAAAATTATGAGTTCCACTTGTGCTTTTTTTTTTTTGTCTATCCTACAACCAGCAAAATCAACCTTCGAATAGCTTAATAGATCAAATGAGGTGTTTTTAGGATAAAATAACCCTATATTAGTTGTTCTTAGGAGGTATCTAAAAATTATTTTTACGACTCTTAGATGTGATTCCTTAGGACAAGATTGAAATATTGCGCATAAGCATACACTAAACATAATTTTTGGTCTACTTGCTGTGAGATATAAGAGACTTCCAATGATTGCTCTATATTTTTTAATATCAACTTCATTTTCTTTATCAATTTCCAAAGTTTAGTGGCTACAGTCATGGGAGTACTTATGGGTTTTGTTTCTTCCATTCTAAATCTTTTAAGAAGTTCTTTGGTGTACTTGGATTGATTGATAAATGTTCATTCTTTAGATTTTTTTTATTCGTAATACTAAGAAGAAATTTAATTCTCCCATCAAGATCATTTCAAATTCATCTTGCATGCACTTGGCAAAGTCCTTACATAGATCTTCATTTGTTGAGCCAAATGTAATGTCATCAACATATATTTGTACAATAAACATTTATTTTTCTTTTGTTTTAATGAACAAGGTGGTATCTGTTTTTTCTCTAGTGAATTCATTTTTAGTGAGAAAACCACTAAGTCTTTCATACCAAGCTCTAGAAGATTGTTTAAAGCCATAGAGAGCCCTCACTAGTTTAATTTGTATATATGATTTGGCTTCTCATGGTTTTCAAATTTGTGAGGTTGTTCAATATAAACTCCCACGAAAATGAATCCATTAAAGAATGCATTTTTGACATCATTTTGAAAGAGCTTAAAACCCTTATGGCATGCAAAGGCAGGTAACATTCTTATGGCTTCTGATCTAGCAACCGAAGTAAAGTTTCTTCATAATCAATTCATTCCTCTTGGTTGTATCCTTGAGCTACTAACCTAGCTTTGTTTCTAGTTATGTTTCTTTCTTCATCTTTCTTGTTTCTAAATACCCATTTTGTTCCAAGTATGCTTTGATTTCTAGGTCTAGGAACTAAGTTCCAAACATTATTTCTTTCGAATTGATTATATAGCTAGTATCCAAGATTCATCATTTTTAACTTTTTGAAAGTTTTTAGGTTTAATTTGGAATAGAAGTGTTAAATTATTGCATACATTTCTCAATGATGCCCTAGTGGCAACTTTTTGAGTTGGTTCACCAATGATTTGGTCTTTAGGGTGATCTTTGACAAATTTTCATTCTTTGGAAGGGTCTAATCTGACATCTTGAGTTACAGTTTCATTTTATATTTTATCTTTTTTTTCTTTTTTCTTTTGATAATTTTCAATATTGTCTTGAAGTAATTGACTTGTTTTTCAATCATTTTGCGTATCATTATCATCTATATTTTTCTTTGAGATGTGAGGATAAGATTCATCAAACACAGCATGCATAGATTCTTCTAATGTTAGAGTTCTTTTGTTAATAATTTTATATGCTTTGCTTATGTTGGAATATCCTAGGGAGATTCCTTCATCGGATTTAGCATCAAACTTTCGTAAGTTTTCGTTATCATTTAGGACATAACATTTACATCCAAATACATGAAAGTAACCGATGAGTGACTTTTTGCTATTCCAAAGTTTATAAGGAGTCATATTTAGTTTTGATATAATAGTTACTCTATTGATTACATAAGAAACAGTATTTACTGCTTTAGCTCAGAAATGTTGAGGAAGGTTATGTTCATTAAGTGTTGTTTTGGCCATTTCTTAAAGTGATCTATTTTTCCTTTCAACTACTCCATTTTGTTAAGTTGTTCTAGGTGCTGAGAAATTGTGACCAATTTCACATTCATCACAAGATTGTTCTATGTCTTTGTTATCAAATTCTTTACCTCTATCACTTTTAACATTAATAATAATATCTTTTTTCATTTTGGATTTTTCTACATTGCCCTAGTTGCAGGTTTTCATTTTCTTCAAATTCGTGCATTTTTGCTCGTTCTTTTCTCACTGTTTTCACTCTAATATACTTCTGGGACATTGTGTAAGGGTTTGGCATTCATTTAGGGAATCAAACTGGTCTCGTTGGCTCGTTTGAAGGTTTGATAATCAAACATGCAAGTTGGTCTTAAATGCTTATTTTTGAGCCAAATTCAATGAGATTTGTTCTGTTGTGATGCTCTTGTCCTAAGGTCTCATATCCCATTCTTTAAAGGGGGATTTAACTCACGGTTGAAAGGTTGGGTCTTCAACCCAGAACCTGCAACTCGACTTTTGAAGGTCATGCCTTATGTTTTGTGATCGCGTATTAGGGTTTTTAGAACACTCTTGAGGTCTACTTGAAGTTTCATTACACTAAACAAGGTTTGGTGGCGATGGATTCAGACCTGCTGTAAGCAAGGTCTGTAATGGCGGTTGTTCATGGGTTTGATGTTTTCAACCGTTTTTAAGCTCTAATTTCAAGCTTGAACAAGTCTAACTATAAACTAACCATCATATATAAACAATACAATCAAATTTTCTTACACATATGCATGTTATTTTAGAGAGAGAAAAATACCGGTTTAGGCATTTTCTCACATTTTCCATTATTTTTCTCCTTCTTCTTGCTCTGAATCTCTTCTTGGCCTCTCAGTTTCTTCCTCGTTCAGTTTGCTTTCTTAGGTGGTAAGCATGCAAGGCATACTTTGGTTTTTAAAGAAAAAGCAACCGACCCTTCTCTCTCCTCTCTCTCTCTCTACACGACCTCAGCCTACTCTTGTCCCTATTTTCGGTTGCCTATCCCATCTCATAAATTTCTCTTTTCCTCTTTTCAGTTTGCTTTAATGGGGGAAGGGATATTTGTAGTATATATGTATATTTTATACACACACACACACACACACACACACTAAATCACTCACTTACACACACATACTAGCCCACACACTAGCTGCAGTCCTCTTTCCCATCACTCCTCTCAAATCAGCCCACTTGTGGCTGTATTTATGCATGCCTGTATATGCACCCTTTTACATGTATTATATATATATATATATGTATATATATTTATTTTAATCATCCTTATATACATACTTGTATATACATATATATATATATATACATATACATGTATACCTACTTGGCCATATATACACACACAATACACCTTCATTGTGTGTGTTGGATGTATCACATATACTCTGTTTATTTTATAAAATAACTATATCACATTACATTTAATTAATTAATTATATTAATTTAATTAATTATTTTCTTATAATTTAGAATTTATGCATTATTTTTCATGATCTCGAAATGCGTGCCATATGACCCGGTATTTTTGGGTCAGGATATTACATTCTTCTTGCTTGATTCCCCTTTTCGTTGCTTTTGATTTTATTGCTTCTTTCTTAGATAAATTTTGAATTTTCTTGTGATAAAGGAAACATCCTCATCCTTTCATTGATTATCTTCTTCATTTTTTTCATCTTCGTTTACATGAGATGAGGATTTAAGAGAAAGGTTCTTCTTTAGTTTATCTTCCTCTTCATGACCTCTTATGGTAAGTTCATGAGTCACGATGAATCCGAGAAGCTCATCAAGTCTTAGTTTGTTGAGATCTTTTGCTTCTTGAATGGATGTCACATTGGCTTCCCATGTTTATGGAAGAGACCTAAGAATTTTTCTTACCATTTCAACGTTAGTATAGCTTTTGCCAAAAGCTTTCAAAGAGTCGATAATGTTAGTAAAGCGAGTGAACATTTCAAGTATAGACTTATTTTCATTTACTTTAAACAGTTCATACTTTTGAACTAGCATACTAATTTTAAACTCTTTGACTTGATTTGTACCTTCGTAGGCAACTTCAAGTTTATCTCATACCTCATTTGAAGATTTGTAACCAGACATTCTATTGAACTCATTTGCATCTAAAGCATAATATAGATTACTCATTGCTTTAGCTTTCAGTTGAATAAGTTTGAGATCTTTTTCATCCCATTCTTATTCTTCCTTAGTGATCTTGGTGGTGCTAGTAGAACTTTCAGACTTCATGGGAATATGGGGTCCATTTACTTTCCATATCTTATAGTCTAAGGCTTGAAGATAAATTTTCATTCTAACCTTCCAATAGGTATAGTTTTGACCATTAAACAAAGGTGGTTTGTTTGTCGATTTCCCTTCAGCAAATACAGTCCTTATAATATTTTCCATAGAGTGTTAACTCTATTTGACAAGAGAAGATGCTCTAATACCACTTGTTGCCCAAATATTTACCCTAGAGGGGGGTGAATAGGAAATTTCACAAATATTGATTTCTTTTAGTTTTTCAAAACTGAATGTTATAAATGGATAGTTAATAAATAAGAGTAGAGAAAGAGAAAGAAAGCAAACATAACAGTTACAAGGTTTCAAAAAGTTCCTACATCCTCGACTCAAGTATCCCCACTTGATTTGCTCCACTATAGTGACCTCCTTGTAGGTGGAGACAAAACATTTACACAGCAAAGACCGTAGCCCTCTTATCCTAGCAAAATATGCCTTTTTGCCTCAACAGGTAGCACCTACCCATAACTCTTACTACAATGAGGTAATACAAAGATGTTTACCAAATAACACTATCTTCTAGAGTAGTTTTGGTGTAATAAGATGCTTACTCTCTAAAGATTGATCAGGTGTAAGCTCTCAATATTTAAGATGAACAGAAATTTTACGTCTAGATTTAGAAGATGGTGCATTTAAAGTCAATAGCAAAGATGTGATAATTTAAGCTTGTAAAAGATGGCTTAGAAAGCCTTAGGAAACCTCTATTTATAAAGTATATGACCATTGCTTTTCAAAAAGTGCCATTTCCCCCCCTTTTTGTCTGTTTAAAACTTGAATTTGTGATTGCCAGATCGACTGAATCAGTCGATTAAATCATCAACTAGTCGGCTGCAATGAGGACTGGTTGACTGATTAAGTCAACTAATTTTTCTAGAGGGTTTGAAGTTCATTTGCTTAAGGACAATCAGTCGATTGGTTTTAAGTATCAGTCGACTAGTTCTAGTTGTACATTGTTTTTTCCTTTGAGAAATGGTCGACTAATTTGGACAGTGTGTTTAAGCAATTCATCAATTGGTCATTCGGTCGACTGGTTCTATGAATCAGTCCACTGGTTTTGTATGTACACTAATTTTTCCTTTATAAGGACAGTCGACTGAATCTTCTTAGAGGTTGACTGATTTGGATAGTGTGTTCAGGCAATTTTATAAAACAATACTCAATCGACTGGTTCTTAGGATCAGTTGACTGGTTTTATTAGTATGACAAATAACCTTTAAGAATCAGTTGAATGGTTTTAAGAACTGGTTGACTGGTTTAGACAGTGAATGTCTTCTAGCTTATTTCTTTCTAAGTGTACTTTTGCCAAAACCTTTTGATCTTTCAAAACTTTAAGTTAAATGCTTTGTTTTGGAAAAAAAATCATTTGATTTTAGTCTTTAGATGGTCATTCTAAATAGTGAGAACATACTACCAATGATCAAATTAATCTTAACAGCACTAAAAAAAAAAATATATCCAAAACCCAAAATAAGAAAAAATGAAAGTCTTCACTTGAATCCTTGGGCTTAAATGAGTCCATCTTACTTGAGTCATCATAAGAGTATTCATCTTATTTTGATCATTGCTTTGGAACATATTCTTGAGTATAATCTTTTAGCTTGATAGACTTTTGTCATTTTCTTGGTCAATAATTTTCTTTGACATAGATGACTTATTTGCATTGTCACTTAGATAAAACATCAGTTCGTTGGATAATGTTTTGTGATCATCAGAATTACTAAGATACCCTTGGTTGAAAACCTTTAGGGCTAACAACAAGCATTGACCTCCCTTGTGTAGAACCAACAGAATGCTCCTCCTCCATTGGTGAACATCGTCCATTGAGGAGCCCAACCTCCCACCAATACTGTGACAAGAGGTGGCCTTCATAATGTGGAACCACCTATTACACAGGCTGTGCACCCCCAAGGTATCGCCCAAGTAGGAGTTGACCCACAAATTTCAACAGCGGTTGGTACAGGTATTCCATCAATTTATCTTGTTGTTCATTATCAAAACAAAACTAGAATACCTATACCAACGACTTTTAGAGTGCATCCAACAAATCTACAGCTTTAGTCACCAAAGGTTTAACACCCTTCAGTTCCCATGGAACAACATCCTTCTACAACTACAAGACAGAATCCCTTGATGATTCTTAAACCAAGGAATTTAGGGCAAACTCAACATCAAGCACCAGCAGTAGTGCCATAGAACCATCCCACGGTCCTTCAGAGGGTTGAGGAAATTGCAAATTCTCAAGATCAGACCATCTAGACCAAAATATTTCATGTTTTTCTAGAGTACGACGAACTGGGCAAGTTGTTTGGAAGGTTCTCTACACCTGTTACCCCTACTTTAATTGTAGAAGAATGACCCAAGAAACTTATTGTCACAAACTTCACTCTCTATGATGGTTCAAAAGACCCTAGGGATCATATCTCTCATTACCAACACATAATGGATTTGCACGGGGCTACCGATGCCTTTGTGTGTAGAAATTTTGTCACCAGCTTGAAAGGTACAATCCTTAAGTGGTTTCACAATCCCTCTTAGAGCTTAATCAAAAACTTCTACGAGCTCAGTAAGTTATTTCTTGATCACTTCCTAATGAGCAGAAAGTTAAGAAAGGGCCCCGAATTCTTGTTAACAATTAAATAGGCCAAGGGGGAGACATTAAGGGAGTATATAGCTCGCTTCAATGTCGAACTCACAAAGATGAATGATTATAGTGCAAGTTTCTTGTTGGCTGCCTTGACTTCAGGGCTTGGACTTGGATGCTTCTAGGGCTCGTTGACTAAAAACCCCCTAGTCGATATGGTAGCCTTTATGGAGAGAGCTCAAAAGTACACCAACCTTGAAGATACTAAGAATTCTGTTCGAAAAGCCAATGAGTAGGCTCAAAAGGACGAACAGGCTCGAAAGAGAGATAATAAAGATAATAAAAAGAGGGCCCGAAGTCTCGACAACGGGTTGGCATCCAAAGCACAAAGAAACTTTAGCTCCATGAGGTATGAAATTTATACCCCATTAAATGCCTGCCTAACTCACATTTTTTAGCAAATCCAAGCTCTTAAGAATTTGAAGTTGACTGAACCAATGAAAATCCAGCCAAAGACATGGAACAAGAACAAGTATTGTGATATTCATAAAGAACAAGGCCACACCACTAAAGTGTATAGCTCTAAAGTAGGAAATAAAAAATCTGATCAGCCGTGGGCAATTGAGAGAATTCGTTCATCAGGATGGGAGGCAGAATCAACGAGATAAGAGGCTCGGATACCCTACCATCGTGATATGCAAAATGATCATCAACCCCCAAATGACCAACGCATGATATTCATGCTACATGCCGACAATATAATATTGGGAATGTCAAATAGGTCCAGGAAGAGATATGCCCGAGAGGCTAGGGCAGAACCACATATTATCTAAATCTCTACTATTGAGAAGAAAGTAAAAATAGCACCTCGAATACAGTTCTTGGAGTTAGATATCATCGGGGGGTATTGCCCTTATAGTGATTCCCTTTTTATATCTTTAAAAATTGCTAATTTCGAGATCAAGAAGGTACTTGTGGACATAGAAAGCTCCACTAATGTGCTGTTTTATAAGTCATTCAAACAAATGAAGTTGGATAAAAAAAAAAAAAGACATCAAAACAACTATTGAAGTGATGACAAGATTTGACGGGCACCTCAGCTTTCCTATAGGTAAGATCGACCTACTGAACACGATAGGAGAGGGAGATGGATAGAAGACCTTGATATCAGAATTTATGGTCTTGGATGCCAAGTCCCATTATAATGTTATAATTGGAAGACCTCGAATCCATCATATGGGGGAAATCACATCAACTATTCACTAATGACTCAAATTTATTCATCAAGACAAGGTGATCATAGTCAAAGGCTGCCAACCTACTGCTTGGGAATGCCATTCTAATGCACTTAAAAAAAGGCCCTCCAAATAGCAATTACAGTACAATCTTTCGAGGAAGACTCTTTCAGTCCAGATCTAGGAAGTGTAGAAGAATGCCTATTTGAGATCGAAGAGCCATTAAGTCCCAAAGGGAGGGATAGCGTGGTAAAACCCAAAAAGGAAGAAGTTACAAAGGTGTTCATTAGTTCAGAAGACGAATGAAAATAATTGTAAATAGGCACGACCTTGTCCAGGGGTGCAGTCAAGATTTTCTTCTAGTGGGGGCAATTTAAAGTTCATTATCAAAATTAAATTAAATTTTATAAAATTAACTATTACTAAATGTCTTATGAATAATTAAAAAAAAAAAATTTTGATAAAACATTAACAAAAATAAAAGTAAGAATAAGTTGAATCCAACAACAAATTTGTTTCGCTATAATTAGAAAATTTGTAGTTTTCGCACATGTTGTATATGGGTTTTACCTCCTTTAAATATATTTTGTACATTTGTTTTACAAATATTTATAAAAAAAAAACTATTTGCATATGATATTAATACTATTTTCATAAAAAAATATTAATCTAATTTCATAATTATTATACAAAAAAATTTAATTTAAATACTTTCGCTGAGTTTTCTGTTGTTAGGCGAACACAAATCTGTTTATTCATTTTGATTTTTTTCTCTCTTTTTTATTTTAAAATTTTTAATGCCTCTTTAACAATATGAATAACTTGGAAATTTCACATTTAGATGAGTTATAGGACATAAATTAGTTGTAATTGTTTAACTGAGATCTAAATATCTACTAAAGACCTTTGAGAGTACTTTTGCTTCATTTACTCAGTCATTTTCAAGCAATCTCAAAACATTTTCTCCATCTCTCTCTCTCTCTCTCTCTCTCTCTATATATATATATATATATAAGTGTGTGTGTGTGTGTATATATATTACTTAAGAAAAAAAATATTAAAAAGAAAGCAACAATAAGAGCCCTTGTGCGATGTTTCCTTCAATTGGGATTTATATCTTCTTCTTTCCCATTCCAAATGCCAAATATAAGGATTTATGCCTTTAACAGGAATGTTTAGTAAATTCATTAATAGTACCTTGAAGAAAAATAAAAAGAATATTAATTCTTGTCCCAGTCTTAAATATATTGAATAAATAAAATTAAAGAAAAAATGTCAAAATTTAATATTGAAATCTTAAATCATGATACAATTTCCATGTGGTTTAATAGTATAACATAGGTAAGAAATTGAAATAGCATCTTTAAAAGGAAGCAATGTTACTGACATTTTTTTCGTATTAAACTACTAAGTCTTCTAAAAACTTTTGTTAATAAAGCTGTGTAATTAAATTATTTAATTCTTTAATAGGTTCCTAACGCAGATAGATTCCCTACCATGAGTGGATCAAAAAGCTTATCAATTTAAATTATTACGATAACAATGAGGTTTGAGTTTAGAACATTTACTTACTCTGTATCATGCATGTAAACCATCAACTTTATAAAAATTTTAAACTAATAAAAATGAGATAACTTAATTATTTAATGCTTTAACCATTCATTTATTTATGGTGTCTATCCACTAATATGACTAATTAAAAATTTATAAAACAAATTAAGCGAGGAAAAGTTAAAAAAAAAACATTAAATTAGTGGGGGAAAATTTAAAGATTTTTAAGAACTTGTAAAAATTTTACACTCACGCTAATTGTTTCAAAAATTTGAGTGGGGGCGCTTGGCCCCTATGCCCCCACCTTGCCTCGCTACTAACTTTGTCCCCTTCAGAACAACAAGAACTTATCAAGTTCATGAAGCAAAATCTCTCAGTATTTGCTTAGAAAACTAATGATATGAGAGGGGGGGATAGACCCTAACTTCATCTCTCATAAGTTGATCAATCCAGACCACCCTCCAGTACGTTAGATAAGGAGTACATTCACTCCAGAATGCTACAAAATCATCAATGAGGAAGTTCAGAGGTTATTTGATACAAGAATGATAAGGGGAGTTTTCTATCTTGAATGGCTCACCAATATTGTCCTCGCAAAAAAAAGAATGGCAAGTGGAAAGTTTATGTTGACTACACCAACTTCAATAAAGCATGTCCCAAGGAGAACATTCCTATTTCCAAAATCAATCATCTTGTGTATGCTATTATAGGTCATGAACTCATGAGTTTCATGGATGCCTATTCTAGATATAATAAAATTCAGATGTTTCTTCCTAATCAGAAGAAGAATGCTTTTATATCGAAATGTGATTTCCATTGCTATAGAGTGATGCCATTCGGTTTGAAGAATGTTGCGGTAACTTATCAAAGACTTGTCAACAAGATGTTTAGCCTCCAGATCGGGGATACAATGGAAGTTTACATTGACAATATACTCGTAAAAAATGATCAGTATCTTCAAGAAACACAAAATGAAACTTAACCTTTCAGAATGTACTTTTGGGGTCACAAAGGAAAAATCCTTAGGATTCTTGGTCTCACAAAAAAGGATTAAGGCTAATCCCACTAATATTAAGGCTCTAATTGATCTAGGACATCCAAGGACTAAATAGGAGACTGACAACACTAAATAGGTTTATTTCTAAGTCTATAGATCTTTGCTTTCCATTCTTTAAAGCTTTGAGGGGGAAGTAAAGCCCTCGAATAGACCTCTGAACGGAGGGTTAGGATCATGTCTTGAGTGATAATTATCTAATTACATAAATAGAAAATCAAATAATTATCCTAGATAAATGAATTAATAAATAATTATGACAACACAAGAATCAATATAATTGATGTCTACATGCAAGAGCTAATAAGATAAAAGAGAGATATAATTTAATTAAAAATAAACTCTAAAATAAAAATGTCTAGATTTAATGTATCTCATTTTAAGGAAATATCAAACAACCAGATTTATGAAAATTCTAAAAATGGAAAGTCCTAATTATGCCTAAACAAATTACGATCACTCAAGATTACCAAATTGCCCCTAATTCAGTAGAGAATTTGTAGATTGCCACAAGACATGTTAAATAACCAAATTACCCCCAATTTGTCACCAAAGGGCTAAAATTACCAAAATACCCCCAGATGGGTAAAATGATATGAAAATTATTAAAATGCCCCTTAAGTGACTATGGAGTCCTACTGAGGGTGTGTCACGCCCCGAATTTCTACAAACCCGAGGCGCGACTGACGAGACAGAAAATAAAATAAAATAAAGGACAACTTAAACAAATTTAACCAAGCATGCTTCCATTCCCATCAATACATAAAATAACGTAAAGTACATCCCATGAATACATCGTTTGCATGGTCATTTGGGCTTAAGCCCTTACATCGTAAAATATGCCCCAAGGGCCAAAAACATGTCAAGTGTTTCACCCTATCAGAGTATCATTGACTCTCAAGCAACTGGAGCATCTTCATCTGAAAAATGTTGCCCACGAATGGGTCAGCTCAACTGCTGGTATGATGAAGTGCTAATGCAAGAAATAAAGCTAAGGCGTGGCATGTGCAAAGTGTACATTTATATCTAAATGTCATTCAAAGCATCGCAGTAATATATGAGTGGTATGCATGACGCACCCATGCACAACTCTATGCCACACCCATGTCTCATTTACGGGTACTCCCCGATGGCTCGAAGTACCAATGTAATGGCCAATTTTGGGTTTTTCACCACAGGATCTACACCTTCATAATGCAAAGCACCATGTGCTTACCCGCGCCATGTTCTCAAAGGATTCATCATATGCCAATATGCCAATGCAATCTCAATGAAACATGATTTCCACAATATAGCATGCTCGAAACAATAATACATAAATCACCAGCTGATTCCACATGTAAGCATGTCTCATATAATCAACTTAAACACATGTCATGATTCACATTCATCATTCACTAAATTTTCATAAAGTACAAGTAACATATAAGCAGGTGAACAACCAACTCTAAATCATCAAGTAAACACATTCCACATAAACACGTAAGTCATTCCAGTCATTCACAGAACATTTCTAACTTAACTTTATTTCTAACATTAGCAAAACACCATGCCTGACGGGTTAGTCACAACCCAAGTAAACCGCGCTCGTAATGTAGTGGCTATGTGGAAGGATCAGACTACCTTCTCCTTGCCTGTCGGTATCCCTAAAATCATAGCAAGTGACTTAGTTCATTGTTTCCTAAAAGATGCTATTCAACAAATTTTATGTCTTTATTTTATAAGTTTCTATTCTGCTAAATTAGACTCTGCTATTGAGTCCAGGACGTCGAAGAAAATAAGTTTAGGCTTTCGTATAACTCAATTCGGACATCTGGGTTCAAAAGGGCAAAACAGTCATTTTGCACTTTTCACGGGTCCTTACATTTCGTGACTTCTTTTCAAAAATTGGACTCCATAGTTGAGTCCGGAATGCTCGAGATAATAAAGTTTCACTATTTGTTTACTAAATTCGGAGTTCGTTTGACTGTACTTTAATTCAGGGGCATTTTGATAATTTTAAAGGTTACTACGGGTCTTTTATTTTTTTGGGACCCCGTCTCATAAAACGGACCTCACCATTGGTCTCAGAATGGTCGAGATAGTCAAAATACACTAATGACTTGTCCCATTTGGACTCCGGGTTATTTTCGAGTATTTAAAATAATTAAATTAATTAATTAAATTATTATTTTATTAATATTTAATTCTGGTGGGTCAAATCGTAATTATTTAAAGGTTCAGGGGTCAAAGTGTAATTATTTAAAGTTTCTGGGTCAAAGTACAATTTCTAGAAAAAGTACGGGTGGATTTGTAATTTCCAAAAAGTTCAGGGGCAATTTTGTAATTTTGAAAACCCTTATTCTCAATTTGGATAGCCAAACAGTGGCTAATCCAAAACAGGGATAGGATATCCCTGTTCCAATTCAATTCAGAATTTTCAATTTCTTAAGCCTACAACCAAACAACCCCTTATCCAATTTTAATTTAAAACAGCAGGCCGACACATGGCAGGGGCGGTTCGGCCCAAGCCCGACCCGGACCCGAGACCTGAACCTGAACAGTGTCTTCCCCCCCGTTTTTTCGGCGAAGCTCCGGTCACCTTCTCCGGCGCCGGTGGCCGGAATTTGCAGAAAATCAAGTTTTCAAACTTGATTTTCTTGGTGTTTTCGAAGCCTCTTTCAATTCCAAATCATTCTAAAACATTTTTGGAACACTTTAATACCATTTTGAACCTCCCAATCGTGATGAAAGACCTGGATTTCTCCCCCATGGCCGTGACCCATAACTTGCTTTTTCTCTCTCATCTCTCACCCATTTTAACTGATTTTTCTTGCAAAATGATCTACATTTCATACGCTACAATGTCCAAGACTTTAATCAATTCAACATGCTCTAAAACAGATTATGAATACATGATATTTCTAGAGAGAGAAAATAATGGGTTTAGTCGTTTTACCTCCGTTTCTCTCTCCTTCTCTTAGTTCAACCACTAGACCTCAGTGTGCTCTTCACCTTGAAGTTCCTCCCTCTGTTTTCCTTTCAAAATCAGAACACACTTCTTTCTTTCTCTTTTTCTCTTCACTTTCTCTCTCTATATCTCTCTCTCTCTCTCTCTAAAATCCCACGTTGGTTCTGTCCCTCTCTCTACTCTCATATACACCCTCAGACTTCACCACACACACACCCCTGACCTCTTACACTTCTCAGCTTCACCATGCCACCTTGAGTGGCTCACACTCAACCCCCCATGTACACTCCACCATGTACAGCATACACACACACTCTGCTACCCGCAGACACACACACACAGTCACACACCTACTTGCACACAAACTGACACACACAACCACCTACACATCTCCTCTTTGAGTGTTATACACTTAATCCCCTTACACACACACAACCGTGCACACACTCCACTTGATGCACTATATATACATGTATACATTTATACAACACATAATACTTTACACATCATTTACCACACATACACATATATACATGCCATGCACACACTGAAATATATTACACATATGCATACACTACCATTTACACCTACACATTTTGCACACATGCACACATTTGAATTTACCACTATCAATAAAATTAATAATAATTATAAGAATAATAAAAAATGACAGAAAACTTATTTATTTAAAAAAAAAAAATTATTTTTCCGGTCATTACAGGGTGGAATTGTGCCAAATTACCAAAATGCCCTCAATGGGCAAAAATGTGTCAAAATTATCGAAATGCCCTCCAATGGGCAGAAGAGTCCTAACCAAGGTGGGATTCTGACAGGAAGAGTCCTACTAGGTGTGAGACTCTAAAATGAGGAGTCCTACCTAGAATGGGACTCTAATAGAAGTGGGACATTATTAGAAAAAGTCTTACTTGGACTAAGACTCTAACAAAAGAATTCTAACAAGAGTGAGACTTTATTGGGAAAAGTCCTAAAGGGAGTTGGACACTGTCAGGAAGAGCCTTACTAGAACTGGGACTCTAGCAAGAGAGTCCTAACAGGAATAGGACTTTATTAAGAGGAATCCTACTTGGACTGTGACTTTGTCTGAAAAATCATAACAGGAGTGAGACTCTATTAGGAAAAGTCTTACTGGGATTGGGACTTTATTGAGAAAGTCCTAACGAGAGTGGGACTCTATTAGGAAAGGTCCTACTTGGACTGGGACTCTGACAAGAGAGTCCTAACGGGAGTGAGACTCTATTGGAAAGAGTCCTATTTAGACTAAGACTCTGATAGGAGTGTCCTAATGAGAGTGGTACTCTATCGGGAAGAGTCCTACTTGGATTGAGACTCTGTTAGAAGAGTCCTAACTAGAATTGGATTCTGTTAGGAAGAGTCCTAATGGAATTGGGACTATGCTAGAAAAATCCTAACGGGAATAGGACTCTATCAAGAGGAGTCCTAATGGAACTGGGACTCTGGTAGAAGAGTCCTAATGAGAGTGAGACTTTGTTGAGAAGAGTCATACTTGGACTGAGACTTTGAAAGAAGAGTCCTAATAGGAGTGAGACTTTGTCGAAAAGAGTCCTATTGGAACTGTGTCTCTAATAGGAGAGTCCTAACGGGAATTGGACTTTATCAAGAGGGTCCTAATAGAAATGAGACTTTGTTAGGAAGAGTCCTATATGGATCGGGACTCTAATATGAGAGTCTTAATGGGAATAGGGCTCTATCAGGAAGACTCTTACTTGGAGTAGGTTTCTTGGAATAATTACTGAATCACTCCTACCCAATCAAAGGTCACAAAATAAAGTGTCTACTAAAAACCCTCATTAATGGAACTTGCAAGCAAGTGAACGTCAACGCAAGAAAAAGAGATACCCATTTTGACTTTGAATGTGATTTTTTGTTTGACGCGGTCGGACTCATTTCGAAATGAGATTCCTACGTATCACCCTCAAGCGAATCAGACCGTTCGTAGTTTGTGACTAGCAAAAATGAGTGATGTCCTTATTAGGTTTTCCTAAAAGGGACTCATTTTGATAAGATTGTTGTGAGGTTATGCCCTAAAAAATAACTCCTCAGAGTCTACTTAGTAGGAAATACGATCTTGACAAGTCTTTCATGAGGTTGTGTTCTGTTGAGATGGGTTTATATCCTTAGACAATAACAACTAAAAGGATTATGTCCTTATACATTTTACCTAGATGGATTACATCTATGGTACATGACTTGCCAAGATGGGTTACGTCCTCAGACCTTTTACCTAGACAGATTTCGTCCTCAGACGGTTTTTCCCAGATGGATTACGTCTTTAGATTTTTTTTTTTTGCCTAGATGGATTACGTCCTTGGATGTTTTACCTAAATGGGAATTCCATCCTAATAGGTTTATAAGAAAAAATGCGATAGATGGCTTACCTGAAAGGAATGCTATCCTAACAGGATAATAAATTTGCGTCCTCAAACAACTTACCTAAAAGGAAACTCCATCCTAATAGGTTGATAAAATATATCCTTAGATGACTTACCTAAGAGGGAATTTCATCCTAATAGGTTGATAAAATTCATCCTCAGACAACTTACGTAAAAGGGAACTCTATTATTGTCACGAGCTGTAACCCGTCTTATGCGGTTCAAGGGCCTGCGACCGGGGGTAGCCGCCTGCGAGCCGTCCCCCGCTAAAGGATCTCAAACACCAATTAATTAATTATTAATTCATGTCATGACATTAGTTAATTTAGTATCATCATCAGAGCTTAGTTGTACATGTCAAAATAAAAGTAAGTGTTTAGTTTGCAGATCCTCAAATACAAAAACATTGCCAGAACGTGGACACATGGGAGAGCTAAGACTACATTATACTTAGTCTATTACAATTATAGCAAAAGCGTCCACCATTACTTGCAAAAGGGTGATCTGTGGGCTAAGTGAGGTGCCTACTTGTAGTGCACGCCCTATGGTCCCTCTGCAGTATCCTGCCCTGAAAAAAATGACATATCTGGAGTGAGCTAACTTAGCTCAATAAGTAAATTTTCTTGCTCTGCCATGGGTCAAGGTTAGTCCAAATGGAAAGATATGAACAATAGCAAGCACATGATATAATATCACAATAGCCAGTTACCAAGAGAGTGAATCATTAAAAATGATCCGTAGGTCCCCAAGGTAGTATAATACAGATGATGTAAATGATATAATAAATAAATAATAGGGATTGGCCTATACAATAGTCAACTGCCAGAAATCACAAGATAGCAATTCGAGTCCAAAGATAGGCATGCAAAGTATATCAACAACCAAATAGAGCATCATCAGATAATCCAAAGATAGACTTGTGAGGCGTATCGATAACCAAATAGTGCATTATTAGAATATGTTCAATAAAAGATATAAGATATTAACAAAATAGATGTTATCAATCAGAAGGGCCCGACTACTCTAAAAAGTACTCATTCAGGTTCACCCCTCTATCGGATTCCTGAATAGCACTAGACCTCTTTATACATATCATGTCCTCCATTGCCTAAGTGTTGGGAATCATTACCAATCACCAACTCTATCACGACCCGAAACCCACCCTGTACGGATCTTGTATCGCGACTGCCACCCTTCGGCCTAGGGGCCTTAGGGCGAGGCTCACATAAGTGACGGTATCGGACAGCGGTGCGACCTATGTTTGCGAAAGCGTGAAAAACTTTTTCTTTTTTTTTTTTCTCATTTTAATTTCTCGCACATCTGCCCAGTACTGCCATTCTTTATAACGGTACACATGATTATACATTCAGAGCATAATAAAAACTTAAAGACTTTATAATTAATACATGTTTAGCTACCCCGTGGGGCTTAATACATAATGGTTTTACTATCTTCTAATACAAAATGTGACTACTAAATTTTATAGTACTTCCCAAAAAGACTGCTACTCCTGCACATAGCTGCTTACATCCTTCCTCAAAATGGGCAAGGCTCTAATTGTCAACATCACCAAGTCAAGACTGCTGTTAGTCACCTGAAAGGGGGTCGGATAAAAATTCGGGTAAGCTAGTCTAAGCTTACGAGTAATTTCGGCATTTGTCATGGGTTTTCAATTGGCTGTGGTTAGTATAAGAGATTTTATAAAACAATCACTACCAATTACTCGTATACTTTGAACATAGAATATATGCATTCTGTAAAAATAGATAGCTTGAAACACTTAAAGAAATCAAGCTTAACATGCACTTCTTCAAATAGAGTATAGAAACTTCAAAACATGTAGATATGCATAGTGAAAATGAGGGTAAAACCTGCTTCCATTTTCAACATAACATCTTATCACTTTCATTAGTAGAATCCGTTTCGAACCAGATTCTCGTTTTACTTTTCGTGGAGATATCTCATGCCTAGGGGATTAGATCCTGCTACTGGCATACATCATTTCAATTGAGTTCCGAAGAACCCAAAATCATTTTCATCATGTCAATTGAGTTTCAAAGAACACAAAATCATTTTTAGTGCTTATGCACTATTTATCTTGCGTTACCAGTGGCAACAAGAGGTATAAAACACTTACAAATAGATGCTATTTAAAAGAATTAAAACATGGCCTCCCTATAATTGCATTTTAAATACATTTAAAAAAATGTTCATGACTTCATAAAAATCTTCAAATATTTGGAATATGCAAATTCAGAATACTTAAAGAGATTTGGCATTTTAAACTTAGACATGCTGAAACATATTTTAAGAAAAATTGTAGTAGAAACCATTCACTGAGCACGTCACAATAGGGTTTATAAGAACAGAATATTTTAAAACAGAAACATGTAATACTGAATTTGATATTCAAATCCTTCAGATATTTTGAACTTAAAACTTCTTCAAATTCATGGAGTTAAATCTTTACTTCAAATATAGGGTTACTCACTTTGAACTTCAGGGTCAGCGCTACTGGTGTGCCTTCCTTTTTCCTTTAACAATCCTAAAATGATTTATGAACATTCCATAAATTTCATATATACTTAATTTAACTCATAATCTTAACCTACAACACAATTTAATGTGTTAGGAATTAAATTTTATTTCAATTTATACTCTTCTGGTAGCTTCATTATTTTTAAGTTTGATTTATTTACTTCACATGTTTACATGTCGTGTCTTTCCGTACCTTATTTTAGAATGCAGACCCCACTATTGAGCCCACAACGTCGGGAAACATTTCAGTCTATAGTTACATGAATTAATGCTATTCATCAAATTTTATATCTCTTTATTATAAGCATCTCTTTTGATCAATTAGACTCTATCATTGAGTCCGGAACGTCGAAGAAAGTCAATTTAGACCCTCTCCGGTTTCTATTTGGCTTTAGGGGCACTAGAGGTAAAATGGTAATTTTACCCCTTTATGTATCTTTATTTTTTGGGGTCTCGTCTCACAAAACGGACCTCACCATTGGTTTCAGAAGGTCCAAGATAGTAAAAATACACTAATAACTTGTTCAATTTGAACATTAGACGATTTCGTCATTATTTAATTTAATTAATTTAATTTATTATAATTTATGTATAATATATATTTATTTGTGGGATTTGTGGGTATGGGATTGTCCTGTCCAAATGGTTTGTATGCTCTAATTCCTTACCTTTGGTTCCCTGTTCGCGTCCCAAGGGCTGCACCCCTCGATTTTTTTCTTTTATTTTTACTTATATATATTATATATATATTTTGCCATTTTTATTACCACGGGCACTACCTGTCCAATTGGTAAAAATATGGGGTTGGTTCCAAAAGATCGGGCGTTCGAGTCTCAGGGGCTGCGGCCGTTGTTATTTTTCTGATTTTCATCAGGCCAAACAGTGGATAAGGCTTTAGAATCCGGATAGGCTATCTTATCCTTACAAGGGATATCAAATTAGGCCCAAAACCCCGAAACCAAACAGCCCAATTTCTAATTTTTAAACCTTAAAACCCTTAAGCCTAAACGGTGTCGTTCTACTTATGTAGTGGCGATAAGAGCATAATATTTAATATTTTTAATTCCTTTATATTTAGTTTTATGACATTTTCTGTTTAAGTGAGCTGATTAATTTGTTTATTAAATTAGGGAAGCATTGAAGATAAAGGAATAGACATGGAGTATATTGTGCAATTTTCAGCTTTTAGGCATTTCAATCTATGGAGCTTCACTTGAGGTTTGGATGGCGTTAGAGTTTCAGAATGAGGAAGTGGTCTTCATGAAGTTTTTAAAGGACGTCTTGAGATTTTCAGAAAGGTCTGGTTTGCAAAAATTTGAGTTCGTTTGGGCCTCCAAACATTGTTTCAAAGTCAGACTTGGAAAGCTGATCCGAGTAGTTGGATTTCTGTCCGACCAGCAAACTTCAATGAGTAATAACTTGAGTTTTCGAAGTCTAAATCAGGTGTTTGAAGAGCCCAAATTTATCTACTCTTCAAGGGAAGATGGCATGGCTGATCAAGAGAAGATGGCATGGCTGGAAAAGAATGAAGAAAAGGAAAAGAAAAAAATTAGAAAGAAAAGTCAAACAAGGTGGCTAAGGCCAAGAAAGAAAGAAGAAAAGAAGAAAAGTCAAAGAAAGTGGGCTGTGGGCTTGGGCGCTGACACGATCGGGTTTAAAACAAGAGAAAAGAAAGAATAAAAAAAAAAAGAGGAGAAAGGCCCAGGCTTGGGCGAGTGGCTGAAGGGACAGGCCCGTAGGGTTTGAACTGTTGTGGTATTTAGAGAAGTGGAAGAGAAACAAAACGGGGGGCTGAAGCGGCGCAGAGTAGAGAGTTGCAATGGAGACGAACAGAGACAAAAAATTATTAGTTTTGTTTTATTATTCAAGTATGTTAGGCTAGTTTTTTTTTTTTTTTTTAATTCAGTTCAAGGGGATTTCGAATCCTTATTGCAGTCTGATGGTTGAATCAAATCAGTAACATTATTTCTCCCTTTTCTTATGAATCTGTTCATGATAATATGTTTTAATTGTTTATTGATATTTGGTTTGATTGATTTAATCAAGGCCTGTTAAATTGATCAGATTATTATAAATTGCTAGATTCAGGAATTATATTACGTAATTGATATGGTTCCTAATCAATTGTGGCAAATAGTGATAGATGATTATGGACAAGCTTTTGTTTATTGGTATGATTATCATGACCTAAGTTAAACAATCCGAGCTTATGTGATTTTTGCTTAGAATAATCTAATTTCCTTGATATTAATGCTGCCATTATATTAAATTTAGAGAGCTTGTTCTAAATTGTCTAATGGTTAAAATCTAATGGAGTGCTTGTTTCATTAGTGAGGAATTAAGAAAAATTTCAGGTAGCAAAGCTTGTTGTTACTTAGGATTATTAGATTTATTGAAGGGTAGAATAATGTTATAATTGATTGATTGTTCCATTAACTGTGAGGGTAAGATTGAACCGAAGAACTGAAGTTTTAATTCATTGATTTCTGTTATTAATTTAGTTTTCAATCATAATTAGTTTGATCAATATTTCAACCCCCCCATTTATTGTTTTGTTATTAATTGAATTTTAGTTTAGGATTGGTCAGAATAAATAGAAAATAAATTGTGAACACTCTCTGTGGGTTCGACCCTTACTCGTCTAGCTATTATTTTTATTGTGTTAAGAAGTAAGGTTAATTTATTTTTGGAGTGTTAACGACGCACTTCCAAAATTTGGCGCCGTTGCCGGGGAGTGTTTTCTGTCATTTTTTTTATTTTATTCTGGCTGTTTTCTTATTTTTAATTCGTTGCTTTTAGGTCAATTTGTGTTTTTGGTTATTTATTATTTATTTATTTAATTTCTAATTTACTTTTGCTTATTTTTAGTTATTTCCTATTTTTTTTTTATGACTCGATCTTCTCAATCTGATGAATTAAAATTTGATCCAGAGATTGAGAAAACCGCACGAAAGTTGAGAAAAGAGACTCGGCATGCTCGAATTACAACTACAAATTCTGAAAAAGCTATTGCTGCATCACCTGACCTGAACATAGTACTTGAATCACTTTCTAACAGTTCATACAATGATTCAGAAGAGGAAGATATGGCTGCTCCTAATAACAATAGGGCTGCTAGGACTTTGAAGGAGTTAGCTGCTCCTAATCTAAATCAATAGCCATTATGTATTGAGTATCCTGATTTAACTACTACTTTTGAATTGAAATCAGGACTAATACATCTTTTGCCTAACTTTCGTGGTCTTATAGGTGAAGATCCATACAAGCATCTGAAGGAATTCCATGTGGTATGTTCTAGCATGAAGCCTTAAGAAATAATAGAGAAGCAGATAAATCTTAGGGCTTTTCCATTCTCATTGGCAGACTTGGCAAAGGATTGGTTATATTACCTTCCTTCCAGATCGATCCAGACATGGAATGAGATGAAGAGGCTATTTTGGAAAAATATTTTCCTGCTTATAGGGCTGCTAATATAAGGAAAAAGATATGTAGTATCAGACAATATAATGGAGAATCTCTTTACGAGTATTGGGAGAGGTTTAAGAAGTTATGTTCGAGCTGTCCACCACACCAAATTGATGATCAGCATTTAATTCAATACTTTTACGTGTCATATTTTTTGGTGCTTCGTTGGCTAAAATAGACTCCACCATTGGGTCTAGAATGTCCAAAATATCAATGTAGGTATTTTGAAGGTCATCGAAGTTTGATTGATAGCTTAATTAATCACAAGGACATACTTAAAATTATTCCAATTTCTTGTTCATATTTTTCGGGGGTCTGATTTCGTAAATCGGACTCTACTGTTGAGTCTGGAATAGCCAAAAATATTAGGTTAGGCTCTTCTTTTATTTTAATTGGCCTTCGTTTGGCCAATTTTTGGCCTAAGGGTATTTTGAAAATTTCCCATAATTAAAAAGGATTTAAAAATAATTTTTAATTTTTTTTTGGGTCAATTTGTAACTAATACAAACATTTGGGGTTGAAATGTAATTTCATAGATTATATAAAGAAAACCAACCAATTCAGTTAGACTCTGGTTGAACCAATCCAACGATGTTAAGAACCAACCAGTTTTACGGGTTCACTACGTTATACTGACGCCATCATGATGTCAGCCCTTTCATTATTATTATTATTATTATTATTATTATTATTACTGTTGTTGTTGTTATTATTATTATTATTATTAATTTTCTAGTGCCAAACAGTGGATAAGGCTCAAACCAAGGATAATGTATCCCTGTCCGAGCGTGGAGAATTGGATCCCTCTCTTATCCTTGTAACCAAACGCTCCTAATTTCTGATTTAAATCATTTTAAATTCCCTCAAAACGTTGTCGTTTCATTAAACCTAAAACCCTTTTAAGTAATCGGTTAGGACCCGACTCAAGCCTCGACCCAGAACCGACCCGAACAATGTCATCTTCCCCAACAGGGATGACATTGTTCATCAGAAACCCTAGAGTTTTGCAAGTCTATTTTGTGACATTTCAAGCATCCATTTTCTATTTTTGATTCTAATCTTCTTCTGGGTGTCAAGGAAAGGTTTTGGCGTTGGTTTTATGGATTGTAATGGATCAAACATTGGGTTTGAATGTTTATGCTCGATCTTAACAATAGGTTGGTTCATACCCGTTTCTTCATGAAAATCAACGGGGTTTGGTAAGTGATGACACTTAGGTTATGGAGATTCAAACCACGTTCCAAAAATAAGGTTTGAAACTTCATTGGTGAGGCTGGGTTGTGAACTCATGACCTGTAAATCGAGTTTTCTCACTCTCTTGTGATCTTTTGGGTTTAATTCTTGTGGGTTTGAGGTTCTTGTATTCCCTAGTTTAAGTCCCTATGCATTAATACTCGTTTCGTTTAACTTGATTCAAATCTAGATTCTAAGGCCGTCAATGGCGGTCTTGGTGAGTCTGATTATTCTAGGGTGTTTTCAAACCTTATCCTCATTCCCAGGTTGTTAAACCTCAATGCAAAAGCTCATGCATGCATCTTAAATCAACTAATAGAAGCTAAATTTTAGCAAATTCTAGAGAGAAGCTTACCTGCTTCAATTTCTCTCTCTTCAATTTTCTTCACCTTTCTTGTAACAGCTCTGCTATTTCCCTTCTCTTCGTGAACCCTTCCCTCAACCTCAGACAACCATACATGACTCCTTCTCTTTTCTTTCTTTCTTCTTCTTCTACTTTCTCCCCCACTTTCTTTCTCTCTCTCTAGCCGAAACACACATGGTCTGATACACACTCCTCATGCAAGGTCTGAATTCCTCCTTATACACTCAAGTCTAAGTGTCCACATCATGTAGTTTGTACATGCCATCTAATTAGCTAGATGCTTGGTGCAATGGGGTGTTGTCACGTGTCTCATTTTTTTGAATTTCTTACACATTTTATGGGTCGTATATATATCTCTCTCTATATATCATGTGGCCGATATAGCACAAAAGTGCTTATAGCCTAGTGGATATTATTTTTGGTGTAAGTCCTTCCTTGTTCTTCTTGGTTTTTGGGTTCAAGACCTTGGCAACTCCTTTTTTACTCTTTTTCTTCTTTTGTTGTGTTAGTGGAGAATTTTGTACTTTTATTTAGTATTTTATTTATTCTATACACTTAATTTTTATATTTCTTAATTATTTGATGTATTTCACGTTCATAAATATTTCTCTTTTCTGCATTAACATGATTAGTTATGGTACTTGCTTAAACGTTTTGGCTTAACATTCATGTATTTCTTTATTAATTTCGTCGTCATTTTTCATATCAATTTTCTTCTATCTTAAATCACTCAAGAATTATCATTGCGACATTATTATCATGATCTAATTGTACACTAATGTTCTCTCAAAACTTACTAAGCATCCCTAATTATCCAGTAATTAGGTCGGGATGTTACAAAAAGGCTAAGGCCTATTGCTCGACAATGACAAGCTCATTTTTTTGCTCGGTGGGGCTTGGCTAAGGAAGATCGACAATTGGCTTCACGGCTCCAGCCACTTCTTGCTCTTCTTCTTCCAGCATCTCGACATCAGAAATAGGAATCTTATGTAGACTAGAGATATCGAGAGTTGGGTGAAGTTTGAGGAGTTTCTTCTTATACATCTTGTATCCATAATTAGCAAACTCCATACCCAACTTCTGAACCTCGACCCTCAGGGCCTCTTTATTTTCTCTCCTTGCTGCTTTGACACTTGATATGAGTTTTCGAGCTGCTGCAGCCTCAAACTCGGCCATCTTCTTCTTTATAGCTTCTAGGTCGGAAGCTAACGCATTCCTCCTAGACTCTAGGATCGTAAAATCATTGGCAACCTCCTTTAGCTTCTCGTCTGAAGTAGAAATATCTGACTGGGCAGATCCTAGTTGAAGTCGTGTCTTATCCAGCTCAGTTTGAAGTGTGTCAATCTATTCGGTGTCCTCATAGCTGTCCATAATTGTGGCTAGAGCATGAACAAACTGAAAACCATAAAGAACTTATTAGCTTGACAGGCCAATGGACTAAAGGAGTAAGGATGAGCACTTCTAAATACTTACTATTACATGAGTCACCATTAGATCCATGGCTATCTTCTTGGATTTTTGCCCCTTGAATTTGCTTGGGTCGGGCATCCAAGACTCTATGTAAGCATTTTTATTGGCATTAGCCCCAATATTTTTAGTTAGAGGAGGGGCAGCTTCAACTTTGCTCTTCTCCCTTTGAGATTTTTGCACTGGTGTAGGATGGGGAACTGCTTCATGAACTGTGGGGAGGGACAAATCCTTTGAGACAATTCACTCGAGAGAATCAGCCAAGTGTCTCTTTCTTTTTTGAGGAGGAGTAGGATCAGCAAGGGTTGAAGTCTCCCCTGGCCTTTTTCTTCTAACCGGGCTTCTAAGTAGAGAAGATAGTATTCTTCAACCCTTCACTCTTCTCTTTTGCTAGACCAGCCTCTATCAAGTTCTTCATGCTAAGTACAGTCTCATACGAGTGATCCTTTGGCGAACCGACGATTGACATAATGATGGGACATTAACTGTCTTATCAACGGCTGTCTTCTCAGAATAAGAAACGACGCACTTATGAGGAAGCACATGTGACACTTTAGAAACCCTAACCTCAACTTGGGATGAATCCCACAGAACTGAGGCTCAGGGGGATAGCTGATATGCCATAATTTGACCAAGGATCTCAGAGTATGACACGTGTCTCCATAATACAGACTGTGTGTGCCCGTATCCTTCCTGATCTATGGGTTATAGAGCACTAGCATTGAAGGGTTCCAAGCTGACCACTGTCTTCAATAGACTACTAATATCATAATAAGGAAATAGAGTTCAATATAGTAACTACTAAATATGGACATCTTCAAATTCATACTTTCATGGCTTCTAATCCTATTTAACTTAGGAGAACTACAATTATAAATAAGGCCACAAGGTATGTTTTCAATTCATGTTCAATTACTCTCCTTCAATTACTATCATAATTATTCACTAACTATATCATCGGAGTGGATTGGAGCCTTCTCGGTAACCCTCTGACCTCGTGTTCTTGACAAGAAATTGGAGAGGAGCAACTTTCAAACAAAAAAAGGGCAACATCATCGATCATGAAGAAAAGTATATGAAGCACTATTGTTGTATTGCTTGGAGCTATATATGATTCAAATATGCCTCTTCTATTAGAGATTAATGCAACAAAGATGGTTTTGATTCTTTTAACATTTATATTGTACATATATGGATCCTTTGGATCAGCACCAAGTACTTGAAAGTTGATCATATAATTGACAGTTATATTAATCAAAAGGAAAAAATCCGGTTAGAAAATTTTGTGCACCTTCTATCTTTTTCGTTGGTGGTTGGGGCACCTTCTCTTTCAACATTGGTCCCAAAATTAAGGTAATGCCAAACATAACTTAGTGTTAGTGTGAAGATAAGGTCCATGATACCTTTTTCTATTTTTCCCATTTTCCTTCCTTTTCGTGGGTGGAATGCATAAAATAGGGGACCATTAGCATTATAAACATATGCGTAATTATGCAATGCTATAGTTTGATATCAGTGGTTAAGCTATAGAATACTGGCTAATGACTCGACACGTGTTAAGCAGTCACTTAATTAGAATTTAAGGGGCACAAATCTTGATGGTCCATCTCTTTAAAGTGGGCTTTCATGGATGGCCAATTTGTTTAAATACTGAAAAAGATTAGTGACTTATTAAAGTAAAAGAACAGCAATTTGGCCAGGATTCTTGAGTACAAATTTTATTAAATGGGAGTTGTAAATGTATGTCACATCATAGATTTATTATTAAATAATTAAATCTTAGATGATATGATATGCATTTAAAATATCGTTAAAAGTTTGAGAGGAATCATGTCCGTAACAATTTCATGACATGCTGCTGAAATCTATTTTTTGAGGACGTCTATCTAACTTTCTTGTATCTATTTTTCTTATAAATTTCTGGGGTATGCCCCTGGTATACCTTTTTTTCTTCTACTTGTTTTCGATAATACATGTTATAAAATATTGATTTTTCTCTTTGATTTACTTACAAGCATCAACAGAGATAATAAGTAGACAACTTTGGTTTTCAAATTCAATCACAACAAATATATAAACCCATGGTGCTCTCAACAGGTTTCTTTAGGGTTGATGTGCAACAAGTAACGGGGTGAATTACCCTTCTCAGATTTTTCAAAAATAAAGATCACTGGCTATAAAAATATAGAATGTAATGAAGAAGAAAGAATAAGAAAACTTGTAGAAAGAGAGTCACGGCAGAAAGCTTTGGAAGGGATACTCTAAAATCTTAGCACTCTTGACTTTTTATAGACTTAGAATATAGTTTTTATGGCTTTAAGGTCGTTAAATCACAAAATAAAATTTGTATTGAAAGTATTGAAAATTGAAATTTTGAAACTTACAAAAATTCAATAAATTCTAACAATATTCACATACTAAAAGAAGAGAGAATAAGGGAAAAAAGAAGCAAGAGAACCAAGGAAACTAACCGATTTTGCTCACACATTAACTAATAAGTAATGATTGGAAAGACGACAAAATATATAATGGGAGTCATAGCTTAACCAAGTGTTTCCAGTTAAATAACACAATGGTCCATAGCATTTTATCTGTCCCTAATTATTGCCTGGAAGAACAACCTTCCATATGAATAATCTTTATAGAGGTTGGGAAATGCTTGGGCCTTTCAGTTGTACAAGTTTTTGTGCTAAAATGGTCCCTTACTTTGGCTACAAGCTCTTACTTAAGAGTTCATTTTCCGTTTATCTTCATTCTCTGTCAATAAGCTTTTCTATCAGCAACTTGCTAGTAAGGAATATGCTTAAGCAGAGGATGAATGACTATATAAAAATACGTCCCTAACATCATTGTTCCATGTACAGCTAATTTCTTTGACTTTTAAAATTCGATTTGCTCTTAGATATTGACCTTTAATTATAAAAAGGTTGATTAATTAGTAGCTTATAGATAGTGAGCAAAGCAGATGGATGTTAATCCTGAGTAGCCAGCCTGGATTGGCTTGGACATGATGCGATCTTCAGGATCATCATATGGTTTTGTAAGCAACTAAATAAAGACAAATCGAGGACATGGTAGTTGATAAATGTTGGCTTAATTAATTGGTCATATCTTGCACGAGGCTTCTGCTTCCTTACAACGTTGTGAACGCCATTCAAATGCTCAAAAATCAAGGTCAAAGTAGCTACAGATCAAAATCTTTTCTAGGGGTTGTTTAGATTTCTTATACACAAGTTGCTTTACCATTTCTTGAAATACTAAAATATCTCTAGCTGTATGAGAGAAGTATATATTAAAAGAAAAAGGAAAATCCAAAACAAACAAACAAACAACATGGACTTATCTAATTGCCATATAACACAATGGACTCCTTTCCAGTGGACTTTTCTACATTTTTCTAATTGCTATATAACAAACCATTTACTGGTCAAAATTAAGTTAATTAACCAAGGTTTGCCATATATCAACATTTGTTTGGGAGAAATGATTCCAAATAGAACTTTTATGTATAATTTTCCATATATATATATATGTGTGTGTGTGTGTGTGTGTCGTTTGCTACCACCAATGCAGCACCATTTGGAATTCAGTGCAAAAGTTCTGTTTCCATTATATTTTTCTATTTTCTCATTCATTGATCTTCCCCTGAATAAAGAATAAAGCATTTGCTGGTTGCAATCCAAAAAACTTGGTTGAATTAATTTTATACTCCTTCAACTCAATATCGCCCCATGATCATAATAAACTTATAAGTGGATTGAAGCAAGGTCATCTCTCCAGCCCTTGCAAATTACAAGAATACCCTCACTTCGTTTATTTCAAAAGAATTGTGTTGGTTGTTTGCATTAATTAACTCCTAACTTTCTGGGGGTACGTATTCATCTAGTATCTAGATGGGTTGGAGCCCATGTGGAAGACCTACTGGGACAACGTGCAATTCTTTTTTTTTTTTCCTTCAACAGGAGAATCTAAGAGAGATGAGTACTTCGCGGATAAACAACATGATAAGCTAGTTTGGACGTATAATCTGTCTGAAAGTTCTTTTGTGGAAGAGTCCCAACTAGGAGTACAGTCTGTGTAATCTATCTTGATTGAAGAAGATCTTTATTCCTCTAATTTAACAATTTTATAAACGTATGAAATCCAACGAAGATCCTTGGTTGGATTTTATTGTATTCTTCCAGTTTGAATTAATCTTTGGTAGTTGACTAATTGCATGCAAGTGTCTGGACATAAATTGTAAATGACTCACCGGATATATGCATGTCCATGTTTGCTTTAAAGTTTTTTTTTTTTTTTTCTTTTTTATAATTCGGTATCCGATTCTTCGGATCGACTAATTCAGAAGATCAATTCCATCGAACACTAGCATGGGAGCCCAATTAAGACTAGGGTAACTCTCCATATAGACCGGCACCAAGAAAAAGTGACATTTATTAAATTTTGACCTGACAACCTTAAAAAATAAATTCCTTAATTGCTGTTTACTACACACTCAACCACTCTCTTGGAATTTGTTTGGTTCAGAGTTTGTGCCGTACTTTGAGCGTTTTAGGTCGAAACCATATTTTTTTTCTTAACTTTGTTGTTTGGTTGTTGTAGCCGCACTTGTTCACCACTATCTTGTCCAAAGCAGGTGGAATTGTTAAGCTAGGATGGAGAGGTTTTTTTTTCTTCAAAAAACCAGCTCATTTTGATTTGTTTTAAGAGATTAGTCTAACTTTTAAAGTTTATTACAATCATGCCATTAATACACACACACACACACACACATCTAAATACATTATTTTACTATTATCTACGTCTCTTTTTTTTTATTAGCAAAGAAAATAATATATTGATGAAAATGCGAATGAAAAAGGGAAACATCACAACTACATCAAAACAGGGGAGAGTGCAAACAAGCATGTTGCAGCACAAAACCGAAGAGAGAGAAAATACAGCAAGAAAAGAAAATTGGCAAGAAGCCAAATACAGAACAAGCAAATAGCAAAAACAGAGAAAAGAAGCTGCCAATCTCCAGCTCAAGCAACAAGATGAAGCAGAAAAATATCACCTCAACAAACAGCAACAGGACAAAAGATCTCATAGATTTTGTAGGAGACTTGCTTCAGCTCAAGCAAAAAGGCATGAAACAACTAATCATGGCATGGATCTTCTGCTGACGAGAATTTCTGCCTCAACCTAGCACGATATTGGCAATTGAAGAAGCACTCAAAATAAGTGAACACCAGCAGCAAGTAATAAATTGATCCAGCACAACAACAAGAAGTTGCACCATGTGACACAATTTCTGTAATTCTTCCAGCAGTAATGCAGGGACAGAAATATGTCAGCAGACAAGAGGAAGGGATGGAGCAACAGTCAAAGAGGCCGCTAGACCAAAGAAAACACCAAAACCATATTGGATAAAAAGCAGCAGACGAGATGAGCATAATTTCTTCCCTTCAAACTTATTGGAAGCAACACCCCAAATAGATCATGAAATCCAATTTTTAAACTGATTCAAACTCATTTCACCATTCAAACAATCCAACAAGAGAACTAAGATGGGCCCATGAGATATCCTTCCATCTTTAAACAATCAGACCAAAACCTTCCAAGCATTGTGATCAGACCAAAACCTTCCAAGCATTGTGACATCGCAACAGTAGATGATCGGAGAGTTCAAACTCTTTACCACAAAAATAACAAAATACTCTTGCCTCCTCTGAATAACTTCCAACTTTAACAATTTGGAGTGCTGAGTGCAACAAACTTCGAAATAGAGTTAACAGAGCTAAACTTCACCACACTGAAATTCACTTCTCTAGAGTTGAGAAAAGCTAGCAGCCCCCAAGAAGAACTAAACCGAAGTTGCCGACAATGGCAAGCAACCACAAAACAGAGAAAGAAAGGCAAATGCATAATATAGAACCACATTCCTCAAAGCATTGGCATCATCCACCTGGAATCCACAATTCTATAGGAGTGAAAATTAAATCTAGCAGCTCCCAACAAGAACTAAGCCAACCCAGCCAATAACATCAAACCCATACTGGGTACAAACAGCAAAGACAACCACAGCTCCAAAACAAAATCTCTCCACTTGGGAAAGACGAGCATAAATTCTTCCCTTAAAACTGATTAGAAGCTCCTGAAGACCAAATTTAACAGAAAATAACTCTCCCTGACGAAAGCAGCCAGAACACTCCCAACAATCAGCACCAAACTACTAGTATTAAAGGACAAGGCTTTGGGACTGCTCTGAACCAGGTTGGACTTCATTTGAAGAATGGATCAGCGGCAGCTAATGATGTTTTGAAGGTTGAAGATCAGGTCGTTAATGGAGTATAAAGAGCCCCCTTTTTCTTTTTCTTTTTTATCCAGAAGGCAAGTCTGGTTTTAATCAGATCACGAACATGAATCCAGCGAGGTTTATCCTTGTTGAAGATATATTCATTCCTTAACTTCCAAATAGACTACATGATGGTGAAGGGGATTGTTTCCCAGATCAGCTTATGTTCCTTCTTGAAGTTAAAGCTTTGCCACCAATCAAGGGTTGCTTTGATGGATTTAGGCGATGCCCATTAAATATTCCACCAGCTGATACACTCTGACTAGATTTTCCAAACTTCACGACACAATAAGAGAGGATGATCTATGGATTCTACTTCTAATCTGCAGAAGGGGCATAAGCATTCATCGATGGAGTTGAGAATCCCTAACTTGAGAAGATAACCAGCGGTTTTGGTTTGGTTATTCCAGGCCAACCAGCCGAAGAACTGAACTTTTGAAGGGGCTGCATTATACCAAATAAGGTTTGCGATCTGCATATTTGGGGCGAGAGAGCAATCGAAGCTTGAGTAAATGGATTTAATTAAGAAGAGACTGGAGGAGTTAATTTTCCAGACCAAGGTGTCTTGTTTAGCATTCAACATCAGCGGAACACCACGTAGGGTATTTTGGAATTTTGATAACTCTTCTTCCTCCCACGCCATTAAGCGACGACAAAGCATTAGGTTCCATTCTCTATTTTCATCTTTTAGAGCTGCGAAGCTGGCGAGATTACCCTCATTTGATCTTGATAATTTGAAAATCTTGAGAAATAAAGATTTTAGAGAAGAGTTCCCAGCCCATATATCATGCCAGAAGGATGTATTGAGACCGTTGCCAACCACAGTGCTCATATTGGACACAAAAAAATCAAAGAGAATTGGGCATCTTTCTTTTAAGAGAAAGATGTCCAGCCAAAGCCTAGATAGTTTGTGCCTAATCTCTAGTTCTGGGAGCCAATCTCCATCGAAATGATGGTATTTTGCTGAAAGTATTTTTTTTCTAGAGAGAATTCTTTTCAATGCCGAATCTCCACCACCACTTGAGAAGAAGGCATTCATTCATAAATTTCAAGTTTTTGAGGCCCAAACTGCCGGATTGCTTACTAGAAGTGCATTTCTCCCACTTGATTAAGTGAAATTTTCTTATTCCGTCACTGTCTCCCCACAAGAATCTTGATTAGATCTTGTTAATCGAATTCACAACTAATGTAGGCATTTTAAATAAGGATAGAAAATACAGGGGAAAGCTTTGGAGGACCGATTTGATTAGAGTTATTCTACCACCAAATGAGAGAAACCTTCTTTTCCAAGAGGCCAGCTTCACTTTTGAATTTGTCAATAAAAGGGGCCCAAGTCTTTTTTAGCTTGGGGCTAGCACCTAGAGGAAGGCCAAGATACTTCAAAGACAAGGATTTGACGTTGCATTTGAGGATGTCAATTATGTCCTTTATGAGATCAGCAGAGACACCCACTTCACAAGTATCACTCTTATGGAAGTTGATTTTTAGGCCTGAGAGAACTTCAAAGCACCTCAGAATTCTTTTGATGTTCACAATTTCATCCTTCTTGGCATTACAAAAGACTATCGTGTCATCTGCGAATTGAAGATGGCTGATGGTTACCCCATTTGCTCCAATAGAAACTCCTGAAATAAAGCCTAGAGCTTTGGCTCGTTTGAATAAGATGTTTAGACCTTCAACGGCGATGTTAAAAAGGAAAGGTGATAAGGGATCGCCTTGCCTTAAACCTTTTTCCAAACTAAATTCAGAAGATGGGGATCCATTTCATAGAACTGAAATTTTTGGAGTTAAGATGCATTCCTTTATCCATTTCACCCATTTTGAGCCAAAGCCAAAATTTTCCATCAAGTTTAAAAGGAAGTTCCAGTTTACACTATCAAAGGCTTTCTCGAAGTCTAACTTAAGGAGGATGCCCTTCTTATTATTCTTTTTCCACCAGTCCACCACTTCATTTGTGATAAGAACCCCGTCCAATATGAATCTGCCTTCTAGAAAGGTTGATTGACTTTCATCAATATTAACGGGAGCGACTTCTTTAATCTTGAGCATAGAACTTTAGCAAGAATTTTGTAGACGTAGCCGACCAAGCTAATAGGTCTAAAATGCCCCAAGACTGACGCTTTGCTCTTCTTTGGAATCAAAACAATAAAGGAAGAATTAATACCCGAGACTAGTTTAGCATTTTCATGAAACTCTTTTAGAAATTGTGTCACATCTGCCTTAATCACGTGCTAGCATTTCTTGATCCAGTGGAAGTTGAAGCCATCCAGACTGGGAGCTTTATTGCAATCACAGCTATCGATTGCCTTCCAAATTTTGAGGTCAGAAAACTCAGTTTCAAGAGAAGAGAAGAGATTATGGTTAAGAGTTTTATCGAAGGGGCCAGCTAGCAGAGCTCTGACTTTCCAACTATCAGAGAAGACGGAATGGAAATGCTTGTTTATCTCTGATTTTATCAACTGAGGGTCTGTGATGTCTATTTTGTTGACTGGGATGGAGTTAATGGTGTTTCTGCTCTACCGGCCTTTAGCTAAGAGATAGAAGAATCTCGTGTTCTTATTGCCATTAGCCAACCAGTTTGCTCTGGACTTTTGGAGCCATAAAGATTCGAGCATCCTTCCGAGCCTCCATACATCACATTTGAGGGACTTGTATTGGAGGGATTCACTATGATCCAGAAGTCTGGATTCTGCGATGACGTCCATGGAGTGAAGATCCTCTTCGACCTTTTTAGGATTTGTGGTGATGTTTCCAAACTCTATTAAATTCCAAGACTTTAGAGTGGCTCTAAGACTTTGCATTTTTTTTAGGAGTTTGAATCCAGCCCATCCATTGAATTGGCACTTACTCCAAAATTTTTCAACCTTTGGGAGGAAATATGGATGAGAGGTACATGCATTGATAAATTTGAATGGGCGAAGGCCCCAATCCCTTAAATCTTCCATCAGAAGGATAGGGCTGTGATCTGAGAGTGATCTTGAGAGGCCCCAGACTTTGAAATTGAAATGTTCAATCCATTTGAGGTGCAATAGGAAACGGTCCAGCCTGCTCCATTTGTCTTCTTCATGTGATTTGCACCATGTGAATTACCTACCCAAAAGTGGTAGATCTGATAATTTCATTTGGTCTATGAAGTTGTTAAAATCCTTCATTCCTTTATCTCTCCTCGAGCACCCTTTTCTTTTAGTAATGAATCTAATTTCGTTGAAATCACCACCTGCACACCATGGAGAGGCGAGCTGCTGCTTCAGGTTAGACAAAACGTCCCAGAATTGCTTTCGAGACCTTGCGTCATTTGGAGCATGGATATTAATGATGCAGCATGGAAAATTCGGGAGAAGAATTCCTGATATAAGAATGAAGTGATGGTTGTAGCAGCACTCTGAGATGGAGAAAACTTCTGAATTCCAAATACACAAAAGACCGCCTGATTTACCCATTGAGTTAACTTCCATGTAATTGAAGCTATCCCAGGGCCATACTGATTGGACGAAGGGCTTGTCTATGCAAGATTTTTTCGTCTCTTGAAGCAACAGGAAATCTACCTTCCTTTCCAAGATTAAATTTCTTAGCTTCCTTTTCTTTTATGGTCGACCCAACCTTCTGATGTTCCAAGATAGAATAATCATAAATTGATGGGAAATCTAGACACCCATAGAAAATCTTTATAGTGGTTTTGCTTGAGTTCCCTAAGCATAATCTCGTCGGTCTTTCTCTTCCAATTCTACAATCTTATTGAGGAGTTCCTGCTCTGTACCGCTGTACACCAAACCAAGGGCTTTGCTTAAATCTTTTATGGCCTGAGCTTCTACAAAATGGTTAGGGGGTGCTGGGAGAGAAGTGGCATTGGCTGTTGATTGGAGAATTACACTCTTCTTGCTGGGTTTGATCTTTACAAGAGACCGAAAGGACCCAATTGGATTGAAGAATCTTATGCTAGAGTTTGGGCGAGAATTTGATTGAGGGAATTTTTTCTACTTTGTGGGGGCTGGTTTCTTTTTAGGTTGAGAGAGGGAAAGATGTTTGAAAGGTAGAGTTGTAGGGCATGATTGTGTATGGGCTAAATTTTGGGGCTGCTTGAGAGAATTCCGTGAAGTAGAGCCAGAGACCAGAATTGGGTCCTTTAGAGGTCCAGTGACCCTGGTTGCATCTTGGCCCTGCAAACAGATTTCTAAGTGTATCTCTGGATATTTACTTAATGGGCCGCTTATACTTCTCATTGGTTCAGGTATCCCATTTTCATTTGAATTAGAGTTTTGAATTGATTTTGAAGTTTGCATCCCATTCTCATCACTAGATGTATTACTAACCTCTCCGCTTAAGGTATAATCTTCTCCATTCCCCTCACACTGAAGCGTCTCATCAACCATACAGTTGTCAGCAAAGTTGTCCACGCTGTCTTGGGAATCCACACGAGCTGCTTCGACCATGTTAATATCCCCATCGTCATCATCAATGGGTTCCGATGGGAATGAATTTAGTGATGAAGCTACCGTCCGGAGAGTGCCTGTGTTATCTTTGATGTATGGTTGGATGATACAGGGTTTCACTACCTGTTCTTCAACAAACCTTATGGGATAAGTCTTCCCTTTGCAAGTAAGGGTAATGGCTTTGTTAATAGGTTCAAAGCAGCTGGTTATGATATGAATTTTTTCGCTAGCAAATGATCCTAGTTTGGTCGTTGCGTTGTCTAGACTGATGATGTTTCCCCACAACTTTCCAATTTTGAAGAAGTTGTCTGCAAAGTAAGGGGACTGAGAGCAGATCATGACAGCAGTAATTTCCCCTTGTAATTTTCAGAGGCAGCCTCAACAGCAGGCAACATCAACATCAGGAGAACTCATCTACGCCATCTATATATTCCCCTTGAATTTTTAGATATTTAGGGACAAAACCTTGAAGAAACTTTCCAGCCAAATACTTAGAACACTGCTTCTCAAAGAGCAGATCATGATAGCGGTAACACCACAACCAACAGAAGCAACACTCCAGAAGCTCGCTCACCTTATTTTGAAACGGAATGGAAGAGATGGGTCTTGTATTGTTGTGCAGCTGCGAAGGGGGTTGCGCCGCCAGAGGGGAAGAAGTTGGGTTTTCGGGTTGGCGGTGGGTCGATCGGTTTTGATGGTGGGGTGGGTCAATAGATTTAGGGGTGAGTGCTGGGAGTGGGGATTGAGGTCGATTATGGCATGAAGGAGAAGAGAAGGGGGGGTTGGCGATGGTGACGTTGCAGAAGAAGACGGACGAGGGGGTGGGTTGAGGTCAGGGTTTATCTACGTCTCTCTTTAATAGTATTAAAGTAAATAATATTAGTTTTTTTATTAAAATAAATAATATTATATTATATTTGAATATAATATTGACAATATATATTTAATATAAATATAACTAATTACTTACTTTATTATTACATATTTGTTATTTATAAAAATATTCTAATTATAAAAATATAATACATTACAAAACACACGATTACTATACAAGCGCAAAAAAAGACAGTTCATATTAAAACCACACTTTTTCATAGGTTATCCAAACGCTACAATATTATTTAAATACTTATCAAATACATTAATCCAAACACTTAATACCTTAATTCAAACTATACTTTTTTACAGCTGTTTAATTCAAACCGTATTTTTTTACAACTCATCCAAACGAGCACTTAGTTACTATCGTAAAAGTATACACACACACACACATATGTGTGTGTATGTTAACTAATATGCATATATATATATATATATATCAATAATGCTAGTTTGAATTAATTAACTCCTAACTTCCTGCGGGTACGTATTCATCTGGTATCTAGATGGGTTGGAGCCCATGTGGAAAACCTACTGGGACAACGTGCAATTCTTTTTTTTTTCCTTCAACAGGAGAATCTAACACACACACACAGAGTAAGAGAGATGAGTACTTCGCGGATAAACAACATGATAAGCTAGTTTGGACGTATAATCTGTCTGAAAGTTTTAACTCTTTTGTGGAAGAGTCCCAAATAGGAGTACAGTTTGTGTAATCTATCTTGATTGAAGAAGATCTTTATTCCTCTAATTTAACAATTTTATAAACATATGAAATCCAATGAAGATCCTTGGTTGGATTTTATTGTATTCTTCCAGTTTGGATTAATCTTTTAATCTTTCGTAGTTGACTACTTGCATGCAAGTGTCTGGACATAAATAGTAAATGACTTACTGGATATATGCATGTCCATGTTTGGTTCAAAGTTTTTGTTTTTTATAATTCGGTATGCTATTCTTCGAATCGACTACTCCAAGAAATTAACCCCACCGTACACTAGTAGGGGAGTCCGATTAAGACCAGGGTAGCTCTCTATATAGACTAGCACCAAAAGAAAATAACATCTATTAAATTTCGACCTGGCAGCCTTAAAAAAGAAGTTCCTTAGTCACTATTTATCGCACACTCAACCACTCCCTTAAAATTTGTTTGGTTCAGAATTTGTGTCGTACTTTTGAGCGTTTTTAGTCCAAAGCATAATTTTTTCTTAACTTTGTTGTTTGGTTGTTGCGGCCTAGCGGCACTTGTTCGCCACCTAGCGGCACTTGTTCGCCATTATCTTGTCCAAAGCAGGCGGAATTGTTAAGCTAGGATGGAGATTTTTTTTTGTTTCTTCAAAAAACAGCTCATTTTGATTTGTTTTAAAAGGTCTGTCTAACTTTCAAAGTTTATTACAATCATGCCATTAATACACACACACACACACTAACACACACACACACATATAAATACATTATTTTAATATTATCCAATGTTTTCAAAACCGGACCGGACCGGACGGTTCGACCGATTGAACCGTCGACCGGTCCAAGGAACGATCCGGTCGAACCCGAGAAACTGTTTTAATCTCAAAATCGGGCTTAAAAGATAAAACCGTCCGAACTGGGCGGTTTAACCGGTGAACCGGTCGACCCGTCATTGGGTCACCGGTTCACCTCTATATATATATATATATATATATAAACCTACGTAATCAATCCCTGAATCCCTCATTTCTCAGATCTGAGATTTCTCATTTCCCATTTTCCCTTTCTCTGTTTCTCACAGTCTCACTTCATATCATCACTTGAACACTAAAGCCTCAACTCTCAAGGTAACTCGGCGACGGCGACACAAGGGAGGATTGAGGTACTGGTGCGTCGGAGACGGAGATGGAGGTGCTGGTGGTATGGTCGGTGGTGATACGGTCGAGCGGATGAGAGAGAGAGATGGGTGTGGTCGGATGAGGGGGCACAACTGTGGTCGGCGGTGCTGGTAGAGGGTTAGGGGTCGGTGTTGGCTGGTGGAGTTATGGACGAGATAAGGGTAGGGGTTCGGGTGATGATGGTGGCGGTGCGATGGAGCGGTGAAAGCGACGGGCGGTGGTGATTGTGGGAGAGGATGGTTACGGTGGAGGTGCGGTGGTTATGGGTTCGGCTGGGGTCGTGGTGAAGGTGCGGGGGTTATGGACTGTGGTGATGGTGCAGCTGAGGTTCTGTTGGTTAGGAAGATGATAGTCGACGGTGGTGGTGAAGGTGCGGTGGTGATGGTGATGGAGACAGAGATGAAGCCTCAACTCTCATTTCTCATTATTTTATGCATGATTATTAGTGTTTGTATCTTTTCTTTTTTTTTTTCATGTAGTTGAAGACTAAATTATTGGATTATGCTTGAATTGGATGTTAAAATAATTTTTGTTGTGGTCTTTTTTTATTATGGAAGAATGGAAATAAAGTTTTAACTTTCAACATTGTAATAAAGTATGTCTACTATATTTTTTTTATTTTTTTTCTTGAAGTTTTATATATAAAGAAAATTAATATTTTGTAAAAAAATTTTATATAATTTTTAGTAATTTTTGTATAATTTTTTAAATTTAAAATATTAATAATATATATTATTAAATTTATTAATTATATAATTATGACATCACGGTTTGATTCCGGTTGACTCGACGGTTGAACCGGTAACCCGTAACCCGGACAATTTTCCGGTTCGATGAACGGTCCGGTTTTGAAAACATTGATATTATCTACGTCTCTTTAATATTAAAGTAAATAATATTAGTTTTTTATTAAAATAAATAATATTATATTATATTTGAATATTATATTGACAATATATATTTAATACAAATATAACTAATTACTTACTTTATTATTACATATTTGTTATTTATAAAAATAATCTAATTATAAAAATATAATTAATTACAAAACACACGATTAATAAACAAGGGCAAAAAGACAATTCATATTAAAACCACACTTTTTCATAGTTTATTCAAACACTACAATATTATTTAAATACTTATCAAATACATTAATCTAAACACTCAATAGTTTAATTCAAACTACACTTTTTTACAGCTGTTTAATTCAAACCGTACTTTTTTACAACTCATCCAAACGAGCACTTAGTTACTATCGTAAAAGGATATATGCACACACACATATATGTGCTGTATATTAACTTATATATATATATATATATATATCTTTGTATGTATGTATTAACATAGGAGTAAATTACATTGACATTTTCTGAGTTTTCTGAAATTATACTGATCTCTCCTACTTTACCTGACAATATACAACTACCTTCCCCCAGTCAATTTTTTTTTCTTTAGAATGATGAAACTACATATTTTATTTATTTATTTTTATATTTTTTCAATTTACACAACCTTTTTTTTTAAACTTTTTTAAAGATTTTTTATTATTTTATTTAAAAACAATGAAGGTAAATAACTTATTTTTATTTTATATACAAATAAATTTAAGGTTCTTATCAATATTTATTTAAAAATGAAAAAATAATTTGGTCAAAATTTAAAAACAAAAACATGAAATGGGTAGTTTTGTCATTTTGAACAAAAATTTGACTGGAGGAGAATATCTATATATTGTTTGATAAAACAAGAGAAGTCAATGTAATTTCAAAAACTTCAAGGGAGGTCAGTGTAATTTTTATAAATTTCAAGAAAATTAATGTAATTTACCCTTAATATAGTTATGTGTGTTTATATACATATATGTACTTGCGCATTAATATCTACATACACCCTTTTATGGAGCTTGAATGACTTATTTATCCCCATAAAGGCTAGTAACTATTTTCAGGGGCGGAGTCAGGATTTTATCTCAATGCGAACACTTATAACTCACCCATAAAATCAAAATTGATTTCATAAAAATTAATTGTAACTACATGTATCATCAATAATTGAAAAGAACAAAAACAATTTGAAAGTTTGATCATGTCATTAACAAAAAATATATGTTTGAAATATTCACACATGTTGTACATGTGGTTAGCTTCCCTTGGATGCCTTTTATACACTTTTAACTATTAATTGTCGAAAAAAAAAAATCACATAATTTGGACATTACTTACACAAAAAATTTGGTTTCCATTTCCTAATTCTTGTACACTAATTTTTATAGTTGCTCCTGACGAGTTTTCATATTTTAGAACCGTGGATCATCTCATAATCAATGTTATCCAAAATTTTAGTTAGATTTAAACTTCTATTAATGGTTATTGGTTAGGCTATTCACCAGAAAAATTACTAGAAGTTCATCAAGAAAAAATTGACCACAATATTCCAAAACTTAGAGAGTTTCTTATAACATAGAAGTCTGCATTAGGGAACAACATACAATTCTTATGCATTTTTAATTCTAAAATTTCAAACATTTGACATAAACAACTAATTTTGATATTAAATTAAACTTCCATTCAATATTATGACAAATATATAACCAGAGCAATAATTTTTTCCTTTTAAATTCTTAATGTTGAGCAATATTATGACAAATATATAACTTGATTTTAACTTCCGGACGATTTCTTTCATAATCAATCCTTTTAAAATCAAGAACACATGCATGCGAATAATTTCTTTCCTTTTTAACTTCTTAATTTTGAGCAATAATTTGATGGTTATACAACCCAGAATAAAGAAAAAGGACAGTAGAAATTAGATTGTTGGTGGTCCATTAGTGTGAAATTAACCTAGAAGGGAGTTGAATAAGTTTGTACCAATTTTTTAAATTTTCATCTACAACACTAACGATCGTCAACTCTCTTATAATTAATAGAGTTGGAAGATGAAAAATTTATTAATTATTAGAATTATTAATTCTAAATTTATTATATTTTTATTAATAAAAAATTATTTCATATATGTATGTGAATTTCGACACAGAAAGATACCTTATATTCAAATTTTTTATGGCATTTTGATATTTCATAAAAAAAAAAAAAATAGATATAATATTCAACTTAGGGCATATAAAAATTCATAATGTTATTTTGAATTAAAGAAGTTATACTTCTACGCATACTCATGCTATAATTTTCTTCACTTACAATACATTTAACTCTAATTTAAGTAAAATTTACAATTATAATTACCAAAACATATTGTAAATGGGATATATATATATATATATAAGTATATGTATAGCTATTTTATCTCTCTAATAATTAATATTATAAAGGCTTTTTTAATTTGAAAAAAGTAATAATTATTAACTAAGAGAATTATTACTCATCTACCATGGAACCAAGTCGGTTCCTTAAAATTTTATTAATTATTAAAAATTATTAACTTATTGAATATTAATTATAAGAGAGTTAACTGTACAACAAAGAATAACACAATATTTGAATTAAAATTTCAAGCATTTTATAATCAATATGTTCAATTAATCCAATGTAATTGTAATAAAGTATTTAACTCACAAAACAATTCACCACAAGCCTAATTGATCAACTAATCAATTTCAAATGCCAATTTACAATTCAATCATAAATTTGATTATGTGATCAATTTTTTAATTTTCTCAATTCAATTAACAATCCAATTGCTCTACTAGGTTCTCAGTTATTTAATTGATGTTGAATTTTTAACATTCTTGAAAACCTAATTCTAAATCAAGCAGAAGTAATAATCATGCTGAGAAATTTAAAAATTGTAAGCATGAAAAGAGTTTGCAAACCAAACATGATGATAGAGAAACTAACACGAAAAACTATATGTGATGAAAAGCTCTGGAGCCGGCCATGCTCATTGAAAAATCTATTATGTGTGAGATTGAATACAACCTGGTGATGACACAAACTTAGTTCTTCAAGCTCCGTTCTACTCAACCGTCTTCAATCTCCCTAATAGTCATAAGTCTCTACCATAGCTGAAATATTTATAGAACTGCAAGCTCCATGCGATCTCAAAATCCTCCGATTGGCACTCTACACAATTGCAAACTCTATAAAACCTTAGACTCCGACTCTGATTGCTCAACAATGAAATCCAAAAATTTGAACTACACAAACTCTTCAATTGAATTGAATTGATGATTGAGGCTCTTTGATTGAATTAGATCAAGTAAGATGATCAAATAAATGTATGATGAGATGAGAGATACAGATAAAGCTTATATATATATGTTCTCTAATGGAAGCTCTCAAAAGCTGAACTCTCTCTATCTTTATCTCTGTTCTTTCTGATCTCTCTATTCAAAACTGAATTTTTGTCAATTTATCTTTTAGAGATCGGATCTTAAATAAGGATTCAAAGTAGAAAAGTATTTATTTTCATGCAGTGTTCGTTTGAATGAAGCAATAGCTTGTTCGAACGAGAACCCTTCGTTCAATTGAACATCAAATGATAATCAAATGATGACCTTTTGATGTTCATTTGATCATGTCTATCAAACGATGATCGAATGATTAAAAATGATCGTACAATACTATTTTTCATTCAAATGAGCCACTTGGTTTGTTTAAACAGTGAACAGAGGGTTAGTCATTGTCTTCTTACATTGTGAACTCAATTTCCCTAAGTGTTCTCAAATATGCATTTTTGGAATAATTGTTTCACAACACAAGTCAACTGCACACATAATGATGATATGATGTCAACTATATGAAATGCATGTAATGTGTGAGTGCGTGAGATCCAAATAAAAATAAAAGTCCAAAATACCCAAAATACCCTTCATGAATGAAGTCGGCCGGTAGATGTGTACGACAACAAAGCTTGGACCATCTTGGAGTAGAAGAACGGGCATTGAGTCACTTCTAAACCTAGGACTGGTGTAATTATTATAATTAAAGCACGTTTTTTCAAACCGAATTAGCCAATCACAATATCGGACCCTTGGTCCTATATAGATAGAGAAGAATTAATACTTCAAATTTTTAATATGAAACAGGAACCCAATATCCAAAAGTTCTTCATGTAAATTGTGATTTAGATCTTTGAAGCATTTTTTTTATAGAGCTAGCCTTTAAGGACTCGAAAAATCCCTAAAGGACAATTCAATAAATTACGAGCATAACCTAAAGACAGACTGGATATAAATCGAAGATGAGTCAGATAAATTATAAAATAAGTTGATAAGTCATCATTATGACACAGTGAGGGTAAAAATAAATTTTAGCGATTTATTCAGGATTGGTGTGAGCCTCAAGGCTACATAGTCATTTATAGGACGTAGATAAATATAAAAATCCAAAATAAAGAATTTGGAGAAACAAACTACAAATTTGGAATCAGAGTATCGAAATTAGCTAGCGTATCAAGTTTGGTACGATTCTGAGATAGTTTAAATTCGGGCACGTGTACGCACATTTGACCAACTGGCCATATAGTGCATTGAGAGATGTGCAAAGCTTCCTCAAGAAGCTTGGTTGGGATTTTCTAGACAATGCCAAGTGTTTTTTTATGGTTAGTTCTAAAGGAATCCAAGGTTAGCAAGTATGGTGTGTAGGTGAGGTGCATAGGAAGGGGACGAGGTGCTGTATATGCATGTGATGGAAGTGACAAGAGAGGACCACCTACCTTTTTTGATCTCTTCCATTTTTTCCCTCAACTTTTTGATTCTCCCCTCTAACACGCCAACCCCTCTCTCCCTATCTTTCAAACTCTTTCTCCCTCTCTTTTTTTCTTTCTCACTCTACCTTTTATGGCAAGAAGTGTGTGTGTATGTGTGTACTGTAAGTGAGAATAAGATATTGAGATAGTGTTGTGTGAGGTGAGTGTGTGCACAGAACATGGGGTGTGTGTCTGTGTGTGTGAGCGTGTGTTTATGTGTGTAAACAGTGGGTATATGTGTGTGTCGCACACATAGTGAATAACAAAGAAAAATAGAAGAGAAGAAGAAAAGGAAAAAGAAAAGAGGAAGAAAAGAAGAGAAGGAAAAGAAAAGAGAAGAAGGGAAAAGAGAGGGTTGGGCAGTGGTAGCCATGAGAGAAGCTCTCTCTCTCTTCTACATTTTTTCTCTCTCTAGTCGAATAGTGAGGTAAGGATTTTTCTTAACTTTTCTCTAAATTTCTAGTGATGTATGCATGCTTGGGAGTGTGGCTGTGTATACATATGTGCATGTGTGTATGGGAACGCGTTTAGTAAGGATGAGAGAGAACCCAATTTGGGTTTTCTTGAATTTCGGTGCAATGGAGTTCCAAACTTTCTTTTGAAGGTTGGAGGATAGTGAAGAATCTAATGGGATAAAAAATCGTGGGAAACAATGGATGAAATCAGGAAAATTGAAAGATCAAAAAGGTCGCTAAAAAATTAGGATTCATCGGAATGCTATGTTTTGGCCGTCAAATCTTATGATAAACACCTTAAATCTAATTAGGGTTCCGACGAAACTCCAGCAAACTCGTTAAAGAAGAAACATTGTTCCAGTGGGTCATTTGGTCAACGGGTCGCGTTGATCGGTCAATGGGTTGACACGGTCAACAATTGACTAGGTTTAGTCAACGGGTCAATCGGGTATTCGGGTCGGGTCCTGGGCTGACCCAATTGGTAGTTGGGCTTATGGGTTGTTTGGCTATTGGTTTGTGAGTGAAAGTGTTTGGGCGTAGTGTTGCGTAATCCTCTATTTAGGGATGGTAAATTGGAATAGGGATGACCTTATTCCAGAAATTGGAATTGAGATTGAAATTGACCCCACCGTTTAGTAACAGGGATTAGAAAATGAATTACAGGAAATTGTAAAGAGGTTGACTAAAATTTAATAATTACAAAACAGTGGACAAATTTTAAGAAAATTACAAAAAAACCAACTTGTTCATAAAATTAAAAATAAAGCTAATTAAAATACAAGAAGGGACATTTTGAAGGTTTTTGGGTATTTCAAACTCAATGGCGGAGTCGGTTTGAACATTCGGGGACCCGGGGTAGTCCCACATGAATATAAAAAATTATAAAAACCCCTAATGATAGTTTAAATAACTGAAAGGCTAATTAAAATTTAGAAAGGATTATTCTAAGTTGTTGGATTCCCGAGATTAAAATATATGATCAGATTGAGAAAATTGGGACTCGATGGTCTTACATGAAGTGAAAAAATGAAAATTATACTCCTAGACCTATATTAAGCAATTGAAAGTCAAATTAAGATTTGAAGAGACATTTCCAATGTTTTTAGACGCTAGAGACTCAAATATGATATTAGAATAATGAAATAGGGACTCGGGGTAGTCCCACATGAAAATGTGAAATTATTAAAATGCCTCGAAACCTGGAACAAATACCTAGAAGCATTAATAAAATATAAAGAGGACATCTTTAGGGTTATTGGACCTTCAAGATTTGATTCTAAGGTCGGTTTTGAGAAATGACGTCTCAATAGAAGCGCAACTTGTCTGGTAAATTAAAAAAATACCCTTATGGGTTTAAAAGACAGTCAAATGACTTAGAGACAATACAATATGACTTCTTTAGGATTTTTGATACCTGGGAACACATTTTTGATATCTGTTTAGGTAAACAGGTACCCAAGATGTAGGCTAATAAGTAATTGGCTATAGAGAACTGTAAGAGTTGATACGATGCCTTAGTGCTATGGGCCAAGGTGGTCCCGAGAATGGAATAGGAGGTACGTGAGACAATTGACAAACATTATGAAAGATACAGGTAGTATCTCTTTTTAGTGGGGTAAATGTCACATCCCCGAATCCAGCCTATGCGGATTAGGCATAATGACCGGCCAGTTTGACACTTCGCTAGTACACTAACCTTTGATAGCATATTGATGATGTGTCTAACCAAAGGCCTTTTTATCATTTTCAAGTAGATTGCATTTTGTTACATGAAATCGTGCAGTGGAATTCTTGTCTATTAAAAATTTTGTTTGAATGCAGTCATACTTGGCAGAGCATAATTAGATTGTACATCAGAGTTATAATAACATAAACCTTTAATTATTACATTATTGATGAATATCGTTCACTATTCTTTTCCTGTCACATAAATTTGGCATCAATGGTCTTAGGTTGTCACCTCTGTAGTTGGGATACAAATTCCTCTTTCACTAGTGCCTTTATTCGTCATGATTCAATAGTAGCTGGGTTTCAAAATCTCTTGGTAATCCTTGAAATACCCAGGATAAAACCTTGTAAGCTTTATTGAAAAGCTCGTGAGTAACACCCATCTCTTTCCATTAGTTTTTGAGGAAACCCATTTTCTATAAACTCTCATGGATAGCAATAAGAAAGGTCTATACTCAAAGCTATTAACATTCTTAAAGCATAAACATAGCTTTCTCACAGGAATCAAACTGTCGGACGAGTCACTTATGAAGATTTACTGGAAGTTTATTGGTTTTTAACCCCCGGCAGGGTGTCGTAAGGCACATAAAAATTGAAACATGTTTGCAAAGCATTCTTTAGGCTATCCATGCTATGAAAAATTTAAAGAGATTCTACTTAAAAACATGCAATTCAACCATTTATTTCTGTATTCTATAAATAGTCATATAGTTAAAACATTTAGCATAGTAGTCTGAAATATATTATGAAGCTGTAAAGAACTGCATGTAGTATTATAAAATTTTGAATAACTACATTTCATGGAAAATGTCTCCACTTCAAGGTTTAGGGTTACTCATTTATGGTCCAGTGTTCACAGTCATTCCTTTATTCGTCTACTTGACATTCCTAAGGCATGGGTCTAAATACATCGGTACTATATAAATATAATACTCGAATTAATTTTTTTTTACTTAATGTACTTTGTCTCTTTTTAGACTTAGTCTTACTGTCTAAGATTCCCTTATGGTCTTGAATTAGGGTTCCTAATACTTTTTAGTTCATCGTGTGCTCACTCTAGCCTTTAGGGGCATTTTTATAATTTTACACTTTTATACTTCTTAGAAGTCCAAAATTTAACTAAAAGCATAAGGCTATGGAAATCATCTTCCATTCGTGTTCCTAAAACTGATGGCTTGGGGGCTTTATTTATAGGAAAATATAGAGATTTGATCCAAGGGTCTAAGATGGAAACCTTGAAATGGAGGGCTAAGATCATGTCTTGAGTCATAATTATCTAATTAAATAAATAAGAATGATTATCCTAACTAAATGAATTAATAAATAATTATGACAATGCACGAACCAATGGCATTGGTGTCTACATGAAAGAGCCAATGAGATAAAACAGAAATAGAATTTATATGAAAAATAAACTCTAAAATGAAAACGTCTAAGTTCGATGTATCTCCATTTAAAGAAATATCAAGCAACTAGATTTGTGGAAACACTATAAATGGAAAGTCCTAATTAAGCCTAAATAGACTACTGTCACTCAAAATTACCAAATTGCCCCTAATTCAGTGGAGAATCTCTAGATTGCCACAAACATGTAAAATGACCAAATTATCCTTAATTCATCACCAAAGGACTAAAATTACCAAATTATGCCCATGTGGGTAAAATAATATTAAAATTATGAAAATACCCTTCAAGTAACTAGGAAGTCCTACTGAGGGTAGGATTGTGCCAAACTTACCAAAATGCCCTTAATGGGCAAAAGGGTGTTAAAATGACCAAAATACTCTCTGAGGGGCAGAAGAGTTCTAATGGGAGTGAGACTCTATCAAAAATATTCCTAAGAGGAGTGAGACTCTATCATGAAGAGTCCTACTTGGATTGTGACTCCAATAGAAGAGTCCTAATAGGAGTGTGACTCTATCGGGAAGAGTCATACTTGGAGTGGGACTCTAGTAAGAGAGTCCTAACGAGAATGGGACTCTATCAGGAAGAGTCCTACTTGGACTAGGACTTTTGTAGAAGAGTCTTAACTGAAGTGGGATTCTATCAAAAAGAGTCCTTCTTGGAGTAGGACTTTCGTAGGAGAGTCTTAAAGAGAGTGAGACTCTATTGGGAAGAGTCCTATTTAGATTGGGACTCTAGCAATAGATTCCTACCGGGAGTGAGACTCTATTGGGAGGAGTCCTAATTTGACTAGGACTCTGATAGAAGAGCCTTAAAATTTGTCTAGGACTCTGATAGAAGAGCCCTAATAGGAATAGGACTCTATCAAGAGGAGTCTAATAGAACTGAGACTCTGTCAAGAGAGTCCTAGTAGGAATAAGACTCTATCAAGAGTAGTCCTAATAAGAATATGACTCAATCATGAAGAGTCCCTACTTGAAGTATGTTTCTTAGCATAATTATCAATTTTTACTACCTAATCAAGGGTTACAAAATAAGGTGTTTACAGCCAGCATCACTCGCAAACTTAATTTATGTTTTAATCCATATTAGTCCAATGTTAGTGACTGGTCTAACTCTTTTAACCGTTATTAGTTTATAGAGATTTTCATTCTTGGATTTATATTAAGTTTACTATTTTACCATAGTCACAATTTTAGTAGATCATTTATGGTAATTAATTGACAGACCAATTACCTCGAGGTTATTGAGGGTTGGATCTCTAGTGGCTCGTGGATCAATACAGTTGGTCATAGACCTTATGTTTCGGCTTATGTTAAAAGAAACCTACTCACTGATACTTAAGGCTTATTAATGTTTATAATACTATCAACCTCATTTTTTCTATCTACCCTCCTTCAGTCATCTAATGGCTTATTCTTCTTAGAAGTGCCTTAATTTAGATGACACACCTAATGTACCACAACCTTTATGGCAACCATCCTTCTTAACTTGGATTGGTCTTATCAGAGTTAATGACTCTGTGATGCAGGATGACCTTGTTGCCGCAATGGTTGCCCTAGGTCTCGTTTCTCCCTGTGACGAGGGATTACTGGCAGCCAGGTCTGATGCTAATGTCATATATGATTCCTTGGTTTTTTGTGCTCCTGCTATGAACTTTGATTCAAATATACTCGATGTTTATACACCAGGGATGCTATAATTCGATCCCTAAACGACCACATTGTTGTTTTGCAATGATTGCGCACCGAATCCAGTCAAAGGATTAAAGAGTTCTCATAGGAAAAAAAAAAGTTAGGAAAACTTGTGGATAAGTCTAATCAATCTCTAGAGACTAGAATCTTAGAGTTGGAAAAGGACAAGAGTAAATTACGAGAATAATATGAAAGACTCTTGACTGAGGTTTTAAGGAAAATCTGTAGTTCCTGATACTTAGCTTTCTTTCAAATGTTTTCAGTATTCTCCTTTTCCTTTGGATAAAGCAACGTTTTACTTTAGTTTTATACTACCTTAACTCTAATTTTGTAGTCCCTGTGACTTTACATACTATGGACAGTCATTTATGCCTACTCGTATTCTTCACTCAGTTCATACTTTATGAATCTTAACTCGATGGTTGGATGCATGCCACATGTGTTTAGCCCTAAAGGTATATAGTAAGGTGACCAGTCTCACTCATAACTAAGGTTCTGATAGCACACCAGCATACGCTACCATCCTTCCCTCCCTTCTTCGATGGTCACTTAATCTTTAATCTGTGATACTGACTTTGCTAGTATGGCTGACTCCATAACCTAATCTTTTTACATACCAACCTTGTTGGTAGTATGAAACTTTTAACCCGATATCCCTAAAGGCAACTTAATAATATCGTGCTTTGATGTTCTTAGGTTGGTATTTCCCAAAGACCATTAACCTTTGCTCTGATACCAATTATGTCACATCCCTGAACCTAGCCTATGCGGATCAGGGATAATGACCGGCCAATTAGACACTTCACCAATACACTAACCTTTGATATCATATTGATGATGTCTCTAACCAAAGGTCTTTTTATCATTTCCAAGTAGATTCATTTTATTATGTGAAATCGTGCAACAAAATTCTCATCTGTTAAAAATTTTGTTTGAATGCAGTCATACTTGGCAGAGTATAATTAGACTGTACATTAGAGTTACAATAACGTAAACCCTTAATTATTACAATATTGATGAATTTTGCTCATTATCCTTTCCCCGTCATATAATTCTGGTTTCTATGGTCTCAGGTTGTCATCTCTGTAGTTAGGATACAAATCAACCTTTCACTAGTGCCTTTATTCGTCATGATTCAATAGTAGCTGGGTTTGAAAACCTCTTGCTAATCCCTGAAATACATAGGATAAAAATCATGTAAGCTTTATTGAAAAGCTTGTAAGTAACACCGGTCCCCTATCATGGGTTTTCAGGGAAACCCCATTTTTGTAAAGTTCATGGATAGTAATAGGACAGGTCTGTATTGAAAGCTATTGGCATTCTTAAAGCATGAAAATATAACTAGAGTTGCAAGATATATACAGGAATTCATGCAATAGTTTATGCCAGATAGTTTTGCAAGTTAAATATGATCATAAAATGTGATACAGGTGAGCAATTAGAACATGCCACATTCTTAAAAACTGTTATCCTTTAGGACTTTGGGTTGTTACATGGTGACCTATAAACTAAAGCTGTGAAAACATTTTGTGCTATACATCTCATAAGCTCAGTCCTAGGGACTATAAATGTCACATTGGCAACTCTATGTAATTTAGAGCTTTTGGCCTATATAGCCTTCTCACCGTATACAAACTTCTAGCTGAGTCGCTTATGAAGACTTACTGGAAGTCTACCGGCTCTTTATCCCCCCCCCAGCAGGGTGTCGCAAGGCACATAAAACTAAAACATACTTATAAAACATTCTATATAGGCTATCCATGATATGAAACATTTAAGGAGATACTACTTAAAAGCATAAAAATTCAACCATTTATTTTAGTTTTCTATAAATAGTCATGCAGTTAAAACATTTAGAATAGGAGTCTGAAATATATTATAAAGCTGTAAAGAACTGCATGTAGTATTATAAAATTGTAAACAACTACATTTCATAGAAAATGTCTCCACTTCAAGGTTCTAGGTTTCACCTTTGGTCCAATGTTCACAGTCATTCCTTTATTCATCTACTTGATATGCCTTGGCATTCCTAAAGCATGGGTTCAAATACATTGGTACTATATTAGTATAAAACTAGACTTAATCTTTGTTTACTTAATGTACTTATTCTCTTTTTGGACTTAGTCTTACTATTTAGGATTCCTTTATGGTCTTTAATTAGGGTTCCTAATACTTCTTAGTTCACTGTGTGCTCACTTTAGCCTTTAGGGACATTTTCATAATTTTTACAATTTCATGCGAGACCATATTCAGGTACCTGGATGCTTAGTTTGACTTCACTATTAGGTTCAAAACGTCCAA